>VZTG01005253.1:289186-373849 GCA_013397845.1 Melanocharis versteri | reverse complement strand
GGTGCCCGAGGCGCGGGGGCGGCCGCCGGTCTGTGCCGCCCGGTGCGGCCGCGGCCCGTCCGCCTGCGAGGAGGAGGAGAAAAGCGGGGCTGGAAGGCCCCGGGGGGAGCTGCCCCTGGGGCCTACTTGTGCCTGCTGCTGGAAATGGGGGTGGGGAGGAGGAGGAGGCCGTGCTCGCTGCCCGCGCCCAGCGCTCGGTGTTGGAAGGGGCGCAGCTGGACAGGGACCGGCCTCGCGTGGGATCGGGCACGGGCTGGGGGAAGGGCTCTGTCTGCCGGGGCACAGCTCACCCCCGCCGTCGGGAAAGGAGTGCCCCCCGCACGTGAGCCTGGGGCTCAGGGGACGGTAAGGTGGTGATGGGGAACTTTTCCCCCTTCTGAAAACGTGTTTTTTTCAAAAAGGAACCTAAATTGTACTTGGTAGTAGTCAATAATTTCAATTGTAAAAACTTTCCCTCCTTTCATTTTTTATAGCTGGTGCTGTCTTTGCTTGCTTTCCAGAAAATAGCATTGTCCCTGTGTCCTGCAGCTATCAAGATTTTAAGACGACTGGTTTTTAGTCTTTGGTAACATGGCAAAAGATGTAAGTATATTTGTAGCACGTAACATGTGGAAGCATAGAATGTTTTTATTAACAAAAGCAAATGGGGTCATGCTTTATAATAGCTGGCATAAATGAATATGTGGAACTTTTATCTATACTGTGCATCAAGCCCAGGCTGTTTTCCTGTAGACAGTGTAAACCAGCTTCAGATCTGCCGCCATTTTTTCAGTGATTAATCTTGAGAATTCCCTATGCTAATAACAGCACTTGGGCCGTTGTCATTATGTGCATTCATATTGAACACTAAAACAGCTTGGGTTTGGCTTGGATTGAAAAAAACCCAGCAAGTGTTGTTCAGATGGTGGGGCTGTCATTGACTACTGTTGTCAGCTAACGTTGCCTTTCTTGAGTTCAAGAAGGCATCAGACATTGGAGGGAAGATGGTTCATTCTCCATATGTGTTCATTGTTTATCTCTGTCTACCAAAAGATGCTCGTTAGTGTCTGTAAAAACTGGCTTTGGGAACTTTCCTCATAGATTCCCATTACTGCTGGCGTTAAGGTTTGCGGTATTGATTCTGTGACGTGCCTCATGGAGCACGTTTGGTCTTTACCACTTCCTGTACTTATTAGAAAAAATTTCAATTTATTCTGCCTTTAGGATGTCAGTCATTGTTAATACCCAATATAATTGGGCTTTCATGTTTTCTTATTGAAAGTAAGACAATATACTAGTCTGTATTCAGATTAGAATTTATCTCCTCTTCAAAAAAACCCAAAACCTCAAAAAAACAACAGCATGCAAGCTAAGGAAAAGTGATACAATTCACTGGTTAACCAGCAGGTTGCAACCTAATGTGTACTGTTGCAGCTTTCAGATAGCGGGAATTTCCATGAAAGAGTGGTTGGTTTAAAAAATTAATCTTGTAGGGAATTTTAGTAGTTCAACTGAAAAACATCTCAATGTGCGGAGAAGCAACCAGACATACGTAGTCACTCAAAGCTTGCCTGGAAGAGATAAGGGTGGCCAAGTACATTACAGATAGCAGAGTTCAGGGAATGATAAGTCGTATAAGCGGGAAGAAAACGAAAGTGGAGTGGTAGACTAGGAGATGAAATTGAAACAGTTCAAAGTAATTGAGATACCAAAGTACATTTGTTTAGCTTTTGTGAGAGAGACCAACTAAGTGAAGAGTTGCTAGCACATGGAAATACAGATGGGTGTTCTACTAGGTGTAAGTGAGAATAAGACATTTAAGAACAAACCTTATTTTTGAAAGATCTAGTTTATTCTAGGAAAGAGAGTAGTTAAGGAAGAAAGGAATAACCTACCTCATAGGAAACTTAAGAAATGGAAGAAGGTGCTACAGATGGGAAAAGGAATTGCTTTCGGTATCTTTATTAAAGAAGTAGTAAACTGAATTTGGAAAAATGAAAATCTAGGTCAGGTTTTAGGTAAAATTTTGAGTGTACTTGAGCACTGGACCAGGGTAGCTAGAAAGGGTATGAAATCTTAACTGAATATTGTCTAACCTGTTCTTAAAAACATCTACATATACTTCAAACCTGCCTCAGGGAAGAAATATGAACTGCTTATGTTTTTGCAGACTATACCCACCATTACATGACATCTAAAATGTGTAGTGGGTGTTTGGAAATTTTAAATTTCTGGGTCTGAATATGGGCCCTATGAATTGTGATTTAATGCTACAACGTAGAGATGCTAATTGGTATAACATTTTTTTTCATTTTCAGAAGGGGAGAGATGTATTTCCATATTTTTGTTCAAAGTTCAAGTTCTTTTTCAAGCAGAGTAATGGAATTAAGCATGATACAGAGTATCACTAAATTTCTGGGCATTGAGTCTCTGAAAACCTGTGTTGCTGTAAATTTAGACATTCTGATGTGAAAATATTGCTGTGATTAATGGCTTGTGGTTCTGCCGTGTCACCTATCAAGTGCTCTAATTGTCTGTGAGGTGTAGTGGTGAAGAAGATGGCATAGTTGATGATTGCTCCTGCCCCTTCCTTTCCTGTTTCTCAGCAGAGCTGAGATGGCTAAACTGTGGGAAGGGCTGTGCTGCTACAGTCCTAAGTCTGGGCTCCAGGTAGCATTTCCATGGCCAGGCGTGTTCCGAGTGCGTGCCGTGGTGACAGCAGAGCAGGGAGCCCTGCAGAAGGGGAACGTGTGGAGACAGTGCACCACAGCAGAACACGCTCCTACTTTGTGCTTCTTCCTGCCTGCTGCAGGAGAGCACTTTGCCTTTTATTGCTCCCTTCCAGGTCTTCTGATGCTTCTTTATAAAAACTATAATTTCATAAGACCTGCTAGAAGAGTCAAATACTTACAAGAGTTTGCAGACTGAGACTTTACGGGATGATTGAACAAATGGGGGAGTGTGATGAAGAGTACTGGCAAACCCAGTGAAATGTTTTTATAAAGTATTAAAGAATTGCAAAAGTACTGATCAGGTAAGCTAGCAGAATAATGTTTATGAGCCATATCATCCAGGTCTAAATTCTATGAAGTATTACTTTAAAATGTATCTCTCTAATGCTTTTTGGAGTGTACAATCAAGAGAAAATAAGCAGCAAAGCATTGATTTTGGTTTTTTTCCATTTATATTTTGGAGTTTTATGCAAAATACTTTGATTTCCTCAGCAGATGTCAGGAAGCTATGAGGTGAGGGGGAAAAAGATACATTCATATGTAGCACCGTAATTAAGAGCCTGCCGGTGGAGTTCAAGTGCGTAATCACAATGTTATAGCTGGATAACTTGAAAAACAATAATGTAAGACAAAATACTAGCTAGTGAAGGTTAAAGTATCCATGGGTATATCAATTTATATTTTGGGTAGGGGATTTGAGGTGCAGTAAAGATAAAGGGCAGAAAAAAGGAGCCCTCATTTTCCAATGTGATCTGGTAATAGCAATAAGCACAGCCATTTTTGAGTTTATGAGCACTGTATGAAGCTGAGAAGCAATTCTAACAGAATCAGGCAGATATGGTATATCACATTGAATTCAGGACATCTTTGTTCCTAGAAAGTCTTTACTGTTTGTGCAATTTAAAGAAACAATGAAAAAGTACTTGTGGACAGGAGAACACTAATTGCCATATCTGAAGGACTTGTGCACCTTGGGAGTGGGATCACTGTGTAGCTTCTCAGAGTCTGGATGACAAGTTGAGGTCAGTAGTTTTTGGTACAGTTTTACACCTACATTTGCACTATGTGGGAAATTTCTTGGTCATTGCATATGGGCAGTCTCTAGAAACTTCATCTTAGCCAGAATTCCTTTTTCTGGTTAATCAGTGTCGCTCTGAGTTCGCTTCATCTCCTGTGAACTCTTCCACTGCTTACAGATGGGGCACCTTCCAGGCAGGAGGCAAATGTACAGCCAAGGTCCTCAGTCTCCTTGTGCTGCTTACTGGGTTCATGGGAGTAATAGTGCGGGGGGAAAGCAGTTCCCTGTGTGCAGTGGTCACCCATCCACCCTTGGCGTGCCTAAAACTGGGCAGGATGCAGCATTGAATGAAGTAGAAGGAATTACTGTAGCAAGAAAGAAAATTTGATAGATTATTTTTTTTTTTACAGCTTCCAGTGTAAAACTGAGCACTGCTTGCTGGCCACTTTAAAATTCAGTTATATGTTGAGAATTATCTGTAAATTAAGACGATAAACACTTTTTTTTAGTAGCATTGGTTAATGGACTTTCCACTACTAAATTATCAGCTTCTGTAGCGTGGCTGAACATCCAGCTTGTGGTGACCATGTTTCTCCTCAGTTATTTCTGTCACTGCTGAACTGTTGAGGCCTCCCAAGCAGCCGTAAGGAAAGAAAAGCTTATGGATCTTTTCTCCAAGACTCAGTGTTACATGGGAGAGAAGCAGGAGGAGTGGGGTTTATTTTCTGCCGAATTTCCGTACTCCTAATGCAACCACTTGCAGGAACTGGATCTGTTGCTGATGATGGTCTAATGCGTGGTGTTACAGTGAATTTTGGAGAGAAAGGGGCTAGACAAAAGGAATGAGTACGGTTCCTTCTGATCTCCAAAATAACACCTATCAGAATAGATGAGTCACGTAAATGAAATATTCTTATCTAGTCCTGTTGTTTATGATTGTTTCTGTTGTTCACCATTAGTGGACGGACTGCTTCAAGTAATTTAAAAGATAAATTGTGCACACAGAACTTAAAGTTGAAAAATAATTCAAAAAACTTTTTAAACTGACACACCACTGTTGGCCTTCAGAATTCTGACAGACTAAAATACCTTTCTTGAGAGTTGTTCTTGAGTTACGGTATTTGACAGTGGTGTTGACTTTGGAACTGCTTGTTCTAAAATTAGATTTTAAAATTTATTTTTAAAAATTATTCTACTTATTCTACTGTCATCTTTTGCTTGAATTATTTTATGAGGGATTTTTCTCTTGATCCCTACTTTGCATAAAAATTATTGTATCTCTTTAGTTTTTTATGGTACTTCCATGAATCTTACTGAGTAATAGATACGGCACATGTATCCAACTTTGCAAAGGAAGCCCCATGAATATGTGGAAGTATGAGGACACACCATATGAGAAATTGTACCTGTAGAAAGTTCATCACCTGGTCTAGCATTACTGTTTAAGAGATGTATGGATGCGGGAATTAACGCTAGTGGTTTATTTTAGTTGAGTATTCAGAATACATTCAGGTATGTACGTAAACCAATGGATTTATTTCACAGTATTAGTAAATATTTTGCTCAAAGAATGTTTAAAAAACCCCACAGCAAACTCGTTTCTTCACACAGCTTTATTGGATAGGTTAACTGGGCTGCTCATTTTGTGGAAAGTCAAAATTTGTGCTTTTGTATTACTATTTTTTGCCAGAATGCCACAAAAGCTGTACTTTTTAATGACTTTCATGTGATACTTCTACATCAATCTTGAGCAAATCTAAAAAAGTTAAGTCTGAAATGGATTAAAAACAAGAACCCAGTGGAAGTAGGAAAAATACTTGCTTTGGATGTTTTTTACATGATGCACTTTCAATCCGTAGAAAGTATTGAAAAGTCTTCAAAACATTTTTCAGACTTTTCATAAAATATCAGCATGCATTTCTCCTTTCATGTTTATTTTTGGTTATGTACCGGGAATTCTATTGAGGCGGACTAGAGAAGTCTTTGAGGAATCTCAAGCGGTCATGCACCTTTTTTGATATCAGTTCAGTGGCTTCTCAGTAGCTTGATCTACTTCTGTTTGCCTTCAGTGAGTTCTAATACGTCCAAAAGTTTACAAACTAATGATCAAATAATATTATGAAATCAGGTTATCTAAAAAGGCATCTCTGTTTGGGATTTTGAATATTGCTATTTTTTTTTAATATGCTTTTTCGAAGGTGGCAGAAGGAAAGTGATCTTTAAGCTCTCTTTTATACATTCCAAGTACGCAGTCAGAGCTCTCTGTTTTTTTCCTACGTTGGTTTGTATTGTAAAGCCAGGAAATAGCAACTCAGAAGTTGCCTGTCACCTTGCCAATTTGTTTGTATAAATAAAGCATTTTCTTGTAGCCTTTAAGCATTTAACTTTATTAAATGTATGTGCCAGTTAATGGTAATGGCTTTACATAGGTATATTGTAGTATTCTACTGAACAACTACACTATGGTGCCAACAGGCTCAATAAAAATGCAGATTTTAGAAGTTAAGTTATGCTGGAGATCAGTTGTTTTAATGTTTGTATTTGATTGCCTGGGTATCTATTAATGGAGATTTATTATGGCTAATTAGGAGTGGGAAGAAGAATGGATCAGTATTCACTAGATATTGTCTGTATTGAAACGGTTCTCGGAGAGCAGACTCTGAGATATTCCCCAGAAATGCTTGTGGCTACTTGTCTTGTGTTACGTGACATTTGCTAAGGGTTCCAGTATTGCATTATTGGTTACACAGACTTGGTTAAAAGTTCCGCTGTGCGCCACTCTAGCCTTGTAATACACTGATCAGGAGGTTGGTGAGGCAAATGCTTTTGGGAGGGTCCTGTGTAATGTTACTTGTAGATTTCAGCTGTGGTTGAGATGCTGGTGAACAAGCTGCTCTAAAGTCTTGGTTTGGCTGGAAAAACAGCGGTCTGTTATGGTCAAACCTAGAATGGTTGCAGGACGTAGTTGTGGAAATGGCTGCTGCTGGTACCTCCACATATGGGTATTTAGTTCAGGAGGACACAAATTATGATTTTATTTTCTGATCAATTGATGCGGTAAAAGTGGAAAACCAGTGCTCTGATGTCATATTCACTCCTCGTAGTTTCTCATATTCAATTCTGCTTCGTTCTTACAGCTTCACAGTTAGTTTTGGGGATGTCAGCTTGAAATTTTGCAAGAATTTTATCACTTGAGCAATTGAATTACTGTAAGAAGCAACACCATGGAGTGACTTCTAACTCTTGAGGTGTTTTTGATCGGTTGACTGCTTAGGCAGGACCACCATTTGACTTGTCTTCAAAGTGAGTTCTTAATTTAATTTTTGCTGAATTCTGGCTGTGTTGCTCTTGTCAGAAAGAACAGCCAAGAAGCTAATGGTCTTGACATATTCTGCAATAAAGGAGACCTCAGGTGTGATGTTGTGTATTACTCAGCGTCCAACTTACCTGCAGTATCAGCAGAGCCTAAATTCAAAGATCAACAATGCTTAACTGAGCTACTCACCTGTATTTAGCTTTTTGCCTTCACAATTCTGTGGTATCCAGACCTTTATTATAGTGTTTTGACTATGCCTTGTTAGTTAAGGTGCTAAAAATTCAAATATACTCTTTGGAAAGCTCGTTTCTGTGGTGTAGCTCATTGCTGAGTGGTTGACAGATGCATTAATCTTGAAGATACTGCCATGAACTGAGGATGTGATATGATTATCTCTGTTTCAGAAAAAGGCTACTGAAACACAGTAAAATAACATATCTGAGAATTTTGAACAATCAGGCTCCTGTAGCCCAACTTCAAAATTTTTATGTTATTTATACAGTAAAGAATAGTTCTCACTGGCTTCATTTTCAAAATGAAATCCAAATGTTTTAATTTTACGAACTTTTTGCCCTTTTCTACAATATTCCCCTACTTAATGTCTTGATTGCCTTTTAATTTTTGCAAAAAGTGAAATGGATGTCTCATAAAAATTATCTTTTGCAGTTGTATAATAATTCATTCCCAGAGCATGTTTGCTCTGGTCCCTGCATGAGATGAGAAACCAATGGGAAAAGTAGTTCATTATCATCTTGTTAAAAGTGACATTTGCATATGGATAGGGGTGAAAGAAGAATAAAGGTTGTTTAAGCAGTCTTAAAATAAGGTTGTTTATTTCTGATTATAAGCTTTATTCCAGCTCCATTTGTAGCTTTGCTAATTTTCTGTTGCTTCCTGATATTGAAATAAGGCAAACAAATAAAAGAACCCTGCGTTGTCAATAAAGTGGCCCATAGTAAAATTGCATGCCGTGGGGCCTTTAAGACGTGTTGCCTTTAAAATGACTGGGGATCATCATGGGTCAGGTTAGGTGCAGTTTTGCACAAGATGGGTGATTGTTTGCCGATAGGCTTTGCAAATGCCTGTAGGCAGCAGAGGCATCGTCCTGGTCATAGAATTGTGGAATTGTTATGGTTGAAAAAGAAGGAGAAGTGCAACTGTCAACCCAACAGCACCAAATGCCTCTGACAAGCTCTGGGTGGAAATGCTTTTCTTTCCCAATTCCTCCATTTTCTGATTCTGTCGTTGCTACTTCTTTCCTAATTTATTTTGAACTTCTCCGTCTGAGTCCCATCTTATTTCCCCTTTCAGTTGTAGTTTAGATTGTATTTGTTTTCCCACTTCCTGTGTTCTTCCGTTCTTCTCACAGGATTTGATCTCACTGTTCCATTAAAGCTCTCTTAGGTTCTCACCAGTTGTATTGCCTGTACTTTTTCAGTGACTCACAGTTTCTCTACCTCAACTCCTGATTCTGCCATCTTCCATCTGGTTTTCTAGCTCATTTTTTGTGCCTTTCCCAGCCAGTCCCAAAATTGTCTCTTTTTCAGACTGTCCCATTCTGACTCCCATTCTTTAACCATTCTTGTATCTTTGGCACCTGTATCTCTTGTCAAACCCAGTCCTGTGCCTCTGTGCTCTATGGGCTTAATCTGCTGTTAACAACCAAAAATTTCTGTTCTGAAGAGACAGCCAAACAGAGGTAGCAGGTACCTCTGTTTCCGTGTATCTCTACCCTTTTTGCTCTTTCAGCTCTTTTTCAGGTAGCGTTCTTGAAATGGGCTCATTACTTAAAAGCAAGGTAGAAGAGGTATTTCTGTGGCACAAAAGCACCCTTCTCTTCCCCATACTTACTTGAAGTAGTGCGGTGCAACATGCCTCTCGGGTTAAATCTGATATACATAGTACATGTACTCGTTCAGTCTTGTTTTTGTCAGATAAATTTCTTGGTTTTATAGGTTCCTTGTCCTTTAGTCCAAATGCACCTTGCATATTTTCCTGTTTAAAGGTTTAGTGAATAATTTGATGCCTATGTTTATTATCAAATTGAATTGCGAGGCTGGAAAGCTGTGGAAGAAATTAAATTTTTGTTGTAAGGATGTTGATTTTCTAGTGCATAACTTCAGAGACTGCAAGTACTAGCTTGTTAGTAAAGATACTAAATTATACTCTCATAATCTCTAGGGATTTTTTAATAACTGAGATTCTCTCCATCTTCAGAAAATTTTGTTTCAGATTAACTTCAGTCCCAACAAAACGATACTTCCCAGTTTACTGATTTTCAGACTGAGGGCACTTGTAGTGCTTTTCAGTTTTCACTTGTAAACAAAACAAAAATAGACTTCCCAGTCCTTAGGACTGCCGATGATCTCATGGCAGGCCAAAGCTAACTTTAGTTGATTTTTTTATATGTTTAGCCCTTCAGTTAATTTCTTTTCCTTAGGAGCTCTGAACAATTGAGATGAGACCAAACCTCGGTGATGGAAGCTATTTTTTAAAATAATTGTTGGCTTTATTGTAGTGTGTAAAGGATAAAGGCTGTATCTGTTGCCTGTTTAGGATTTCAGGGGTTTCTTTATGTAGCTGTAGAGAAGTAGGCATAGCCAACGTGTGTCTTCAAACAGGAAAACTTTGCTGGGTTGTGAAGTTGCACGCACTTAATAAGCTTTCAAAATCAGATATTAAGAGCATTATTATTTCAAGCAGCCCCAGGATCATCATCAAAGGAAGTAACACATCTTGAGATTGAGAATCATGAGAAGATAAGAAGAAAATGTGGAATACAAGAAGAATACAAAGGACAATATTAAAAATCCAAATACGTTGTTACAAGTAGCTTGAAAAGGCCTAAAAACTAAGTGTATTTTCTCATCAGAAAATATAATTTTCTTGATGTTTAAACCCTTCCTGACAGAAGGTTACCTTTTCATTGGGAAAAATCCAATACTTCTTCCTGGGTGAGTTTTTTTTTGGTGTGAGTTTTGGTTTTGGTGGTGTTCTGGGTTTTTTTTCTTTTTTTTGGTTTGTCGTGAGTCTGCAACTATGATATACCAAATGAGAGCTAAAGTCACGTTTTCTTCTATTTTCTTTCTTTCTCTTGGGCACTATGATATGTAGGTCCCAGAGGAGTAATCCTGGTGCTTCCTCCTAAATAACCTGGCTTGAAAAATAGCGAGAATGTCCGCAAAATGCACACTAAGAGATGTTTAGTCTAGTGTTTCCATTTCAGAACAAAGACACCAGAATTCTGTATGGGATGGAAGTTTTGCTTTTCAGTTTTCTTTCACCAAAACTTGTCTCTTCAACCAGGAATAAGTTGTGCTAACCTTAGAATTAAAAGCGTATCCGGAAGTGTGAAGAGCATACTGGGGCTGGAATAACAGAATTTTCACTAGAAATCAGTTTTCACTCTAAATAATAGCAGCCAGGGATGCTGTTTTGCTTTGAGATTTACAGTATTCTTTCCAAATAGCTTTCTTGGAGTTTTTCTGGGCATATGTGTACAAATTAGTTGGATATTTATGTGCCATTTTAACTGCAAGAGATGAACCTTTAGTAAGACACAGGTAGAAAGGTGGTGGAACTGTAACTTCTATATTGTTCATTGGTATTGTGGTCCCTGAGGGGATTCTTCTTGTTATTCAGTGATTGCTATTCTCTGAATTTTCCCAAATTGTTTTCTTTTATTGATTAAATGTGGTGTTTTCCCCAGATGTTCTCTGTTTTTTCGGTGACTTGGATAATTTCAGTCACACAAAAGCATGATATAGGGCATGTAGCATTAACGTGAGCCTTTGTAATGCTACATTAAATTATGGTTTTTGGAGTTGCATATTGTTTTGGGTAATATTTTTTCACGGTATGTTTTAATTATGCAGAAGAAAACTTGAAGTTTATGAGATTATTTGATACTATGACGTTGGTTCATTTACCTGAAATGAATAGAAAAGATTCTACTGGAGACATTCTAATTTAAAAAAAATAGAAAATGTAAGGGACCAATAAGTAATCGATTACCAAATTGCCTAATTTTCCAATTACTGAAATAGTGATTTGCATTAATACTTGAATTTGCTGAATATCACAGCTTAAATATTTGGGTTTGGAGTATCACTGTAACTGATGTGCACTCGGTGCAGGTTTGCTTTTGCATATTAAACCAATGAATGGATTTAATAATTCAAAATTATTAAATTCATGTGCTTAAAAGGAAGACATAACAGGTTAAAATAGCCATTTTCCTGGTGGTTTTCTGATCAAAACCACAATATATTAAATGCTTTTCCAATCTCATTTATAATCTTTATTTATTCTCATGGGAAAGAGAATTTGCAGGTGTCCTGAGTACAAGCCTCTTTCTGCTGTGGAATGCAAACTTAAGTACTGAATTTAAAGAAATTATGACAATGAGACCACTTCCTGCCTGGTTTAACACTTCTTTTTTGAAATATAGGTAGAACGGGAGTGTAAGGTAGCACCCAAAATTTTCCTTCATATTTTGCATGGCGTTCCAGTGTTCTAGAGTGTCATGTTGCCGTAGTGTGGCTCTACTAACATCTTTGTATGCAATACTGGTCTCATATTGATGAGTATACCTTTTTCTTTGGATGTATCTGATGTAGTCTGTTGCCTTTCTGAATTACGTAGTTAAGTGTGATAAAGAGTTAGGCCTATAAAGAATTCTGGTGCCTGGGAATAGGATGGTAAAACTGTCATTTGTTTGAGTGGGTCTTTGAAATCCCTTCTGTGGGCAAGAAGGACGACAGGCAGTGTTCTAAAACAACTGAAAAGTTGTGGCAGCCTCCCTAAAACTGTGCTGTTGTGTTACTTTTTAGGAGGGGGAAGTGGAGGACAGAACTGCCGCAGGCTCTTCATTCTATCCATCACTTCTACTGTCTGCTCACTTACGTTTTCTCTGTGTGACCAGGTCCTCAGTGCTGCCGTGCCATTACAGGCCACTGCTCTTTATGTGGCAAAATCTGTCTTCTGTGGAATTCCAGCCTGTACCCAATGCTCCATCATCTTCTCTCTCCCCTCTCTCCTCCTGTTCACTGAGGAGAGAAAGTTTCCTGTTTCTTAAAGTTCCCTGTCTTTGGTAGGAAATCCTTGGTCTGATACACCTGGATAATAATGGCTCCACAGCATCATCTAGTGGCTTCCTCGTTTTCCCAAACTTCTGGCAGATGGCAAGCAGGGCTCTTCAGGTAGACTTCTAAGGGAGAAGCTTTGCTGCTGACTGACAGCAAAGCACTTGATTCTTGCTCAGGGTTATCAGTAGCCTGCAGGTACCTGCTATGTGCAAAATGCAGGTAAGGACTTTTCAGCGTCTGGAGCACCTCATGCTACACTGTGGTTATGTACAGGTGTTGACTTTCTTGCTGTTGTTTTTAAATGGAAACAGTGTGTCTTGTGCTCAGTAATTTTTTTTCAGAACTGTTTTGTCTGCACGTACAAAGAAATTACTGCATCTTGTTCTCTATTCAAAAATTAATAGTATTTTGAAAAGTAATCACTACTATGAGCTTTATCAAAGGATGGTGATGACTTTATAAACCTTATGTCACCCTATAGTTTTTTTCACTTAAGAGGTTTGTATTCTGATCTGTAAAAAAATAATAATTGAAAAGCTCAAGATATTTCTAATTAATGATATTTTTCCTGATTAAAATGGCCCAGGCACTCTCCACTGCCTGTACTTTTTCTGCTGTAATGTTTTTATGTTATGTATTATGTGAGTAGTATCTACAGAGAGAAAGGTGCAGTTGCAGGTGTCAGTGGTTCAGTTTAGAAGGGTGTTCAGCTGTCTGGTAAAACAGTGCATACACACTGTAAGAGCTTAGGACACATATAGCAAAGTAGGTGTAAACTGGTTTTCTGCTTGCTCTTTAAGAATACGGTGTTTATAAAATCAAGACCTTAGAATTTGACAAGTACTATACCCCAAACAGTACATGGTAGCAGTGGAGGCTTCTGGTAAGATACCTTTCATCTTTAACAATAAAAGGCTATCTGTGTTTGTAAATTTAATAAAAGTTGCTTTCTTTGACAGGCTGGACTAATTGAAGCCAATGGAGAGCTTAAGGTGTTTATAGACCAAAACCTAAGTCCTGGAAAAGGTAAGAGCACAATTCTTAGTAAGACTCTCCATTTCTTGATTTTTAGTTGTTATGCACGTTACTGGCTTTAAACTGCTTTCTTAGCATGGCTTTTTAAAGTTTTTCTTAAGTTACATGATCAGTAAGCAAACTGTAGATTTGCTGTGGTTTATAATTGTCTTAAGACTACAGGTGCAGTTCAGTGGTGGTTTGTCATCCCATATGTGATCTCCTTAGTAGCTTGTGTTTAAGTATAAAGACCAGGATGTTCTGAAACATTTTTGGGGCACTGTGTTTTAGTAAATGGAAATAAAAATGCAGGAGGGTAGAAGTTCAAAATGGGTTATGACAGTTTTTACTAGAGTGCATCCACTCTACTGCAAGCTTATCTCAAAATATATTGTGAACAGAACTGTTTTGGACTTGCAGATAATGCCTGTGCATGTATGATAATGTAATGTCATTAAGCAATTTAATAAAACACAGGATATAAATTTGAGCTTGAATTTGATACGTGAGCTCAAAAACCGAGAGTACCTAAACATTTGGGGAGTTAGGAGCTGCACTTTCACAATTAGCATAGTTGGGGGAAAAACAGAAGCAACACTGAGTTCCAGCTGTCTGCAGTTCTGGACAGCTATGTCATATAACCACTTCTGTAAACTGATTATGCTACATTTGAAGACTACATTGTGTATTCTTATGGGAGGACTGTTTGCATAGTGAGACTGTAGATCTCTTCTCTAATTCCAGTAGAGTATATTCTTGTCAGTTTATGCATTCTGCTGGTGACAATTGTTTATCAGGTAAATAATTTTCTCCAGTATGTTTACCTACTCTTTATAAATAACAGTTGAGTATCATAACAGTCTTTACCAGTTTGACAGGCCAACCAGCCACTGTTTCCTAGCTTGCTTATCAGATGAGCTCTTTGTCCTCTGTGTTTTCCTTATTGTCATCCTTTGAGCCTTTTCAATGGCTTTCATCAACTTTCATGAATACCGGTGACTAAAACAGTATGTGTGACTCTCAAGTGTCAGTCATTTTTGTATGGAGAGATCAGTAATTTTTCTATGCAACATCACGTTTGGTTCATAAGCATCTCAAAATATATTTTGGCGAAATGGCCATTTAGCTTTGTAGTTGCTTCCAAGTAATGACAGTCTGCTTTATTCTTGTGTGTGACATATGGTGTCCTTTGATAGGCTGTATGAAGTAGGGTGAAATTTATATTAGGACAGTCAAATACTTACTGTCTGTAAACCTTACTGTTGATTAATCTAGTGGCTTTAAGCTTTGTTGGAATACTCTAGTACTCTCAGATTAACCTGTAGTCCAGTTCAGGTGAACTCCTTTAGTATTACTGCTCTAGTATTTTATATACCGTTTCAGGAAACGCGTTTAGTTTCTGTCAGCACCACTAGGTACAGCAAGTATTTTATTGGCATCTCACTAGACTCTGTCTTGGACATTTCCTTGTCTAAAATACACATTGCTTTACAGAAGGGGGGTATCCCACTAATCTGTCCTGTTGCACGTTTGTTGGAGAGGGCACTAAGGGTTGAGTAAAGACACATATTAACTGGCGCAGGTGTATTTCTGTAAGCGCAGTCACACCCTCCTGAGCTAAAGAAGCGTGCAAGTAGGTACCTGATCCTGAAAAGCTGTACCATATGTCCTAACCCTGTGGGCAGTAAAACTGATTTTTTTCAGGACAGATACTTCAGGAGGGTACATTTTACACCCATGTAGGCGTCTGTCTAGACCCTGTTACAGTCAGTGGAGAGTTAGTCAAAACAGTGCAGTCTAGACAGCAAGAATTGGAAATATGACTCTTCCATTATTACATAGCTCTTTAAGTAGAACTGGTCAAATTGGAGAGCATTTTATTACTTACAGAATTTTGTAAATAAATCCAAGTTATTAAATAGTTTGTTACAGCCCTGCACCTTGTCCAGTTTGAGAGTCGAGCTCTACTTTCAGTGTATAGCACAGCAAACTGAACTATCCCCAATCAAGTTCTGCATCTCATTGCTTTTAGGGGAGTTCTGTGAAGTTAATAGACAGTAACTAATTCTTAATATTGAGAAGAAACAGCTATTTCTCTTGGCTTGATCTGTTCATGGGTTTTGTCTCTAGGTTGTCTGTTTTATGTGCAAGCTCTGTAGTCTTAATCAGAGCTTAAAGTTGCAAATATTTTGTCACTGAAGTACTCAGATATGTATCAGAATTTATTCACTAAAGTAGTACCTTTTTTTCTTTGCCACTTTTTATAATTTTTAGGGGGTTTTGCACAGTCTTTAAACGTTGACTTTAACAACTACGCACAGAAGTACTATGCTCTCTTTAAAAGTAACTGTCTGCATTGCATGCCATTATATCAACAAAGTGCTGTCTTCTGCTATTTTTTAAAATCTGTGCAAAATTTCTCTTGATTTCACAATGGAGATGATTCAGTCCAGAGCAATCATGGAGTAAGCTTTCCATAGGGTAGCAGAAGTGCATCTGGTATGCTTTTTAGGATCAGTTGAAGGTGGTTAGGAAAACAATCTTCATGTTCTACTCTGGTGGTCATCATTAAAAGGCTTTTTTGGTGGTTTTGTTTGGGTGTTTTATTTTGCTTTGTTTTTTCTCCATCTTCCCCTTTGGATTTTTATTTCTTAAAAGGAAGGAGTCTTTTCTGGAAGTTGCTAGTCAATCACAAGAAGAAATTGAGAGTACATTGCATGATTGATATTGGTTATGGGATCAGATCTTCCTGCTGTGTTGGATGAGTGGTTTGTTTAGCCCAATCTGCTGTCCTTGACAGCAGTAATTGGGCAGGCTCTTGAGGGAGAATGCAGGAGCCTGGCTACTTTTTGAAGTTCATTCTTCTATGCTCCTACAGCACTGAAGGTCATTGGATTAGTAATACCAGAGGGTGCATTCCATCAAAGTTTTGGAAAAGTCCAACTTTGAGACTCAGTGAATTGAGAATGAAAATCTAACAAGAAATATATTATTTGCTTCAGTTTCTACTTGTTGCCAGCCGGATGTGAGAGGAGGAGGAGTTCAGCTGTCAGAGGAATAAAGGTTTTAGGGGGATGGTAGAGAGCAAAAAATGACCTGTGTGCTGGGTCATAAGGACATGCCTGCAAAAACATGGTTAAAGAGAATGAGCAGACTATTGTTACTGAAATGGTTCTGTAACATCATCGTCAGCAGTCTATAAGGTATGTGACTAAGTGGTAGGTATATGAGTCAACTATGAAAGATAAGCAAAGGTTGACTTTTCTGGCCAAAACAGGTTATGATGCAAAAATTCCCACAGCCCGAACACCTTTGTTGCAATGATTTCAGAATGGGCTGTGAATGAGCTTTTGCAAATTTTTAATCTGCGCAGGCAGAAATATGATAACTGAATAAGATCTTTTCAGACTTGAGTTTTGGTGGTAGGGTTATGTTGCTGTTGTTTCTTAGATGAATAATGGAGAGGGGACATCACCATCTTGCTGAACAGTTATGCTGAGCAACCTCTTGCTCAAAAAGTCCTAAAGTTTTGGAATCAGAGAGAGAGAGGGTATGTTAGAGAATAGTCTCTGTAAGCAAGTCTTATCCATACATTCATTCCCTGACTGTTCATTAATGCCCACTGTCAGAAGCAGGTTACCAATGTAGACAACCTTTTTACTTCAGCAAATGGGGACATGCTTCCTGTAGTTCATTGTGGAGAGACTGGTCTCAGCCATGAACTCCAGATGAGGATTTTTGTTTTAAAGCAGAGACTGACTTCATTTGTTTTAAGAGGAGAAAACAGTATGTAAAAAAACCCAAAACAAAAACACAGCAAGCCCCAAAAATCCAAACAACAACCCCACAAAGTTTTCTTTATAATGAGTAATGCATGCAATTCTGAATAAATTAGTCATGCACATAAAATACCGTTCTAGAAAAGGCTCTAAAAATGTATTTCTTCAAAACCATCTCTAGTGTGAAATAAGAGGTATCAACCTATGTGTCACAGAAATAAGATGGTAGCTTGTGTTTCCTCCACTGTGTATTTCCATTACTGGAGTGTAACACTCCATATAGCCCTGAAAAAACAGTATGTCTGTGAAAGGTTTGTTTTACTTGGTAACCAGGAAGGTGGTTTCCAACTGGCTAATTTCATTTTGAGTGTTAGCAAGTACATATGGCTTGGAAGGATAGAAAGATTTTTAATAGGGGCTGAACTAGTAAAACTTCCTCATGAGCTTGTGTTTTCTGTTGGTATTTGGCAATGAATTTTAGAAACGGAGAAATTTTGCTGTTCCTGGAGGTTACATTTTGAAGAAAACTGCCACATTCTGGTCCTTGCCATATTCAGATTAGTGTTGATATTTAAGTACTAAATAGAACACTATTCAGTTCTAATCCTGCCTCTCACTTGTAGAGAAATTTGGATGAAAGAAATTATTTGCTTCAGATGGGTGCGAAGGAAAAGGTGACCAGTGGTATTAATGTTGTATTGAAATTAAAGCTCTTAGTTCAAAAATTACTCAGAAAGAAAAGTCAGATCTTCTCTTATGCCAGTAGGTGGCATTATTGGTATGTAACTGGAAAATCCTTGTAAAGTATGTCTCTAGCTCTTTTCATCACTTACACTTTAAAACAAAGTTTCACATTTTATAGGCTAATTATATTTACATTTCAGATTTGAAAAAATCAAAGTCAAATATGTAACATTTTAAGGAGTATTTAGACTCATATTTCAACACTGCCTAGCTATAGGATTGTTTCATTTTTTTATTTATATGACAAGAAACTTGCAGTGTAATGTTATTGTTACTTTTACTTGCAAGTTCATACTCCCTGATTTTTAACAGTGACTGGAATTGTTCCTCTGGAATAGAACTAGAGATCGATTTCAGAGCCCATGAATTATGCTTCAGCAAACAGATACATGCTTGAAATTGGTTATAAAATGCATATGTATTACTGTAGCTGAGGTAAATCCAATTATTATTGTCTAAAGTCAAGCTAAGGAAATAAAACAATTGCTGGAAGTAGAAATGGTATTTTGGAAAGTCTAAAAGTAGACCCCAGTTTATTTCAACAGACTTGGAAAACTGCTTTTTAATAGCTGAACTGTTACTAGTCGTATCTAAGGATGGTAAGAATCACATAGAAGTCTGAGTTGATGTAAGCAATTAGTGAGTACTGCACACTGGGAGAGATGGATGTCTGTACAAAAGCTCAGAATTGCTGCATAAGCATGTTTGTTGTCTTAACACAATGGTGTAGCTTGCTCAGTAAGTAGAGGTGCTTTTACTTGACTTGGGAGACAGTCATCTGTGTGTTGTCACACAGATACCCTCAAAAAGAATTCAGTGTTTTCTGAAAATTAGCATATAACTAACTAATAAAATAACATAAGATGTCTTTGATGTTCGTGACAAAGAGGTTAACAACTGCAGCGTTACAGGAGTGACATCTGAGAAATCAGCTCCCAGGATATAATCATCACCTCTATCGTCTGACAAAACTTAAGGTTGTTAGATACTGCATTATGAGGGAACTGAGTTGCTTTTCTGTTGACTGCTCTCTTTTTCACAAGTAAAGAAAACATAAAGGCAGATTCCTTCAGAAAATGGTAGGGCATCTAGAATGAATGAGATTTCTGCTCCTAAGGCAAGGAGTACCTCAGCCCATCCTCTCTAACCTGAACACCAAGTTCAAAGTCACTACTATTTCAAGAACTGGAGCAGTCAGCTTTTCAGGAGATTCACCTCATTGTCTGCAGAGGGCACTCATTTCTTTGATTTTAGATGTACTGTGTCTTTTTTCTGTGTCATCTTAAGTTATTTAAAATGTCCTTAATTAACTGTATCATCTGTCCTTTAAACTGACAAAATTCTGCAAGGGATTTTTTCTTTTTGGTAAAACTTCTTGGTTTGTTTTTGTATGCAAGCAAAAGTCCAGTTAACCAGTGACCAAAGAGAGCGCTTATTTGGAGACAGATAAATAACGGGTTTTTTTAAAGAGTGCTGCTTCTTTTGATATGCAAGGGCTTTTTTGCCGTTACTCCTTGATTCCACCTGCATCATTATCTTGTATTTGGAGGTATTCTGAAACATCGTATTGATGAAGTTCTACTTCCCTTTAAGTTTAATGATTGCTTATAAGTTACTAAAAGTAGCTTTCCAAACATTTGGTGCACTGAGAATGTACGTACTAGTAGTAGTAGTTATATCCTTCTGTATACATTGTTTTTTCTGCTCTACATGGCATTTTCCTATGGTTCTCAAAGTCTTTAGGGGGAAAAAAAGTGTCAGAACTAGCAGTATTAATAATTTGTTTTGAAAAGGAAGAAGAGTTGATGCCAGCAAAACTGTTTGCATACTTGTGGTTTTAATTTTTACATGCTGTTATGTACACTGTATGTTGTCTGCAAAGTACAGGATTATCGGGATTGCAGTGAGATTTGTTTGAGAAACTGAGCTGTCAGTCACTTGCAAATCTAAGTTGATACAATTACTTCTGCTTGTACTTAACAAACAAAAACCCTCCACATATTATGAGCCTTTGAAAATGCAGATGAGTATGAGAAAAATGTTTGCATGTGAGGCAAATGAAAATACAGAATGCACTTGGACAGAGACATTGAAAATAATCCTTTCTAAAAAAATTTTTTCTGTTTAATTGAGCAGTTACACTCTTTCATATTTTGTATGATAGCTTTTGTAAGTTGACTTTGACTTTGCTTTGAACTGTGATGCTCGTGTTACTATTCTTTCACTTACGTTTATGTTTCCTTGCCAATCAGTTTGTGCTGTACAGAAAGATGAAGCTTGTACTTTCTTTATAGAACCAGGTTGGTTCAGTTGCATGAATTAATTCTGGCACAGCACCACAGGAAATGTTAATGTAATTTAAAAATTTAAAGAAACATAGTGTGCTCTTCCTTTCACATGGATGTTTTAGTTGCAAGATAGCTATTTCTGTCCAGAAAATTTAATGATTAATAACAGGAGGCTGAAGGCCATCTCATAAACCTTACCTTCAAACCAGGGTCAGCTTTGACACACAGAGCCTTCAGTTCTTGAATTTTGCTGGGTATCACCAAGGAGCTTCCTATGCAGCTTGTTGCAGTGCATTGCCTTTGGCGTTTTTCCCTGGTTGGAATTTGCTGTGCAACAACTTGTGACTGTTCCCTCTTTTCCTTTTGTTGTGTCCTCTGTCATGTCTGTAACTTCCCTTTAATAGTAGAAGGCAGTGGTTAGATTTTTGCAAATAACACCCCTTGCTCCGCCTTAACCTTCTCTTCCAGAGGCTGCATACGCTGAGCTCCTCCTTGTGCAGGGTATGCTCCGGTACCCGAGGCACACTGGTGTCTTCCTGCTGCACTCTCTCCTGTTTGCTGATGCCTCTCCTGCACCATGGGCCCCAAAACTGAACAGAGTCATCTAGGCACGGTGTAAGGAGTGCTGAAAGAAAAGGGAGTAATCACTTACTGCTGTACTCTTCCAAATGCAGCCCAGGATGTGGTTAAGGCTTCGTTAGCATAGCGGAGCACCTCTGTGTCACACACAGCTTATTGTCTGCCCAGGCCCCCTGGTGCTTTCCTGAGCATCTGCTTCCTAACCACTGACCCCGACCTCTGCTCTTGTGTCGACTTACATTGCCACAACATTTTTGTCTTTGTTGACTGCGTAAAATTTTTTAATAAACAGCATGATCGCATAAAGAATTACTTTATTTTTAAACATACCAGAATAATTAAGTCTCTTGAGTGAATCTGAAGAGTAGGGGGTCTCGTGGGGCTATTGTTCTTTATAAAGTTGTCCTACTGAAGTAATATTTGGAAGTTGTCTTAGGAAAAAAATCATAAGGCGAATGGGTAACACTGATTGTTAGAAAATTGTCTACCTTTGAATTCTTAAAGAAGCTAGCAATGGTACTTCCATCCTTGTAACTCAGTATGTGTATAATTGATATAGTACCAGAAGGAAAGAGAGCCACATAGCCTGCACCAACTTCTGAAGGGCTCAGATAACTGCAGATGAGTTAGTCAGACTTCTGTTAGACAGCTCGGTTGACCGCATAACAGAGAATCAGTACATGTGTGAGCAGATGTGGTAATGGCAGTCAACAGAGCTTTTCTAGAGGGAGGGAAAAAGGGAGGGTCTGCAGTTACGTCTTTTCAAAGTCATGCTTTGAAAGAGTCAACAACCGTATGGATAAGGATTATCTAATCAGAGTGATGTCCTTGGATTTCTTAAAAATAATTTTTAAAAATTGTTTATCAAGGTCCTTAATCAGCCTGTTAAAGTAAGGTGTGATAGAATGGGATGGTCGTCCCGTGGGTTAATAATTGGTGAAAACTGAACTTGGTACAATGAGTATCCCAAGTGAGCTATTAGCACCCAAGAAAGATCTTGAAGTCATTGTAGGTTATATTAATGAAAATGTGGTATCAGTGTTTGGTGGGGAACAAGCACATGGAGTTTTGAGAATTACTTGGAAAGGAACAGGGAATAAAGTAGAAAACGAGCTATAGAGTTATAGGTAACATATGGCATTCCTTGGTCGTGAATACTGTCTGGATGCCTGTCGTCTGCGGAAGAAAGGGCAGGACAACTAGAAAACATGGGCAGCAAGGAGAGGTAAGGGAAGGTTGGTTAAAACATGGTGCTCATAATGCCAAGGTTGGGGGTTTGATCCCTGTATGGGTCATTCACTTAAGAGTTGGAATTGATGATCCTTGTGAGTCCCTTCCAACTCAGAATATTCCGTGATTCTGCAAAGGCGATCGAATAGATGAGGTGTTGGAACCTTGGAAAGCAGTTGCAACTCCTCTTTTATACTGGAAGTACAGTCTTCAGATTGCACTGTTGTTTTTAAAGCAATGAGGAGGAGTTTACGAAAAAGACCTCCAGGAAGCTGAGAAGAAGCCACACAAGCACTGCTAGTTTATATTGATTTGTTGTATTCTGCAGAGAGGAAGAACAAACACAATTCAGGTCATCATAGTGGTGAGTGTACTTGAGGGGACAGGAAGGCATAACAGACTTACGTTACAAACTGGATAGCTGCTGACTTCGTGAAAGAGCACTGTGAAGCTGATTAATCATGTAGGAGGGACATGCTGCTGCATCCTATTTGGGAATAGATTGATCACTGAGAGTAGATTCTTACTATCACTTGGACATGGTGTAGTAATAGCAGCTGGGAAATACAAGCCTTCTGGAAAGCCAGGGCTTAAAAACAAGATTTGAATTGTCCTCAACTTCCTGTAGACTTCCTGAACGTGTAAAAAGGGGTGATAGGCATCAAGGACCAGTTAGCGCCCTCCTGATACAACCCTTGTAAAAGTGCTTGTTTATTGCGTCTGTATTGGGCAATGGGAAAAAGAGAGGAATGAGAGTTATACCAACTCCTTCTGACCCCATTGGCCCCTTTAAAAGTGATCTCAGAAAAAACAACTGCTAAACCTGACAACCACTTGACAGTTGTTTCAGCAAAAAAAATGTCTCCAATATTTCAAGACTGGTTTATCCGTTATTTTCTTGCTGTAGTCAGTCTTTGTTGCTGCTTTTTTCTTTGCTCTTGTTTTGTTGTTGGTTGGGGTTTTTTTTGTTTGTTTTGAATTGGTGGGTTTGGGGTTCTTTCCTCTAAACTGTATCATGGAGCATCAAACTGCTAGTGGATGCCTAGGTTGTTATTTTTGATTTGTCTTTTACATGCCTTAAGACTTTACCTTCCAGTGCTGATTGTGTATGAGTTATAAACAGGGAGAGAACAACCTTTCCTGCAGGGTCGGTCTGCTGAGTTGCATGTATTTTTCTGAAGTAATGGATTCTTGAGGATGTTTGTTCTTTAATTCCCTGCCTTCAGCTGGGAGGGGACATTTAGAGGAAAGATGGGGATATTCTCTTGGAAAGGCCTGTTCCAACCAGATTTTATCTCGTGTAGATTGACATGTCTCAGAAGGCTATGCCACGTGCTGTGGCATTGGGCATGTTTATCAGGTGGTACTGGAAAAGACTTCAATAGCCACAAAGGGTAAGGGTAGAAGAAGAGTGGATTATGCTTTTTGTCGAATGCCGGTTGCCTCTATTACTCTGCTTTAGGAGAAAAATTGAAATATAAGGAATTAAAGCATCTTCTAATATGCATTGGTAGTATAGATGAGACTATTTGCTAAAATAATAAAATGTGCTGACCTGAAGCTCTCTACTTGCATTTGTTTCAGGGGTTGTTTCTCTATTGGCTGTTCATCCTTCTACAGTAAATACGATTGGAAAACAGCTCCTGCCAAAAACATTCGGACAGTCTAATGTCAACATTGCACAACAAGTGGTAAGGAGACTTTGTGGGGTTTTTTTGTTTTGTTTGTTCGTTTGGAGTTTTTTGTTTGTTTGTTTGTTTCTATTTTTTTTGTTGTTGCTTGTACTATTGTTTACACAT
The DNA here is from genome assembly GCA_013397845.1 of Melanocharis versteri. Lineage (NCBI taxonomy): Eukaryota > Metazoa > Chordata > Aves > Passeriformes > Melanocharitidae > Melanocharis > Melanocharis versteri. The sequence goes on along the minus strand of VZTG01005253.1, from coordinate 350,284 downwards.
ACAGCAAATCTGACATAGTCTGGTAGTTTGCATCACTCGTCATGGGCAGATAATCTGAGTTTGTTTCCGGTTTTAATACATTTATGTCAAAAAGAAAGTGTATTGCATGAAGAAATTCACAGATGACTCTCAAATCAACACTGTTACCTCACTATTCAGGTGGCTTTATCTTTTGGTAGTCTTGCCATTTAAAGTCAGTGTCTCTTTCAGATTCTGCTTTGAAATCTGGCATAGGGAAATGTCAGTGAAGTCCATAAACACATTTTTATGGAGATTCGAGTTAGGTGGAATAAAATTGAAAACAAAACTGTATTTTAGTGCTTAATTTAAATATTCTTTTGCTGAAATACTTATTTTGAGCTTTGTGTGAGATATATGAAATTAGATATTTCTAAGAATCTTAGAATGCAATAGATAATGCATAGGTTATAGTATTTCTTGCAGTAACCAAAATTAAAATTTGGTGATCTGAGTAGAATTGGTCTCAATCTTCTGGAAAGCAACTGTAACATGTAAACATCTGAACTAGAATGTCCTGTATTTGGATTTCTTCTTGACAGGAAAGCAGTAGAATAGGTTTTGAATGTAGAGTAGGTGTTAACCAGGCTTCTCTGTCCCACTCTAGAAATGAGCCTGTGAATTTGTGCACACTTCATTTCTTCCTTTGTAGTGTTGAGTATTTCAGGACGCTCCTGAGTGCAGTAGAGGTCCAGGGTTTGCTGCTGCCCGTTTGTTTTTTCTTCAGCTGTAATTCCTCTCCTCCTCACCCTCTGCCCCTGTACTGGTTTGGCTTTAATCTTATTGCAGAGTGATACAAATTCTAGATGTGGTATCATGGTGGGGCTGCTCATGGAATTCCTAAGCTAGGGAATTAGAGAGCAGGACTCTCTGCAAGCAAGGTGTTAAATCATCTCTTGCAGTCTTCTGTCACTGCGTCCTAGGGAATAGACACTAGCTAACAGCTTTCTTCAGCTCTCCATATAGTTTCCTTACTTGAATAGCACACGGGTGGTTTTCACGCTCTTTGGAGGCATTTGGTGAGCCAGACCAGTTGGTATCAGAACTGATAGTATTTTTTTCCATGGGGATAAAGTGAGCAAGTTCACATGTGTCCAGTGCCAGCATTCCCCACCCTCATTCCATTTCCCACAGTCGGAAATTTTGTTTACGAAAAGCAGTGGAGGAGATTATTTGGCTTTTCGTAAGAGACAGAAACATTTCACGTATGGTACAAAGCTGCTGGAAAGGAGTACCTAAGATATTCTAGCTGTCAGAAGTGGATGTAATAAATTTATACGTTAACTGCTCAGAGAGGTGGCATAATATAAAGAGAATATTGGAAAAAATGCAGCTGTTTGTCTTTCCTGGCAGCTGAAATCACAGGCAGCTAACAGTCACTACCTTTGGCACCGTATAGGTAACTTTCACAGATGAAATGTTTTGTTTTCAGTTTTTGTATTTTACTCTTGTTGAGGCTAAGCTATTGAAGCTGGCCCAATGAAGAAAAATTAAGTTTTGCTGCTCAGACAGAATGTAGGTACAGGAAAATATGGCAAGCTTGTGGGTTTTTTGTTTGATGTTGTTTTCATTTTCCTGATGTCTGGGATGCAGCCGTTTCCACTGGGAGGTAAATGTACCCCAAAAAAGTAGGCATATCTTTCTACAAAAGAGTAATCTATATGGTATCATTTTTTTCCCCAAAATATTATTTTATAGAAAGTTACATTTAAAACAGTTCAGGGATAAAAAACATCACCTGCAAAAGTGGATGTTTTGCACTTGCTGGTTTCAGAGGTAGGAGGGAACAGTTTTATTTGCTAGTGTATGTATTATTATTTATGATGAAATTAACATATCTTCAGGACCACTCCACCTGGAGGCTGGAAGACTCTGATTAGCCAAGTGTGTGCTCTTAACATGTTTGCAGTGGAATGGGTTTGCCTAATTTGATGTCACTCACTGCAGTGACGAGAGAGTTTGCCCTTATTCTTTCTCACCTTTCATGTAGTAATTTTGACTGTATTGATAGAGGCTGACTCCAGGAGAGAGGGTTCTTGCAGCAGCTCTGTATTTTCTCTCTGGTTTTATTGATTTTCTTACATTCATATTTTAACTGTGATTTACTGCAGGTTCCTTATACATAATTTGGTAGGGTAGGGGGACTTTTTCCTCCTTTTTTCCCCTTTTCCCCCCATTTTCCTTGGAGGGAGAGTCTGTGTGTGTGTGTGTGTGTGTGTTTTGATCTTGTCTAAGTTAGTGTTGAACAGTGTTAAGAAATCCAGCAAGCGTGAAAACCTAATTTAAGGAGGTTAAAATATAAATGCTCGTAACTTAGGAAGTGCTCTAACCATATTAACTGTAGTCTGAAGTTCTTTATGCTAGGGTGTATAAATTAGATGCATCTAAGAGAAGTATGTAAAGTACTAGTGTTTGGATAGTGCATCATTTCAGTTGTGTCACTTATGAATATCTTGGAATTCTTACCATTTTCCAAATTATTTTATCTTTACTGTAGGTTATCGGTACACCTCAGAGACCTTCAGCGCAAAATACTATCCTGGTAGGAAGTCCACATACACCTAACACACATTTTGCATCACAGAACCAGACTGGAGATTCTTCACCATGGTCTGCTGGGTGAGCAAAATGAAAGCTAGAAAGGATTAAAAAATTGTTGGAACTTTTGTTTTAAATGGTTGTGATAGCGTATGTACTCCTCAGGCTAGCAGTGTGGGAAAGTCTGTTTACCTTTTCATCAAGAGCACTTCATCACTGAAGTCTGTTGTACTGAAGTAGGGAGTACTCACACAATAATAAGCACCTCTTCATTTCTTGTGAAAGAATGCTGAGTATTTTGTGTAAACTCTGGTAGATATTCTGACATTACTAACATTTAGAGAATTTAGCTCCTAAAAGGACACGGGAGTTTGTCTGACTTGATTCTATGATTTCTCCTATGCTGGTGTATTTTCAGAAAAATACAGCATATTTCTGATTGAACAAGGGTATCCCAGAGTGTCATTTGAAATGAGAATGTAGTCCTTTTTGGGAAAAAGTATTAAATACAAGGAATGCATTCTTTTGGTGTGTTTTTTTCATCAAAACTTGTTTTTAAGGGCATCTTGCTAAATGTAGTTGCTTTAAGACTACATTTATTATCAGTGGCCTGTTACACATAAATAGATTTCTGCTTTGGAATTATACAGTGAAATGAGATGTAAGAATTGAGACTTCCCCTTGCTGAAATTAATTTTGATACTCGTATTTTTCCTTTAGTTACAAGGAATTTTTTATTTAAAAAACTTTGCAAAGCAGAAAACTTTGTTATACTGCTTGTATCTTGTAACTTTGAAGTTCTAATAGCAATTTCATATACTGTATAACTTCAAATCTGTGTTATAGTAATAGTGTAATGTTTAGTGAGTTCAACCGATACCAGACTTTGTCTTTTCAGTCAGTATTAGTATCACATTGCATAGAAAATGCTCAATCTATGTGCTACTTTAAATTAAAAATAAAATTTTTTAAAAAGGACAAAAAAATTCTCTGATTCAGTTTTCATGTTTTAGTATTTATCCTCTTATCTCTTTTTGTCTTGATGTTTGGAAGGTTTTCATTATTGACTTCTTCAAGGAATATCCCTGTTAATTTATTGTCTGCTACTGGAAACATTTCAGGCCAGGTTGGATAGAGCTTTGGGCAATCTCATTGAGTTGAAGATACCCTGCCTCAGTGCAGGGAGGTTGGACTAGATGACCTTTAAAGGTCCCTTCCAACTCAAACTACTGTATGATTTTGTGATTCTACTGGAGCTAGCAAAGTTGGCAAAAGGATAAATTTATATTGTGTTTCAGCATCAAGATACTAGAATTGTTTATAAATATTGCAAATTGTAGGGGAAGAAATGTAGGAGAGAATGTTGGGAAGGGATAAGAAGCAGAGGAAAAGGGAAGGCTTGGGTTTTTTACAGCAGTGTGCCTGTATTTGAAAAAGAGACATCAAATATTCCAAAGTTCAAATCTTCTTAAAATATATATTATACGTATATTTAGGAAGCGGAACAAAAAAGGCGAGAAGAATGGCAAGGGTTTACGTCATTTCTCTATGAAGGTTTGTGAGAAGGTACAAAGAAAAGGAACCACCTCATACAATGAGGTGGCAGACGAGTTGGTTGCAGAATTCACTACCACTGATAATCACATTTCACCAAATGAATCAGTAAGTATATGGGAAGTCAATTACATGTGAACTGAATGGGGGAAGAGAAATTTCTTTTGAGATTTTTGTTTTTCCTACTGCTAAATGAAACAGTTCAGACGTTAACTGAGTTTACCCATTTGCTGTAATATGTTTATTTTCAAATATTTTTGACACAGGTATATTTTTGATTAATGCACTGTGTCTACAGCAGGCTTATGACCAGAAGAATATTAGACGACGTGTCTATGATGCCTTAAATGTCCTTATGGCCATGAACATTATCTCTAAGGAGAAGAAGGAAATCAAATGGATTGGTCTACCTACTAACTCGGCTCAGGAATGTCAGAATTTGGAGGTATATACATTTAGAAGTTCTCAATGGCTTTCTGTTTGAGTAAATGTTTACAGCTTTAATATGTTCTGATACAATATGTGCCTGTAATCTTCTGAGATAGCAACATAGGAATAGTATGGTCCTCTCTGACTGTTTTTTTATTTTATTTGTATATACTGAACACACACTCTTCAAGTTCCAGATTGTTCAAATGTGTCTTTGTTTAGTTCTTCTATGTGAAAAATACAGCTTTTACAGTACATGTGAAATGGTTCTGAGTGGAAGGTAGTAGAAGATTAATGTGTCTTTCCAAAATTGCAGTAGTGGTACTCAGGAGTGAGGAAGATTTGTTTTCTCCAGCTGCCAAATAGATAACAGATCCGTGATAATGGATGTTGCATGTAGGTCAGTCTATATAGGCATCTCCTTTACTGCAGTTCTTAGCTTTTTGTGACAATTCTCTTACATGAATATGTCAGACTTTCTTATTGCATGCCTTGGGGTGGAAGTGAGATGCTTTATACTGAAAGAGATTCATAAATTGTGGCACGATTTTTTTACTGTCCTGAGATTTGCAGAATAATAAAGTTACTGAGGTTTACTGAAGTAAACTCACTTCATCAGAACAGAATGAGACTTTGTATTTATTCTTAATAAGTCTAACTTTCCTTCAGCAGGACTAAAAATATTCAGTGTAGAAGCTGCCAAAGTGAGGAGGAAAGTGGAACAAAAGTGTTTTGGAGCCTTATCTACAGAGGGATAATTCTAATTTTTGTTTGATACTGATAATTGATTTTTCATTTAATACTGTAATTGCTATCTAGAGAAGGTAAATACAGGGTGTCTCATCATGAATTGAGATTTATTTGAATATCATCCCAAATGAAAATTATTAGTTAAGAGAGTGATAATTGGGGCATAATTAATAGGGTGAGTATGGAAGGTGAAGTGGTTCCAAGATGACAATGCTGTGTGCTGAACAGGGAACCAACTAACTGGAGGGATTTTAAAAGTAGCTCTTCCTGGATCTGTCTCACTAAGTATGGCATTGCCAGCAATGTTGGAGCAAAAGGAAAAGAAGCGTGGCTCATCCAGCTGGATTTGATGTTGTGGCTGATAAAGTCCTAAAGAAGAGTGGGATAATATTGATACTGAAGTAAAAAAAGCAACTTAGAATGTAATAATGCATTGTGAAGGTTCATGCATTTAGGATCTGGTATCTTCTGATTAAAAGAAAGTGAGAACTTGTTAATTGGCTGTCACAAGAGGAGGAAGGAGTTCTGTTAACCATTGAATGATTAAGCCACAAGTGTAATAACAGTGAGCTTCTGAAAGCTAATGTTTAATTTGTAGAATTGTCACACACCTAGTAAAGTTTCTTTTACTATTCCATCTGATATTGTTTAGCTTCATCCTTACACTGTTAAAAATCAAGCCAAATAGTTTATAAGGAACATAGGAGTTTGAGGGCTTCCTCATCAACTGTTTATCGTTTTAAATATTCTTAAACTTGTCCTTTGTGTGTATATTAGAATGTTAGATTTGGTAAAATATGGCCTGATAATGCAAAAACAGAGTGTGTGGGGCAATTAATAAGGTCTGTGTCTTTAAGTAGTCTGTAAGGCAGTGTAGTTTACGTGTATGTGATAGAAAAATATCTGAAGTGAGTTTTAGGTTTTTTGGAGGGAGGCAGTTAATTGGCTTTTTTTCTAATGCTGAATTGTAAGACTTTATCCTACCCTTTTAAATTTTTTTTTAATATAGCATCATACCTTTTTGCATCTTCTGTTTGTTCAACTGTGTACACTTGCGGGGGTGGGGCTGTTTGTTTGTTTTCACCATAACCAAACAGAAAACTGCATTCATGTGAATTTTTAACTTGTGTAATTTCCTTGCTAGTTGCACATTTTAGGGATCTAAGAAAATAAGTTGTTTTCAGAGCCAGCAGTCTGTCTATTCAGGATCTTGGCTGACAGTAGCAGTTATCGAGGAAGGAGGAAGAGTAGGAAGAGTAGGGAGCTACAGGCTGGTCAGCTCCCCCCTGGGAGGGTCTCTTTTAAAATGTGGGAGACAAGAAAGTGGTCAGGAGTAGTCAGCGTGGATTCACCAAAGGCAGATTGTGCTTAACCAACCTGATTGCCTTCTCTGTTTGGACAACAGACTGGGTAGAGGAAGGAAGAGCAGTGGATGTTGTCTACCTGGACTTCAGCAAGGCTTTTGACACTCCCACCCACTATATCCTCACAGGCAAGCTCAGGGTGTGTGGTCTGGGCGAGTGGACAGTGAGGTGGATTGGGAACTGGATGGATGGCAGTGTCAGAGGGTTGTGATTGGTGGCACAACAAGATTCTGGTGGGAGACCTGTAACTGTGGTGTCCCCCGTGGGTCAGTGCTGGGTCCAGCGTTGTTTAACTTAGACGTCAATGGCTTGGATGAAGGGGCAGATGCCTCCTCAGCAAGTTCATTGACAACACCAAGCTGTGAGGAGTGGCCCCCCAGAGGGCTGTGCAGCCCTTCAGAAAGACCATGACCGGTTAGAGAGATGGGCAGAGAAGGAATGTATGAAATTCAGCAAAGGCAAATGCAGGGTCTGGTGTCTGGGGAAGAATAACTCCATTCACCTGTGCAGGGTGGGGGCAGCCTGTTGGGAGGCAGCTCTGTGGAGGAGGACCTGGGGGTCCTGGTGGACAGCAAGCTGTCCATGAGCCAGCAGTGTGTCCTTGTGCCAAGAAGGCCAGTGGTGTCTTGGTGTGCATCAGAAAGAGCACTGCCAGGAGGTCAAGGGGGGTGATCCTGCCCCTCTGCTCAGCCCTGGTGAGGCACACCTGGAGTGCTGAGAGGGGACCTCACCACTGTCTATCAGGATCTGACAGGTGTCAGAGGATGGACCAGGCTCTTCTCAGTGCTGCCAAGCAAGAGGCAAGGGGCAGAAACTGATGCACAAGAAGTTCCACTTGAACATGAGGAAGAACTTTTTTACTGTATGGGTGACTGAGCACTGGAATAGATTGCCCAGAGAGATTCTGGAAACTCCTTCCCTGGATGGATATATTCAAAAGCTGGCTGGACACAGTTCTGAGTTACGTGCTTGGTGGAACACTCCATGAGCAGAGAGGTTGGAGTAGATGCCCTCCAGTGGTCCCTTCCAACCCTGTCTATTCTGTGACTGATTAGAGAAGGTATTCAGTGATGTTTTCTTCTGTAACTTGTGGTTCAGGCATAATTGAGGGAGCTACATTATCTTTCTATTTAATAGCCGTCAGTATTTCTTCCACAAATTTTTACTCTTTTTTCAAAGTTTGCTTTTAATATTGGGTCGTTTGTGGCAGTGAGTTTCAGGTGCATGAGAAGCTTCTTATGAAATACTTTTTGTTTGGTTTTGAACATACTATATTTAGTTGATATCCACTGAATATTTTTTTTTAATTGGAAGTGATCGTGACCTAGTCATTCCTTATTCACTTTCTCCATCCTGTTCATTGTTTTATGGGGATCTCTCATGTTCTCCCCTATTATTTCATTCTCCTTTCAGTAGAGTACTAATTTGTTCATTATTCTCTTGCGTGGAGTCTGTTCTGTATCGTTGATGATCCTGATTGCTCTTTCGTGTGCTTGTCTTGAAATAGCACCATCAGACCTACAGAATTCAAGATGTAAACATTCTGCTTCATAGAGTAATGTGATAATTTCTGTTTGGTACTCTCTTTCTTGCCTAATAATTCACAGTTTTGGCTCTCACAGTATACTGAACTGACAGATTTTGCAGATACTGTAATTTAAGATCTCTGCTGAATGTCATTTTATTTCTAAAGTACACGTGGATTAGATTGTTTTCTCACATAGACCACACTATATTTACCAGAAATAGTTTAGATGATGTAGTCACTAGATGCTGCAAGACACTTTGAGTTTGCTTATGACAAACTCTCTTTTTACTATGCCAGGTAATGCAGCATTGCCAGCAGATTCTGTCACCTTGTCACCTTAATCTGATTGTCTATTGTTAGAGTAACTATCTGTCAGTTAAGTCCTTGTGGGAATCTGCTGAGGAGCTTCTTCCACTAAGAAAGCTGTGTATTTCCTAGCTTTTTGTCTCTTACCTTTTTTGTTATTAGTACATATTAATTACTGTGAGGCCTTGACCTTGGGCTCCATAGCAGCTTCATGTCTTTAACCATCCTTGATGGATCTTCTCCAACACCTCCAATATCAATAGGCTCAAGTAGATCTTTACTGTCTACCTTTGCTGCTTTGAGAGAATTCTGATAACCCCTTGAGGCATAACTTCTGTTTGCAAAGATGTTTTTATGCTCCTCACAGGCTGTTGTATTTTATTCCCCAGGGTTCTAATTCTGCTTTTTGTTAGTTTCCATAAGTAGTACTGATGTGTCTTGATAGTTAAGTCTCTAAATTACGTGGAGAACCTGATTGATTGCTATATCTCCTACCTCCAGTTCTCTGGTATTGAAATGATTTTAAAGAGAGAAAATGTTGGCATAAAATGCTACTTAAAACCAACAAACTGACCAGTCCTTTTTTTCTGTCTTAAGGTGGAGAAACAGAGAAGAATTGAAAGAATAAAGCAAAAACAGTCTCAGCTACAAGAACTCATTCTACAGGTACAGTCAAGGTACTCTTGTCTATAGGGCAAGGTAACTTATATTTGTATTGCTCTTGTTTTATCCCAGTCTGAGGGATGGGAAACTCCTAGGAAGACCAGAGGTGAATTTCAGGATAAGGTGTATGCAGCTTTATTTAACACTGTAGTTTAGCTGGGACCATGCTGTTGGCCATTGCTGTTGGGGATGCCATCAGCCTTCCGTCAGCTGTGATGAATTTGTTTGGAGTTTCGAGTATGTTTAAACAGGGTTTATGCTGATAGGAGCAGTATTTCATACTGTACCCTCTGAACTTTCTAATTCAGTTCCTGTATGTAGAATTCTCTTCTGTGTTGGCATCCATAGATAAAATTATGTGACTGTAGAAGTTGTCTGTCATAATGCTCTGCATTGTGCCTCTCTGGAGACTCGCTGTCACTGGTGTGTAAGTGGCTGGACCACTGTGAAACAGTGGCTGAACTCCTTCCCAGATTTCCCTTACTACACTTGGGGAAGCAATAGTCTGTTTCCCAAGTCACTGTGCTGCTGGTCCACAGAAATGTATCCCTGGGTAGCTGCATTACCTACACAGTAGGAATGAGAATCTCAGGGATGCAGAAAGAAAGGACAGACAGCTGTGGGACAGCTGCCTGATTTTTATCAGTCTCTGTGCTGGCTTTAAATTTTGGTCTTAATTCTTGTTTATTTTATTTGATTTCATGGCCAGAAAAATACTTTTTCTTTGTTCAGTAGCTCACTGTAAGATTTATAACTTGGGTTTCAATGGTTTTTAATTATTCAAATTGCTAATTTTTAAAATGGGAACATTCCATTGTAAAAAGCAATTTTGGTAAGATGTTAAAGTCACAAATCTTAAGTGGGTAACTCAGAAACCTAATGCCAGATATTCAAATCCCAAACATTAACTTTTTTAGCATATAATTCATTTCAGTATTAACATTCAGGTGTATTTTTTGGAGTGCAGTTGCTAGTAGGGAAGAGTAAATGGAGAGGAAATAGGATGCTATGTGAAAATTTCTTTTTCCAGTCATTGTTATCTCTCCATTCTGTCAGGGATCTGTCCAAGGAACTGTCCTGATGTGGTTAGTAGAATGTGCATTTTTTTTTCTCAGTAAGATTTTGCTGTGTTGTCTTTTTTAATACCATGATCTGTGACTCTTCTTGCATCTTAACATGCAGGAATATGGTAAACACTCTCTGTCTTTTTCTGCATTTACTTGCTGCAACCGTTGCTGGAGTTCTTCATCTGAGGGATTTTGTTAACATGGCTGCATAAGCTTAATTCATACTTTAGTATCACTGTTGCTTTTTCTAGCAAATTGCCTTTAAGAACCTCGTCCAGCGAAACCGTCAGGCAGAGCAGCAGGCAAACCGACCTCCACCTTCCAACTCTGTCATCCATTTGCCATTTATCATTGTGAACACCAGCAAGAAGACAGTGATCGACTGCAGTATTTCAAATGACAAGTAAGCTAACAGAGTTTTCCCTCTGGCTTTTGGTAGTGCTCTGGGTTCATACAAATGTTCCTGTAGATTTGTTAAAAATTACATACAAACCTAATTTACTTGTGCCTTTTGTATATTGAGAATATGCACTTCAGACAGCTGTTTCACATACCTTTTTAATAATTAGACTAATTGATTCACATTTGATAACTAATTTAAGACTTGCTATCTAGAGATATTAGGCATCTTTCTTGACATTTTATGTCATACTTAACCAAGTAATGTTTTCCTTTGCCTTTAACACCATGAAATGCAGCTAGCAGAATTGAAAATGAATTTCTCTTTCAGGACTGCTGTTCTCCACTTTTGGTTCAAAAAGCTGTATTTTTCATCAGCTAAATAAAAACTGAATGTAGGCAGTCACGAGCAAATACATAATTCTTGAAAAATTCAATTGCTTAATGTGATGTATCACTAACACTCTTAACACTGTGTGTAAAGGTTTTGAAATGCTGCAGTTCCTGAAAATGGAAAGGTGGTTAAAGTTACTGAAGCTAATTGAGACATTTTTTCCTCTTCAGGTTTGAATATCTATTTAATTTTGACAATACTTTTGAAATTCATGATGATATAGAAGTACTAAAACGAATGGGAATGGCTTGTGGGCTAGAATCTGGAAGCTGTTCAGCAGAGGACCTAAAAATTGCAAGGAGTTTGGTTCCTAAAGCTCTGGAACCATATGTGACAGGTTAGTTACTCCAAAAAGAGTTGTTTTATTTTCCTCATTAATATAGGACTCCAAGAAAAAACATGAAAATACTTTATATCAGTTAATTTCCACTGGTTTGTGGTAAAGATTTCTGTCAGGTTCTCAAATTTATCTGCTTTTTAGTGTACCTTAGGGAGCACATAACATAGTGACTGATAAAGAATGGACTGTTGCTCTTTGCAAAACATTTTGCGTTGTGCCACACAAGTAGGTCTTCGCAGTGTATAATTCTTATAAGAGGACAGTATTTATGCTTGATTCACTTGCAAAGGCAAAGTACTGAAGACATCTGTCTTGCTCACTTCAAAATAAATGGGGTTTTTAAATGTATTTTGAAATTTTGTTGTTGCGCTAACCTTTTTTTAAATTATGCTATTTTGGATATAGTACATCAATATATTATGTTGTTTGGGCTGCAAGACTCCTTTTCTGGACTTCAAAAGAATTAATCATTTCCACAGAATTAGATGTGTGCTTGGAAGTATTCCTGAAATGCATGTTGTTTGTTTTACAGAAATGGCTCAGGGATCAATCAGCAGTGTATATGTCACATCTTCATCAGGTTCTGCATCAAACGGCACAAGATTTTCAGCCAGGTGAGATGAAATTTTCAGTTAGCTTTTAAAATCTGTGGTCATCAAAGAATTGTGGATATTAAATGCTTCATGAAACAAATTCTGTTCTGATTAAATGCGCTATGGATATGTGTTTTAAGTTTTTTCTCAGACATCACTTCTGTGGTGGTTCTTAGGAGTGTCATTAAAAGAAATCCTTTCCTGTGTAGCGAAAGTATCTTAGAGTGGTGTTAATATTGAATGTGTTTTTTGTTTGTTTGTTTGTTTGTTTGGGTTTTTTTTTCCTAGTTTAGAGTTTGTGACAAGAAAACAGATACTTCCCTAAAGATACGATATTGGAAAGATTACTCTTTGGTCATTAGTGTCTAATTTAAAAAAAGGCTTTCGTCTTTGGGTTTTAAACAGCCGTCAGAAGCTGGTAGCGTGATAAACCATAACTAGTATTTAACTTTTTTACTCACTAGTTTCTTATTGCTGTATTAATCAAAAAGATGTCCTTCTGTGAGCTGTGCAAGGTTGTAAAATGAGTCAAATATTCAGCAGTTGGATTCTGTGATCTCTGAGGTCTTTTCTAACCTAATTGATTGTATGATCATTTAAATGTTTGACATTCTTAACAAATACTTTAATGAAATTCTGCGTGTTTTGTGCAATGGAACTGAAGCTTGAATGAGAATTCTGCCAAAATATCTTTAGAGATGCTGAGCAGTACCTAAAGTCTACTGTTTTCACTAAGGTTCCATGTGTGATAATGAGCATGGGATAGTGAAAACGAGCCCCATGTGTGTTTAAGACTTTGAAATTTGAATAGGCCACTGTTAGCCAGAGACCAATAGGAAACCAGAGGCTGACTGGGGCTCATTATCTTGGTGAGAGCACAAGACCTTCTACCGTTTCCATTTCTTAGGAGTTTGGAAAAGGGGAGTGACAAATTGTGTTTAATTATAGAACATGTATGAATATTCATAGCAATAGCCTTGAACATTCATGGAAATACAGGTTGTGCTGCCAAGGCAAATAAAGGCTGTACATTTATTTAACAAGGTCTCTAAAGAAAGTCTGCAGAAGACTGAAGATGCTGCTACCAATACTTTCATCCCAGTTTCTGTGTCTTACTAGGATACTCGGGTTATGAAATCCAGTTCTGTTTTTATCAAAAAGAAAGGAGAATGGATTTTGGGTTTGTACTTTCAAAGTTTACAGGAACACAGGAATAATCTCTTTGTTTTGTTTTGTTTTCCTTGCTTTTGAAACTGCTTTTGCAGATAATTGTGGCAGACCTGTTATAAGTCATCTGACTACAGCTAGACAGATATCTTAGAATCTTGCTGCTGAGTAAGTGTGCAGAACAGCAGGACTTCTTGAAAGTGTCTTATTGGATATGTTTTTCCTGCGAGCTTCTAGGGTGTACCCTTCCCATTTCATTCTGTGTGATGATAGACCATAGAATTGGCTCCATACAGCAGCAAATGTGCATGATTTAATATGTGCATTAGCTGGATTAGCATTTAAAATTTTACTAGCAAACATATTTTTGAAAGCAGTTTTTTAGTGATGAATGTATTTCAAGGGAGATACTATTTTTGTGATTTTTAAAAAAAATATTTTGTCAAGAATTTGTGGCCAAGTTTAATAGTTTATCAAGCTATTTAGAAAGCCAACAATTAAATAGATTGGCAAAATAGCAAGTAATAATGGAGGCAGGAATTTTCTGGCTCTGTTAAAATAAAATACTGCACAATGAGAAGAAAACAATTTCCAGTTAAAAATACAGCACATGGCAGTTTGCTATGTAATATCAAAGAGCTAAGGAAAAGCTATTAATGCCTCAATTTTCCAGGTCTTTGAACCAAGATTAGTGATTCTGAAAGGCATGATTCATGTGCAAGTGTCTTGTGCTACACAAAAATACTGAAGAGCTTAGCTTTGTAGCTTTAGCACTAAATGTACTTCATAAGAAACCTGAAAAACGTATTTATGAAGTACCTGTGAAAAGGTTTAATCTTTATATTAAACCTAAAGGAAGAAACATAATAAGAACCACTTCAAAATTACTTGAGAGTGTTTCAGCTTTTTGGAGACAGCTTGGACATACATTAAAGACACTTTATAAAGTGGCAGTGGCAGATTCATTAAAGGAATAGACTGGATATGGGAGAAATAATTAGGCAATGCCAACTGGCTTTCTTTTTTTTTTTTCAGTGACTTTTCCAATGGTGGAGATGGGATGTTGGCTACAAGTTCCAATGGATCTCAGTACAGTGGCTCCAGAGTTGAAACACCAGTTTCTTATGTTGGGGATGACGATGATGATGACGATGATTTTAATGAAAATGATGATGACGACTGATGCCCTTTGCTTGTAGACTATTTTTTGTTAAAATTCAGCAGGCTTCAGGAATAAATTGTTCTAGGGAGAAGTGTCTCAAATTACTTTGCCCCATCCCCCAAGGAGAATATTGGTAAGCAGTTCTGAGTTTAGAAATTGCACCTCTGATAAGCAAACAAGGATTGTTTTATGTAGGATATTTTTAAATGTGGTGTGGATGTGTGTTTTTGATACCAGTGTGTTAATGCAGAGCCTTTATTTACTCTTGTTTTAGGGGTTTTTGGTTTGTTGGTTGTTTTTTGTTTGGGATTTCTTTTTTACTTGAAGGAAAAAGAATTTTGCCCCAAATGTTCTTTCAAAGTTTGCTAAAGAAAATGTAGACACATCATTGAGAAATAAAATACTATCCTTCTGTGGAAAATGAATACACTGAATGGCAATTTATTTGGAGTGTATTTTGATTATGCCACTTTTTGAGGGATAGTGAGCTAATGTAGTAGTGTTTTTTGTTAATCATGCAGTGTCCAAAGAACCAAACAAGAAAGATACGTCCTACTTTTTTACATGTTAAATTCCAGGAATGTTGTTGTGAACTTATTTTCCCTTAAATTATATCTAACAGTATGATTCCATCAAGTTTATATACTTTTCACTGTATGTTGGGACATATGAACTACAAAGTTTTTGGCAAATGTTTACTGCCAGTTGGTGCAGCTATATAAAATGTCTTGAAGGTTTGGAATGATTTATTGCTTATGGTAAAATTTGCCTGATTTCTTACAGGCAGTCTTTGGAAACTTTTTATTATATAGTTGTTTACATACTTATAAGTCTATCATATAAAGACATGTACTGAAACAAATGTTTGTATTTGTTTCATAAGCATCTTCCTGTAATCTATTATAAAGTTGAAATTAAATATAGAGAATGTTTTAAGTTTTTTAACTCAAAATTTGTCAATCATTTTTAATAGTTCATTTTTATAAAAGGAATTTCAGGGCAGGTGGTAGTCTTTTTAAATTTATTCACAAACAATTAACTGCACAAATACTGTCAGCTGCCTATTCTAAGACAGTAGTCTTTTTATTGAAACACAAATAAACTTTTCTGTAATATTTTATGGAATATAAAGAGACTATAATTGTTTGACTTGTTTAACCTTGGCACTGTTAGTTTTTATTAATAAAACGCGCATGGGCATTTTTAACAAGCTCTGTGGTTTTTCTAATTCTAGGGTT
This sequence comes from Melanocharis versteri, assembly GCA_013397845.1. Classification (NCBI taxonomy): domain Eukaryota; kingdom Metazoa; phylum Chordata; class Aves; order Passeriformes; family Melanocharitidae; genus Melanocharis; species Melanocharis versteri. Next base: position 334,774 of record VZTG01005253.1, on the reverse strand, counting down.
ATTTTAGAGCATTGCACTTCTCGTCACAAGACCTAGAATTAGCTGTCTTGGGATGCTGCATCTGTGCTACAGAGGGCCCAGATTTTTTGCTTTGATATAGTAATTTGCACTTAGAGCTCTTGATAACTTACTATGCAAAAGGCAATAACTTACCCAGTATATTCTCTTCTTTCACACCTCCTTATTTCATCCGTGTTGCTCCTCAGCATGGCAGGTCAATCTTAGTACTCCAATCCAGCTTCTGTTTAAAATCCCATGCCTAATGTCCTAACTTTTCATCCCATATTTCTCAGTCCTGGCTTTCTCTCATGTATTCCTATGTCCTCAAAACAGGTTTTAATCCACTTTCCATATACTTCCTCCTTAAACCTTTTTGTTAGATCACATCCTCTGCTCTCACCTGCAGGAGTGTACTGAACTGGCTCAGTCACTGCAGGTGACTGTCACAGTCAGGATTTGATACTTCCACAAACTCCAGGGAGTCCCTACAAAGTACTGATAACTGTGCTGACTGTGGTAAGGGCTCCTGGATGCACTTAAACTCTGTGGTAAATGTGAAGTGTGTTAACATGGTTTTTTTGCTTTAAAGGATTAAGCATAGACAAATCTTCCGTGGGGAGGCAGGGACATGTGTGATTAACACAGAGCAGCTGATACACACTGGAGGTTTTCAAATTGTATCAGACCTTGTAACATGAGTGAACCAAGCAAATTTTATGAGTCTGGGGAAAAATCTGGGGGAGAGGAGGCTAATGGAGTGTTTTAATTCTCACTGAAGATGCCATTCTCTGCAGTGCTGATGCTAAACACAAGGTTCTTGCTGTGGATGAGACAGGTGATTCAAATTGTCTTTGATGTTGGATGGCAGTTCAGTTTGCAGAGGAACTTTGATTATTCCAGTTTTCCCTTGCTTTCTCCAGTGTATGATCCAAGATTTACTTGCAAAGAGTGAGCAGAGGGATGTTAGGGAAGGAAGGCTGAAAGAATCTGACTGTTTTCCTTTGGTTCTTATTGGTGGAATAGTCCTCAGATAAGATAAGGTCACAGTGGGAGTGAACATGTGACAGAAGATACATTTTTAAGATGTTACTTTTTTCTTTCTTTTTCTTGCTGATGAATCTGAAATGGAATTTGATAATTTAAACGTTGGGGTGGTTTGGGGGAAATTAATTTTTATTATATTTCTGGTTGAACTTGATGATTTTAAAGATTTTCTTCTGAACAGTTCTTTGATTCTGTACGACCTTTGTTTTGGGAGAGCTTTCTAGTAAAGGTAGCCATCAATAACGACAAAGTCTATAGACTTTTAAAATAGTTGCTCAATTTCGGGCAGTCATTTGGTTATAGTGTTCAGGTGAAAGAGAAGGAAGAAAAAAGACAAAAGAGACCAATGGTGAGGTGCCAGGTTGAGATGAGGAAAGGAGATTTGAAGAAGTAGGAGGAGGGAAGCAGCAAAGAAAGAACAGATTGTAGCAGGGTCTTTGCGGGGGGACATAAAAAGAGAAGAAAGTGTAAGTTGGAAAAAATGAGAAAACAAGAGAAGACTAGTCAAAGACTACACAAAAAACTGGAAGTAGTAAAAACTTACCTAAAAAAAAGAAAGGTAGAGAAATACATATTTAATAATGTCAGGCGTAGCGCGAAAGGAACTGGAAAGTGAAAGATAAGTTTCAACTGTATGGTTCCAGTCTGTGAAAAAAGTGGTTGCACATGTACAGATGGAAAATGAAGATTAAGAGCAGGAACAGAACAGAACAGGAAATTGTGGACAGGAAATTGTTGAGGAAATCTGTGGGAGAAAATACTGTAAGGACATCAAAACTAGAATTTGGTTTAAGAAAGATGAAATGTAAAGGGGTAAAGGGAATGAGAATTGTTGTAAGGGCTCGGTTTTGGGGTAAAACGTGGCAGGAAGGGGATGTACTTTTAATTCCTTTACTTAGCCAGCACTTTTTTGTGATGTGAAGAAGAGGAAAAGAGGAAGAGTTGTGGAGTGTGTATTTATGCCTCTGAAATGGTCCTGCAGATAAGTCCTGGGAGCAGTGTGCATTTTTTGCACTTTCTAAAGTGTTACTGAGCTTTGAAAGACTATTTTCAAATGACATGTGTAACAAGTTAAGGGTTTCTTGAACTGTTTCACAAATAATCTGTTTTGCTTTTCCCATAGGAATTTGTCTTAACCAAAGAGAAGCAGTTATGACTTCAGAAACTTTTGGGGGGGGGGGTTGGGGGTTTTTTTGTTTTGTTTTGGGGGGGGTGTTGTGTTTGTATGTTTGTTTGTTTGTTTGGGGGTTTTTTGAACCTTCTTTCAATGAAAGGTGGCAGCTGTGGCAGAGAAAAAACATAAACGTAGCTGATAGGGTATTGACCCTTGACGGATGCCCATTTATTTAATTGAAAGGATGGATCTTTAATGAAAGGATGCACTGTCACAAATCTCCTCATTTCTTAATCAGTGAATGCATAGGTTGTATAATCTTCATATTAATGAGAAATCTGAAAATTGGATTCTACTTTAATATAGAAAGGGCAAGAGTTAAAAAAGAAAACAAAACCAACCAACATGATGTAACACTACTGGAATGATCATCAGTAGAAAGGACAGCATATACAGTTTTTCCCAGATAGATAATTGTTTACTGTAGGGATTTCCTTTCTCTTGTCTGCTGATGAGAAGTGTAGTAGGCTGTTTGTCTTTATGACTACACTGAGTTAGCAACTTCTCACCCCTTCTCGGCCCTGTCTACTTCCAGAAAGATGAGGCTACTGTCACACACACTTTAACAATAAAGTCTTAATTGTCATTCATTTATCAGGAAAAGCAAAGACGAGCCAGCACATTGAGAGCAGCCTTTTCATGTCAGTATTTTCTAAATATAGGGTTTAAGATTTTTGCAGGGCTTTTCCTGACCTTTGGTTTGTCCTTGCGCTTCTGTGGATTCTGGTGGGTTACCAAAATGCTCAGTGGGGCAGTTGCTGTATGAGGAGATGCTGAAGGAGAGTGATTTGTTCAGCCTGGAGCAGAGGCAGCCCTAAGAGACCCAATGGCAGCTTTCCAGTGCTGCAGGAAGGTCATTGCAAAGGTGGGGCCAGTCCACAGTGGTGTGTGATGAGAGGATGAGAGACAGCACACACGAGCTGGAATGGGAGAGTTTCCTGCTGAATATGAGGAACAACTTGGGATGGTCAAGCTGTGGAACAGGCTGCCCAGAGAGGTTGTGCTGACTCAATCCTTAGGGTTTTCAAGACCAGACAGGAGAAAAGCCCTAAGCAATGCAGTCTGACCGCACAGCTGAGCATGCTTTGAGCAGGGATTGGATGGGAGACAACGTGAGGTGCCTTCCAGCTTGAATTACCATATGGATCCCATGAAAGAGAGGAAAAGAAAAGAAAAAACGTTAGAAAATGTCAGTGTTGGAACAGACTAACAAGTGGGTCATCTGGCTTGCCAGACTTGTCAGAAAATGAATGGAAGCTCAGCTCATCTTCAGAAGCTGTCAAAAGGTACCAAACTCCTGTGATGAAAAATGAACAGGTAGAAGTGAAGACTGCCTTCCTTTAAGATGAGGTTTCTAAGAAGCAGAAATACAGCTGATGCTGAGAGCAGAGTGAAGAAGGGCAACAGCAATGTATGGGTGTTTCTGACTTCAAGCATTTGGTTACAGTGGAAATTCTTGTCTGGCAAGATGATGGTTCTCACCCAGCACCATCTGCCTCTCGCTCAGAGGGGTCCCTGTTGTCCTCACATTCAATGAACATCAGCACTTTGTGAAACAACAATCGGAGAAAATCATGATGATTATTGATGCTCAGCTTAGCTGTGATAAAGGCAGACTGTTTTGATGTGGAAGAGAATAAAGAAGAGAGGCTGGTGTTAATTGAAAATCACCCACGAAATACCATTACAAGTGCTTTTCTTTGTTCTGCCATGACCTTTTTGTTAAATTTTTGGATGTTTCGAACAGGTTGAAATCCAGACTTAGGCTGAAAAATGTGATCTTTTATCATATTGCTGTGTACACATCATGGTACGTTGCTGTAAACAGTGCAGTTTCATCAGCTCTACCTGGCTGGAGCATCTTCATTGTAGCATGTTGAAAAGACAGCAAGATTGCAGACTTCAGGCAAAATTCCTGTTCTTTATTCATGTAAATTTGAGAGAATTTATTAAAAATACACATACTCTTGAAACGGGCAACCCCAGTAATTAATGTAGGGCAACTTCTGATGCTGATTTTTAATGAACCTTAGAATAGTTCTTACAGACTAAAATAATGCTAGAGTGCCAGTTTTTGAAGTGTGAAAAAATAAAGAGTGTCAAAGATGGGAGGAAGTCCTGTGCAAATGTGATATAGACAGCTTGAGATCAGCCCTGAACCTTGTATTAGAAAAACTGTTGAAAGAAACAGCTAAAAGAAAATTAGAAGCCTGTAAGATTGCTTGTTAAGTAATCTTAAGTATAAGAGTACAGAATAGATCTTACCAAATGATTATGGGAGGAGATTGCAAATTTTTAGCTCATTAAGGAAACAATGGCTATGCTTCAGCATATTTTAACCTTTTTAATTTCATTGCATTCTGATTTTAAATATGTTTTACAATACCAACAGATTGTATGTTAAGGGGTTATGAACTATTTACTGCTGAATTGTTTTTGTGGCATTATCACTGACTGAACAGCTGCATCTAGTAAGATTGTAGTCCTGTTTAACAATTTCTTCAATAACCCAGAAGAAAATTAAAAAATACTCTAAAGTAATACTAGTTAGAAAAAAGTAAATAATGAAAAGGAGAGATTAATGTGAATTCTTTGGCAAGCAGGTCATGTCCAAAAATGTTACGGTTTAACTCCACATCCTGTGAAGAAAGAATTCAAGGTACACTTACAGGAGAAAAGACTGTGCTGAAAATGTAGAATCCTAAAAATGATCCAGGGTGTAAAGGTAGATGATAACTGCATATGTCTCCTACACTGTTTTTTCAGGAACTAGCTAATCTGAATTTGGATATGTGAGTAAAACTAATAATGGATTGGAACATGGTGTTACATCCAGATACATTCAGCGACACCAGCAGTGAGCAGCTGCATACTTGTTAGCATCATCATTTCAAAAGGATGTTGGGAAAATCAGGAAAGACTCAGAAAAACAGCCCTTCCACCAATTACTTGATTCCTCAGGTCAAGATCTATTACCATGAGACTTAAGAAAGTCTTATTTTGGCTTGTTTAATAAAAAGGGGGAAAAATGGAGAAATTTGTGGATTTGTGTCAGGTCACACAAAAAGTATAATTTCAACGGCTCATCAGTATCTGGGAGAAAAGTAACAAAATATTTAAGAACTGGAACTTGAAGTCAGAGTAATTATAATGAGTTACCTAGTTGATGATAGTAATAAACCCCTGGAACATTTTTTTATTGGGATGATGACATTCCCACACTGGTAATAGTAGGACTACATGTAAATACATATTAATGAATGGTGTTATCCCAAGTGTTTCTCCAGAATTCAGTCCTTTCTCAGAGGTGTAGAAGGATCTTAAAAAGGGAATTTTCGGCCCAATTTCTGTTCTTAAAATAATGAGAAGTTCAGAGCATCCACTGTTATCACTCCGGTAAAAAAAAAAAATTGGAAGAAAAGTGGAGAGTCTATGTCCCCAGTGAGAAGAGTCTTTCAAATCAAATTGAAGGAAAGGGCACCTGTTCTTTCATGCACATATTTATTTTACTTTAAACAAAATAATCTTGTTTGAGCTTGAGCTTTTGTGCCTGAAAGAAATGAAGCATGTGAAGGGAGCTTAGGTGCACAGCAGAAGATACTTTCTGCAAGCATTATTGATGTAGCTGTTACTTTACATCCAATTACTGAAAGTAGCACATGGTTAGACAGCTTTATTTGTTGCAGAATCAATCTCTGCTTGACTTTTATTACAGGTAAGAGATTAAAAACAGCTCTGTGAAATGGTGGGAGGAATTCCCAAGTGCAATAGCAATGACATCATATGAGACCATTAAGCAAAGACTCAATTATTAATACCTAGTACGTGGCAATTCTGAAGGGTAGAGGAGGCTTTGAACTCTCTGTAGTCTCATAGCCATAGCACGAAGTCCTTTAAGCATCAGGGTGCTTGTATTCAGTGTTTTTCTCTACTCTATTAATTTTTATTCATAGTTTTTAATAACAGACATTAGGACTTAACCCTTCAATAATTTACCACTGCCATGAATACTCATAAGAAGGAGGTGTGGAGAGGAAAGTGCATCTCAAAGCAACCGCTGTGTTTCTGTTCTCTTCGCACTGATCTTCAAGAGTTTTATTTAACACCTTTAGCAGATAAGTCTGGAAAGTAAAATTTATTGGATATGAAAATTCATGGTGTTAATGTATTAGTTTCATGGCCTATTTTGCCTTCCCTGTGCCTTTTCTCCTGGCTAACCTTGCTGTTGCACAACTGGTAGGAAAAAAGGGCGGAGGGTCTGGCACTGAGAGCCACTGTGTGTTTTTTGATACTGCCTGCCTGGCCCCTCCACTGCTCCAGAGGCATGGACTAACCACCCATCCCCATCCTAGTTCACATGCATCTAGTTAAACTCAGGAGTTTGCATTGGCTTGCAGTTCATTTTTGTATCTGCTGCTTCAGTTTCCCATGTAGCCTGATGAGTTTTTTTCCCCATTTTTATTGTTTGGTCTAATCGATTTGCTGCTAATGTTGCAGCTGAATTTATGTATAATTGGTATATATGATTATATCTAGATATACCTAGATATACGTATGTATATATCTCTATGTGTTCTTGAATGCTTGTGTATCTCTCTCTCAAGGAATTGGACTCTTGCAGTGAAAGTGCTTAAAAGACTGATAAATGTGTCTGGTTTCAAATTTGAAAACAAAGCTGTTGAATTAATTCCTTAACACACTTTGTGCTAATGTTAGCTCCTGCATAGTAATAATTATTATTGCTGTGTGTATACAACTGTTAGTCTATAGTGCTTGTCAGTCTCTAACACTACATTAACTGTGACTACACAGTAACTTCCAGCTGCTGCTGTACAGCTGGCACTGGTGGCCGAGGTCCTCTCAGTCTCCAGGGTGAAGGTGATGAGGCTGGAGAGCTCTTAGAGGAAATGTCTCTCCATTTTTTCCCTCTCAATGCTGGTGTTTCTTGCTTCTTGCCCTCCTTCCCCTGGATTCAACTGCTTTTTAGCTTGTTTAGCTTTTGCCAGTAATGCTTGTGCCTTGGGCAGAATGCCCTGCCTGTTTTCCTTCCCATATGCTTATTTTGGTCTGTATTTTGTAACTTCTGTCATTTCTATGCCTCCAAAGTGCAGCTGTGCTCACTAGGTGACACGCTTGTAGGTAGTGTTGGGCTGTGCCATGCAGTAATTAGTATTACAAAGTATTTGCATTATGGGCATTCTGCTATTTAAGTGTGCTTGCATTTGGGGTTTGGGCAAGCGAATATTAACTACACTTTCCTACTTCAGCTACACTAGCCGCAAACCTTGCTCTTTGTTGTTATTATTTCTGATTTCAGTAAAGAAAGAGAATAATCTCAGATGGCTAAAAGTTCAAGAAACATTTAACTTCAAGATGACAGTCTTTATATATAGAGAGCCAGATCTGGTGGATCTTCTTTTTGACATCAGAACGCATCATCGTTTGGTTAACACAGGGACGTTTCAGTCTTCCCTTTCCCTTTTTATCCCATCACATTTCTTTCTTTCTGTGAAGCTGGTCTAGGCTGTTGCTCTGAAGCTGCAGCTTTGCAGGCACACAATCCGTAGGGAATTTGTTCAGCATATTCCTATGCTGTGGTTGTAGGGCTGACTGGAACGTGAGCTCATGCCACTGCATTGCCCTGCTCAGTTCAAGCTGTAGGTGCTAAATGCAGTCAAGCAGAGAGTCTTGTTAGAGCCCATGTTAGAGCACCAAGGGAGGAGTTCTTGGTTTTCTTGGAAATATTTAAATACTCTGTTTATAGACCACACTGAACTAACCTTGAGCATGAGTTACTATTTCGTTATCAAAAGTATTTCATTGTTTTCTATGTTATTTTGGAAAGATGCGCAGGGGGAAACCTGTGTTCCAACAAGGATATAAAATTGATTTTCATGGTCTCTTAGAAGAAAGGTGAAGCCCCACTGTAAAATTTAAACAGGAAAGGCCGGGGAAAAAAATGTTTTTATGTGAGGAAGTATTTTCTTACTGTTTTTGGAATGCAGAATTTTTCTAAGAAAGGCTCAAATATCATTTGTGGTTTTGAAGATGAAACATTCCCCTCCAACTGGATTTTGTCTACAAGCTGGCTGGCTGGCTGTTGCTGTAGTACAGGAGGTGATCTGTTACATCTTCTTGCTTTCTGAAATGTCCAGGCAGTGAAGGTCTACTCCTGAAGATTTTTTTTGTGTGTGCAATGTTTATTCTCTTGCTGGAGCATCCTGGACTTCAGGTAACATAAACGTGCTATGCAGACAAAACAATCCTGTCTCTTTGTATCATATGTGATACAGTCAGACTTCTCGAAGTTTAATTTCACTTAAAGATTTAGTGTTATTTCAGCATCTTCCAGATTAGTCCAAGTAACCCAAAACTCATCATTGCAGTACAGGGCTAGTCTACTGGATAAAATAAAACCATCACAAAAACAACAAACACAAAACAACAACAGAATGCCAAACAAACAAAAACCCCAAACAAATTACAGCCTCTAGTTAAATGAGCAGTTTCCTGGATGTAACTGGATGTTACAGTCTTACCAGTCATTTTTATTAGGTTATGTACATAGAGGTAAGTGGTACAGTGAAGTCTGTGAGCTTGAGGACAGATTTCAAGTTCGCTTCTTTTGCAGTCATTGATTTGTCAGCTAAAAAAATCTGACTCAGCTGACTAGTGCAAAAAGCCAATGCATTGGGATACAGATAACTTTAATACACTTTTATACATCCTATACAGGAGAGATTGAAAACTTAATTACTTGCTAGTATTTCAGAGTATTGATTTCCTTTTCAAGCTGTCTAATTATTTCTTAATAACCAAGATTTAATATCATACATCAATTATTTATTATGGTTTGAAAAGTGATTGAAAATGATGGTTTGAGTCTATACTTAATGTTCTTTGAAGGCACAGCTGCACCCTTTGGGGGAAACTTGTTTTGTACAAATATTTGCATGAAGGCAGCAACATCCTGTAGCCATGAAATATTAAGCTATGTACATCTAGATAATCTTACACACTGAGAATAGGATCTTCATTTTTAGCTCTATAGGCCATCTTGCAGTAGAAAATGTCTCTTTGCACTGTAATTTATATGGGAACCATAGTGAGAAAATAAATACAGGTGAATGTGATAATAGTTAAGTTTACTCTTCATACATTTTTCAGAAGTGTCTCTTTCGCTGCTCAGTCTTCTATTTTCAATTTAAATTCCACTTTTCCTTCATACGGATCATAAACATTATCAAAGGTAATTCCAGCTCCAATGATTTTGCACACTATTTTAAGTTCTACATTCCTCGTAATGTTGAGAAATTTCACAGCTACCAAAGGATTGCTGTAGCTGGGCTAGAAGAAGAAATAAAAAAAAGAAGAAGAAAAATACTTTAATTTTATGCTACCAGTTTAAAAATGAATTGTTGAAAATAGCCTCTCCAGTTCTCATGGGATTGCAGAGATGCTCCATGTGTTTCAACTTACACAAAGAGAAAGAAGGATATCTGTTGGATACAGGAGCACCCACCTGAGCCTTTTTCCCGTAGTAGGGGAAGTAGTGCAGGTTGAAGGTGCCGTTCACGGGGTAGTACTCCAGGTCCAGTGGGCGAGACTCCTCACCCTGTTTGTAAAACAAGAGAGGAAGAAGCCCTGTTGGTAAGGAAATCATCGGGCAGCCCGAGGCAAGCGTTTTAGGGTTGCTAAGTGCGTGTTAAAGCTCGAGTTCAGCAGGCTGTTTAGCACCAGTCTTATTTTTCAAATAAAAGTGGGAATCTCCCGCTGTTACTATTGCCGAGAAAAGCAGGCAAGTGTCCTTTGACAGCAACTGGGAATTCAACGAGTTGGACCTGCTGAGAGCCTGAGGGAGCTGCGCTGAGGTGTGAACGTCACTACAGGGAGCTGAAAGCAAACAGCAAATGTTCTCTGCAGCCCGAAAATGCAGATTTTCAGGTGATTTAAAATAAACTTGGAGGTTTTTTCCTTAGCATGTCTGCTGGTGCAAGAACTTGCACGGAACTGAGAACGTTCCAAGTATTTGGGATCTGATTTTCAGAGCTGCAAGTGTATTTTTTCTGGTCACCACTGCACTTCCTTGCTCTCAGAGCTGCAGTGCTTGAAGTGGGTGAGGCTCAGACCTCATACCCTTACCACATATGTGCAGTTCACTCTTGGTGCAGTGCCTTTGCCAGGGAAAAACTTGATAATCTGAAAAAGAAAGCACACATTTGGTCATCATGGAAATTGTTTTTAGATAAAACTGCACAAGCGATTAATTTGAGAACTGAGCTTCCATGGATGCTTAATATATTCTTGTGTCAAGACTCTCTCTAACAAACCATCTCATCTTATGTAGGTGAAAAACTGTTGTGGCTGGATATTTGGGAAGCAGGACTTGGTATTACCTGGGATAGGCACTGCTGATGGGCTCTAGACTGGCCAGAGCAAATAGCACTGCACCTCGTCCGAGTCCAGCTCATTTCCCCACCCATAGCACCTGCCCTTGCTGATGCCCAGGCAGCCAGGGGTCTCTTAAAGCAGTTAATTGTGTGTCACTGAACAAAAAAAGCTGAATCTCCATGCTTTTGACCTTACCCTTCTTAGATAACCTTGGATTTGGCAGAAAAACCCTTGGGTTGGTTTGATCCTACAAAACCAGCGGGGTTGAAACCTGTAGCAGCAAAGGTGGAAGGAGGTGAAGCGCCCTGGTTGCTATCCATGTCTTTTTCCTGCTGGGGCTGGCACCCAGTCTCGCTGAAGAAGGCATTTGTGGAAAAAGCCTGTTTCACCTGCCAGAATCTGGGGCACAGCTCCTCTGTTGGTTAGGGCTTGCACAGAGTTTTGAAAATGCCTATGGTGCAAGCCAAACAAAAAATGCAGTGGTTTTGTCTATCGGAAACTGGAATGGAATTTGAGCTCTTCACTTTATACCAAAACTGAATCAGAAGGCTCAGAATTTTACCCAAAAACAAAGTGCTTATGCCTTTGTCTATGTCCTGAAAAAAATTAAAACATTGAAAATTCCCTTCATTCCTCTTCAAAAAAGGTGTTGGTGGTGTTCCCTGAGAAAAATATCGGCCAGGTTTGAATTTTGGCTTTATAGGTTCCTCTAAAGATTTTCTTTGCTGCCTGGAGAAATAAGTTACCACTTCTTTGAAATCACATCAGTTGCTGCCACATCCTGGTGCCTCAGCTGAAGGCACAGGGCTGTGGTGTTGTGGGAGGAAACTCTTCTGGTGCTAGTTTGTGGGATGAGAGCCCTACAGAGACACAAACTAAACTATAAACTAAACCCAAAGCTGTAGAGAGTAAGTTCAGAGATCACTGCCCTACGTTACTTTCATAGGAATGGTGAAAAAGTCTCAGGATTTCCCTGGTAACTCCAGAAGTCTGTCAGGGAGAAGCACATGATTTTTGATTCCCAGTACAAAGCAGAGTTTAGAACCCATGGCAGCAGAGACACAGCAGCTCCCCAGCGGAGACTCAAGTTGCTCTTAATTTATTCTGCTTGGCACCTTGAACTTGTACTTACCCTGTTCATTTTTATGATAAAACAGGGTTTTCCTTCTGGAAATCCAAAAGTTGGATCTGTGATGCCGGAGCAGTTTTGAAGCATGTCTGAGGTAAATTTGCAGGATAGTTTTGTTTTATTCGGGCCATCAAAGGTGTCCTGGATGAAGTAGGTGTTATTCGTGCAGTTGATGTTCAGATGCTGAGCAGCTGGTGTATATGCTAGATGCGTGAAGGAAGAAAGAAAAAATCCCCTCTGAAGCTTTTCATATGCAAATTATACATCCCAACATCAGGCTGGAGATTCTGTCATGGGAGACTGTACTTCAAGTTGGGATTGGATGGAACAGGGAAAGTTTAAACTGCTTAGGGGTTTGATTCAGTTATGCGTTTTTTTAGACTATCCAAGCAAAGCAAAAGAAAAGAGATCAAATTGAATTAAGACTAGGAGTTTGTGTTGATACCTCCACATAAAGTCAAATTCAAATACAGTTTTTCTCAATATGTGTGTGAGAAACATGAAGAATTACAATATTAAGGCTCAGTAGGAATATAAATGTGGTAAGACACGAACAGGCAAATGGAGCACATAACCTACTTTTCCCGTATTCCCTGATGACACCATGCTTTATGAGATTTATTATGGCACTTTGATGTTTGTAGTCACAGAAAAATTAATTAGACTAGTTTAGATGAGACTAGTTTTGAAGACCTTTTGACCTCCCTGTTCCTTCAGACTTTCTATTGGTCTATTTTATTAAGGCTGTTTAGGACTAAACAAAGTAAAAGCCCTGAAGCAGAGCCTGGATTTTAATAGATGTGTACATACATTTGATTTATAGACTCATGAGGTGATTTGTTCATCCCTTTCAGAAGATGCACTTTCCACTCAAAATCTGTGATTTGAGAAGGACAAATGTAAAATGGAAGCACTGACTTAAGGTCCTCAGACCTAGTATGGGAGATAAGGCAGCTTCTTTTTTCAGTATTATGCAAGAAATTTCATTTTTACCTGTCAGAAAAGTGTGAAGAGTTGTCACTAAACCTTCCCAGGTTTTGTTGTCGGATACGTTGTAATAAATTTGTAGTCCTCTATCCCCATAAACATCGGGTCGTAAGGTTACACCTTCAGGAGGAAGAAGAGGGAAGACAAAGCAGAGGAGAGATGCCAGGCACAGATTTGTTTATTTAAATTGACAGTAGCAGTTATGCTGCATCAAGACTCATTGAAAGTGTAGGAGATCCTCCAGCCTTTTTGGGGAGGATTTAACTATGTACAGAAACCACCTCAGCTGTGAGTTGTTCAACCAACACCTTAAAGCCTGTGCTGCTGCTGAATTATTTTCTTTTCACGTATATCCATGCTGTTACAAGAACAACTTGTAAAATCATTCCAGCAATTGCACTGGATTTCCCCAGGACTTGTTAGCAATAACAGTCACGTCAGGTTAAAGAAACAGATCATACAGCAGCATGAGAAGCAGCTTTTGAAAAAGCCACACATAATATGTCACAGGAATTATTTTCCCAGCAAACACCAAGCTTGCTGAATACTGTGAGTAGAAACTTCAAAACACAAAAGCATCTGACAGAATAATTTTTAGGGCTATTTTTTTCCCTCCCATTGTGAAAACAAGCCATTGGGGTGTGAAGTTTTAGCAGTGTGCACTCATGGTCTCTGATCATCTTCCCTGTCTCTTTTCATGTCCCCCAAATCTGTATTCCTAATCCCACATCTTTGTCTTATTTTTACTTCCTTGACTACTGGCACAGCACATCCTGCTTGCAGGGTATTCCTGCTGTCCCAGGGACTTTCCATGGTGCTGGCAAGTGTGGAAATACCCACCCCAGGCTGCTCACCCCATGGCCTCTGCATCTTGCTGGGCACCCCAAAGCCCTCTGTGATGCTTGGGGGGTTGGAGCAGAACCTAGGACTTCCCAGGGACTTACCCCTGCCCATGGGGAGACAAGGTGACCTGCTATAGGCAGGTACTGATTGTCCCAATAGCGAGATGAAATAAATGAATATATATATATATATATAATTTTTCAGATTATATATTCATAAACATATGAATATATAAGTATATTCATATATAAAATCCATATAAATAAATGTGCCAGGTTTTTTTTTTTTAAAGCCTGGAAGTGTTTTCAGGCAGAGGTTAAACTTTGCAGGGATTGTTTGGGCAGAATTGACCTGATTCATTCCGCATTGGTCTCCCCTCAGCCCTGGGCTCTGCCAGTGCCTCTCAGCCCAGCCCAGCCCTACACAGCTGCTGTGGGACCCTGGCAGTACCTGGGGATTTCAGCTGGTCTTGGTAATCCGGCTCGTACGGATTAATCGTCCTCATTAAAGAATAAATGGAGAGTGCAAACAGCCCCGACATCACCACGTAGAAAGCCAGGTAGTAAAGGCTGATCCACACTGTGGAAAAGAATAAGGGCAGAATTTCATTTTTTGAGCAAGGTGGTGCAGTGCTCTCTCTGCAGCCAAGATGATCCCAGCAGCAGCAGCCGTCTCCTTTGCAGCCTTGTCCCCAGGAATGTTTTCCCAGTAAAGGGACAGGTGCTTTGGAATATTTTCTTTACACTCAGAAGAATATTCTTCTAGAAAAGAAGTGTTTTAAGGATTTTTGAAAGAGTTGGCTCTGAGCTCAGATTTTTTAAAGCTTAAAGGTTATGTGGCATCTTGAGGTAATTTCACATATTAAGACCATTTATCTACTTACTACACATGGACTAAGCGACACAGATGATGAGGTATTTCTTTGACAAACTCAAGTTGCTTCTCGTGTTATTTGGATGACAGATGTCAGTACTTCAGGCATGTTGGTTTTAGACCCATATCACTTCACTGCCTTATACAGCTGAAATCACCAACAGCAAAATGTGCCATCTTGCTACTTTATTCTGCTGTGAGATAATGTAAGAGTAACGTTGTGGTTCTGACTATGTGCATGAAGTGTCTTACACATGGCTGGTGCGGTAGAAGCAGCCAGTAGTTGTTTTGGAGGGGTGCTGTTAGAAACCTCTCCTTGTGATCTGGTGCCTTGTAGTACCTTCTTCTCTACCAACTGGAAAGGCTCATATTTCAGTTGCATTGTCTGTAAAATTCTGTTTTTAGGAGTAGCCGACAAACTGCATGCACAGGCTTCCTGGCAGGAAAAAAAAATCACCTGGAAACTTGCATCTACTCTTACAGTCTGTGAGAAGAGTATGGATCTTCCTTACAATGGTCCAAGCTGCCCTTCCCAGAATGTAGATCATAATACAGATCATCATTGTAGACACAAGTTTGGCTATGGGAAGGGAGGCTCAGCTGAAATATTTGCTAGTATGAAATACATGCTGGTATGAAATACATGCTAGCACGCAGTGATAAGAACCAAGATCTCCTGAGCAGACAATAATTCAGGAAGGAATTAAAAACAAAACTTGTTTCCAAAGAATTGGACAAACTCACCAATTTAGCAAATTGCTCCATGTACCTGAACCCCCTTTTAATTAGCAATGTCAAAACCGCACTGTAACCATTACCCCTAGTTATTGGTAAGTTACCTGTTAATGTGTTAATTTTTCTTCTCATGAAGTATTTGGTTCAAAACCCCTTTGAAGTCATACATTTGCAGGAACTACATGGATCAATGTTTTGATCTACTTGATCCAGCTCATAGGGCCACCCAAAAAGTGGCTTAGAAGCACGCATGAGAACTGCTGGCTTCAACACATCTACATTGAGTCATTGTGTCCCGCTTATTAGGATGACACCCCCCACCACACAGTTTTAAAGTATACCAGAAGGAAGAGGAGAATCTTGCACGTGAAAACCTACCCCAGTTAATTAAGGACCTTCCCATGAAGAGCTTTGTTTCTGGATTCCAGACAAAACGACGGAAATCTGCCATCCGTTCGCTGCAGGTCTTCTTTTCATTTAAAGTTGCCATTTTCTCAGAAAAGTTCCCAAAAATATGTCCTCCTTGGAAACTAAGAAATTCAGCTGGTGCCCTGACAGTCGACCAAGAAAAAGACTTTGGGTTTTATACCTTCTTCTCCACTGAAGGTCACCGAGATTGCTTCCTGTGCCAATGAAAGCCCCTGCTCACCACTATCAACCTGCTGCAGATACAATTCTTTATAAAGGGTGTTGATAGTGCTGGCAAGGGAAAGTTTGTTCCTATCAAATGCCCTTCTCCTTTCTCTTGACTGCCTTAGCAGGTCGGCAGAGTTACGCATTTCGCCAAGCGTCCGTAGGGTTTGCGATAGACTCTGTGTGATAGCTGTTATCAGAGCAGATAAAGCAAAGGAGAACTTGTTTCTCTCTGGGTTTTCTTATTTTTCTTTTTTTCCAATTAACCTGCAAGTAGTAGATATAGTTCTCCCACTACAACGTGTAGCCATTTGTTGGGACATAGGGTATTGCAGGGGACATGGTTAGAAAACAAGTAATTACTTGTTAAGTATGCAACTACTTTTGGAAGCTATTTGCCAGCAGATGGAAGACAAGAAGGTGGTTGGGATTTACTAAGGGTGCACCACATCCACCAGTCTGTGAGGCAAGTGGACTGGTGGGCAGACATGGGGGCTTTCCAAATCCACATCACCCAGTTTGACATCAGCAGAGCTGGTGGCACAGCAGCCAGGTGGGGAGCTGTGCATTGGCTTGGGAAGGGCTGGGGGACGGATGGTGGCTGGATGACAGCTGGGACCGCAGTGTGGCACTCAGCACGCAGACATCCAGCTGCAGCCAGCATGGAGCAGTGTCCCTGAGGGGCCAGTACTGATACTGGGACAGAGCTCAACTCAGTCAAGCCAGAATCACAGAACCACAGAATGGTTTGGGTGGGAAGGGACCTTAGAGATTACCTAGTTCCACCCCCCCTGCCATGAACAGGGACACTTTCCACTAGACCAGCTTGCTCAGAGATCCATCCAACCTGGCCTTGAACACTTCCAGGGATGGGGCACCCACACCTTCTCTGAGACATCAGATTCATTGTCTCACCACCTTCACAGCAAATAATTTCTTCCTAGCATCTGATCTATACCTGCTCTCCTTCAGCTTAAGGCCATTACCCTTTGTCCCTGAGCATGCAATAGGTCTCCCCTGTTTCGTATCACAAAAAAACCCTGGTGGGCTGCCCTCCCCTCTTCCAAGACCCAGACCTGGGAACACATGCAAAAATATTAATTATGTCTTTGGTGGGATCCAAGTGGCAGCATGAGGGGCCCAGAGGGGACACTGGGCTGCATGCTGTGTATATGGACAGCCTGCTCCCAAGCCATGTCACCTTCATGGGCTTGTCCCCTGTCCCTCCTCTGTTTTGGAGCAACAGAGACCATGAAGAGAGAAGGGCCATCAAGAGCAGCACCTTCTTAAGTGCAAGAGTTCTGAGTGTAGAAGTTTCCCATTGGGATCCTGGGGATTTTCCACCACCTCGCAAACAAGCTGACCTGGAACCTGGTAAATTGCCAGATGCTTGGCATGGCTGAGCCATGGACAGCATCCATGTGCTGCTGTGACAAATCTGGGATTCTCCTGGAAAGTTTGTGCATGAGTGAAAATGAACGCTGCCTGTCTGAAGTGGTTTATCAAGGTAGGATGGAGCAATTGCTATTCTATGGGCTCCTGGACACTGCAGTAATTTGTCAGGACACTTGTTACTGGCCAGTGGGCAACTCTTCATGGCCCCACAGGAGGGCAGGTCTAAGCTCCCTCTTGCTTTACAGTCCATCAGGATTCATCCAGTGCCCCCTTTCCTGACCTGCCCCTGCAGGGCTGCCCATCGGCATCCATCTCTGCCACCATTCCTTGGCATTGTGGCCATTGCAGCCAGCCTGGTCCCATTGCTGTGCCAATCCCTTGACCCAGAGCCTTTTGTTGTGTTTAATGTACCCAGAGCTACTCGAAGAGGGACTAATGTTTGCTTTTCTTGGCTGGTTTTTAATGCCTGCACCACTGACCTTGGGCTGACCCCGAAGGGAAGGACGGCTGAGAGGGAAGGTCACACAGGAGAGAGGGAAGGTTGCTCAGGAACCTGGAGTGCCACAAGGCTGGAGGTGGAACCATGGCCTGGCTTCCCCTCCTGCACAGCCCAGGCATGGTGGTGGGCAGGGCTAGGCAGGATCCTTTGCACTTTTCCTCTCTTGCTGACCAAGGTACCAGCAAGACAAAGCCTGGGCTTAGGGAGACCAAGATGCTCCAAAAGAAACCAATGGAGAATGCGTTTGCCAGGCTCACACTCCCGTGACCAGAGGTAGCTGAATTATATGTACAAACAGGGAGGTGAAGCCCCTTCCTCTTTCCGTGGTTTGCACAATTAGCAACTTGAGTAATAAGTCTGAAGGCCACTTTCAGAGCACTGTGCCTAAAAGTTTAGATCCAGGCTGAGATGTTATCCCTTGGAAGTGTTGTCCTGAGGAGACCTGTGTGCACTCCTTGGCACACCAGGCCTGGCTTTATCCCAGGCTCCTTACATGCCATACCAGCTTGAACAGCTCTAGGTTCACCTGGAACTGACTGGGAACTCGGTGTCAATGTTAATAAAACATTAACTTTGTTTACTCGTGATAAGGGCACCGATTCCTCCCTCTTGAGGAGGCTGTGCAGGAGGTGGTGGTGGTGGGGAACACCAGGAGGGACAGGTCACTGCCTGCAGCCTCACTGGAGCATTCCCAGCACCACGACAGGGGTCAGCCTGCTGGGTGGTTCCATGGTGCTGCCTCTCCAAGCACCATGATTTCAGCCTGTCTCCTGAAGGAGGTGCTCATCCCGTGATGCCTTGGTGACTCCCCAGTGTGCAGCACCGACTGCATCAGCTGGGAGGAGAATCCATCCTGGTGCAGCAATATGTGGGGGAGGATCCTGTGGGCTCCCTCCCTCATGTACCTGGGGGCTGTACGCTAGGCTGGTATTGGAAGTTCATCTTCCTTCCACGGCAGAAATGAGATTTATGCCTTTGCCTTTGGCCCATGTCTGTCTTCTGTATTAAAAAGTCAGAAGGTGACTGGACATGTCAGGCTTTCTCTGACTTTCTCATGGAGAGGGCAATTCTTTTTCCTGAAAATTTTCTGAAATAAAAAATTTAGAATGTAGGAGAATCCCAGTCCCTCAGATGGTGTAGCACAGTGAAGGAACACTCTTTGCATCCAGTTTTTATCTAGTTTCAGAGTTTGAGGTGTGATATTTTTTCTTTTATGTTTTTTCCTTTGCTGCATTGTGTTTCACTAATAATCCTTCTCATTTGCCTCTCTCCTGTATTTTGCAGACAGAAGAAAACACACTGGCATTTTTTCAAGCTTGGGGAGCACAGTTATTCTGTGTTTGAAATAAAGACATCTGATATGCAGCCTGAGCAATTCAGGGAAGCAAAGCAGTGCAAACATCTTGGAGTTGAACCGAACTGATGTTCCCACTGTTTTCAGCCTCAGGGAAAGCAATAAGAGCAAGGGAGGGTATTGGCAATAGTGCTGTGCTGGGTTTATGATAGCACAGCATGATCAGGCAGTGGAAAAGGCAAAGCAGCCTCTCTCCTGGGCTTGGCTGGTCTCTGCTTTTCTGTCCTGCTCTGGTTTGTCCAAGGGCTGCTGATCCCACCATGAGCCTAGCCAGATCCCTCTACTCCCCCTCTGCCTCCTGAGAATCCAAAGGAAATTACTGCTATGAAAAACTGCTAAACTGAACGCAAAAATAAACCTAGCAATGCCCAGTGGTGCTCCTTTCAGACATGGCTGAGTGCCAAAGCCTGCTGTTTTGGGGCAATTTACTACTGCTTGTGGTGTCTTTCAGATGATGCCAGATAATGGGGTCCTTGGAAACATTAAACATCCCATGAAACATCTCCAGCAATTCTGACCTCATCACCTTCCACTGAAGGGGTATCTCTGCCTGCACAGGCTATCGCAGGCCGTAGAGTTTCATGTGGTGTAGCAAGGAAACAAGCCACATGCCCAGCTGAATGCCCATCTGCAAAGCTGCACCCTGGCTCTCGTTACACTCAAAATCTTGTTAATGGACAAAAGGGGTGGTCATCAAGGGAAGCCAAGAATTTACTGGAGACATAAATGAAATTTTAAGAGTCTAATCATTATTGCTCCAAACTAGCTGTTACAGGAAAGAATACCACAGTTAAAACCATATACACACTTTTCAGCCTGTGCACTTGTTTCTTGATGTTGCACTTCCCCATCCACTGTTTCTTGTGGCCCTAAGGTGGTGGGGCATTGTGGGTGGCAGGGACAGCCAGAGGCATCCCTCAACTGGCTCAGCCTTCAAATCTGGGCTTCTTCCAGCCTGGCCTCACCACGGCTGTTGTGGCACTGTCACCTTGTGACATTTTGCTCCTCTCTGCCTTTTGCTCCTTCCTTTGTGCCTCCCTACTTCAAAGACTGTTGAGATACTGCTTAGCCAAGCTATTAATAATTTAATAACTCTTCAGTCTTACTTCCTAAGCCAGTTATCTTAAACTTTGTTACTGCCATTTTCTTTTGAACTCCTCCCAGCTTGTCAGTGGCTTGGGGGTAATAAGGTGTCCAAAATTGAATGGCGTTCAAGATCTGGCCTCGCCAACCTCAAATCCTCTAAAATCCATGGCAATGTGCCCACTGGCTTAAGTTTACTTTGGGATCTGGCCTAAAGAGAATACTGCTTTGTCAGCTCAGTAACATGATGTCTCAGCATGAGCCAGTCAAAATTATATATGGATTTTTTTTTTTTTTTAACACAGCCCTATTAAGTTGCAAATTCACGAGTATTTGGAGGATGTAACCTGGTGTCAGCCAAAGTGGACACTCCCTGACCATGGTGGAGCCTTGCCAGACCCTGGTGAGAAGATGTCTGTTTTCTTTGTCACATCTTCAGAACCTGGTCCCCAGCAGGCACTGAAAGCTCCTGCCCTGCTCAGCACTACAGGGAGCCCCAACTAAGGTAAGGAAGCCTGAAGCCGTCAGGGTTTGCCTGCACGCAGCAGGTTTGCAAAGCCTTTGGCTGTGTTGGTTTGGACCTTAACTCTGTGTCAGGCTGCAGGGAAAGGTCAGCTCCAATAAGGTGAGAAATCAATACCAGTGGAAAGCATTGTCTCAAGCTGTGGGTGTTAAAATGCCACTGGGAAAATCTGCTTTTACAGATGCACCTCTTCTTCATTGAAAATTTCCCTCAAATATGCATGGCTGATTCCTCCATTGATGTCAGTCTGATTAATACCATATTTGTTAAGAGCTAAATCTCCATAGGCCTTATTTCCCCTACTGATAACAATCAAATATATATATATATAAATATTTAACAGAAATTATTTTTATAGATATATATTCTTTTTTTTTCCAGGCTGATATCAGAAGGCAGGGGCTAGAAAGTGTAGAATTAACTTCCAGTGCAATCACAGTGGCTGTTCAGCTGTTAATGAGCTCACTTTAGCATCCAGACATCCTTTTACAGTCCTTGTCCCTCTGGAGCTGCTCAGCTGTCCTCCTGGCTTTGTTACAACAACAAACCAATGCTCTTTTTATTGATGTGGCTCCTGTCACTGCATAAAAAGCTACTTGGTTGAATAAAGTATTCTGAGCTATCAAAAAGCAGATGGAATGGGGCTATGCTATAAAGGACCCCAAACTCAGGGTTTTTTCCCAAAGACTCAACTCTCACCACCTCTCACCACAGCAGGGGTGACAGTGGGGCTGGGTGGTGCTGTTCTGCACCCATACAAGCAGCAGCAGTGGGGTGCTGGCATGGACAGCCACCACAGCACCCCTCTGGGGCTGCCCATGGGGATGGAGTGCAGGGGGATCAGCCCCCAGGGCCTTTGTGGTGACCTGCACATCACTGCACAGCTCTAGAGATCATGGCCAATCTCACTCTGCACATCTCCAGAACGGCCCATGCTGAGGGGCATTTTTAAATGGCGTCTAAATGATTCAGGAAACAGCAAAAATAATGCATTCAATCTTCATCCAGAGGCAGAAATATTTCTGTTGTTCCAGTAAATGTTAGTAAGTGGGAAAAGATGATGGAAACTTTTCCTGATAGAGTGACTGTAAGTGCTAAGATCCTCAAGAAAAAGGGAGATCAGAGAAATCTGAGGACAAGGGCTGAGAACAAGCAGGTTTTAGTATCAAACTATCTCTGTGTTGTACCTACTTGTACAGCCATTGAACCACCAGCCTAAGCTACACTGTCTTCCGAGAAAATATTCTCTTTAGCAACCTGGTATTGAAAAGGTACATGGCTAAAGATGAAATAGTTCTACTTCTGCCTACTTAGTTTCAGGACTTAAAAAGCTGAGTCTTCAGAGAGACAAGGTGAACAGTTTAAATGGAGATACTATTAATTCAAATGTTGTCTGAATCAACATTTCAAAGGAAGAGCAGACTGGGAAAAATTACTGTAAAACTGAGTGTTTTACTAAAACAGGTTAGGAGCATTTGTGGCACTTTTATGCTTAGCTGTCATCCTGCTGGGATTGGAACATTTTGGAATATGGCTATGCATTAGAATTTCACTATCAGTACATCTTTATATTGATCTGAGTGCCTGGGATCAGCATCCATAATGGATAATGAAGCTTGTGATCCCAAGGCACCCTTATGAAATACCACTATTTAGAATTTACTACTGCTATAAGCAGAAGTTGTGGAGATACTTGTAAATGCCAGGCCTGGCTCAAAAAATATATTCCAGTTGTTATGAAGAACTTGTTCTGTTCCTAAGGTATAATACTGACACAAAGATGTATTTGTTGCATTTATCACAGTTGCTGTGAATGTGTAACTAGATTTATTCCTTCCTAGAAATAAGTATTGAGATTGGTGGATTTGGCAGGGTGCATGGCAAAGATCACCGACCACCTCACAAAACAATGAACCTGCTTCTGATCTGACACGTACAGCATTGCCACAAAGCCAAACTTGAACCTGAAACCCCCAACTGAAGAGAGAAAACAACTGATTCAGCCTTTAATCTATCCCAATGACTCCAAAGACCCTGCTTGAGACTCATGACACAGAGTTCAATGAAAATCCCACTCCCCCACCACTCATCCCCCACTCCTGCTGGGCAGGACTCTTCTTGCCAAGGGTATTCAGTGAAGTGAGAGACATCTGTCGAATGACAGTTCTCAGAAAACTGCTGTTATCGAGGGAAAAAAAACAACAAACAGAAGGAAAGGGAGAGATCACAGAATTGTTCGTTGGCGTTTTTTAAATAAAGGAGCTAAATTTATCCTTTTTGGGAGTTTATACAACCTGCAGATCAACCAGAGGCACACAGAGACATGGTCCATAGCAGGGTCACACAGCACCTTCCCCCACGCCGGGTGTGCTCTGTGCTGACCCTCTCCTGCTGGACTCTCTCCATCCAGGCATCCTGGGCTGTGCTCCCACCTCTGGCAGTGCCAGGCAGGCAGCACCCAAAGGTGAGAGGCCTGCACTGGGGTCTCCTGCTGGGATCTCCTGCAAGTCAGGGGTTTCGGTGGCCTGAGGAGGATGGCTCAGGGGTCTGGTCTGCTTCCCACGCAGGAGCACTCGCACGGCACTCTCCTTTGCCCGAAGGGAGGATGCGTGCGTGCTCAGGGCAGGGGGCTGAGCTTGCATTTCACACGTGTTAGGTAAAGGGTGCCCTTATGAGTGGGGTTCACACCATGCCAGCCATCTGCTTTTGGTCCCAGGGCAAAGCCCCCCATTACCCTCATAAATCTGTGGAGCGTGATTTGACCTCCTTGATTAATGAAGCTTCCTAGTCCCAGTGCTGGGTACTTTTGATGAGTAGCAGCCCTGCCTCATGCACAGCAACAGACATCCACCTAGCCAGCACCCTAAAGCATTCTCAAAGAGGGGCCAGCACCCTTAGGCAGGTTTTTGGGGGGACACAGACACAGCAGGCACTCATGAGACTTGTCAAAAACTTATTTTGGATGTGGCCGTGTTCAATAATTCTAGAAAGGCTTTTTCCAGCCCTGAAACACACATGTCCAGAAATAGATTTTATCTAGTATTTTTATTTTCCTCCCTGGCCAGATTATCATAATGTCCTAAAATTCAATTCCAATCTCCCTTCTTCAGCTGTGACAACAATACCACCATTCAGTGCACCAGGACAAGCAGGCTATTCCTTCCCACGGCCCCNGGGGGGGGGGGTGCAGGGCAGAAGGTCTCACTGATGATCTTTGATTTCTGTGCGCCTGTAAACAGCTGCTTTTTCTCGACTCAGTAAAGTCACTGTAAATGCCAATACTGCAAAATGCAGTTATTGATATATGAATCATTAGCAGGAGGCTCTGAGGGTGGGTAACATGATATGGAGACTTTCAGTAAGAGGGCACAAGACCTGAGCTGAGGCCAAGGTACTCCTGGGGACACATAGCCCTGTGGCTGCCTGCTGGGCTCCAAAGCTGGCCATGGGATGTAGCTGGGTGGGTGCAAAGGCTGTGAGCTACTCCTGCAAAGGATGGCTGGGCTCTGAAGCTCTGCAATGTTTTGCTGCTCCCCTCCAGTCTCCCAGAACTACTGCACCTGAGACTGTTTCCAAGTCCTCTTATGGCCCAGTGACCCCGTTTACATCAATGCACTTAATTGCCACTTTTTTCTAACCTTGGGTCATTTCCATAGAGGTGTTTCTGCTGCTGGACAGGGGCAGGCAGTATCTGGTCATTGCTGAGTGGGTGGAGAGAGCATTCCCCTGACCTTTGGGGCAGCAGCCTGGCCTGCAGCCCTGACTGGAGCTGTAGGGGCAGTGCTGGGGACTGTAGCATTTCCCCACATCACCTTGTTCTTCAGGCAGTGCAGAGCCACAGGGCACTTCCCCAGGGCCCCCTTGCAGCAAGAGGCACCCTGATTGCAATGATCATGTTACAGCCAGGTGGCCAAAAATTTGGGGAAATGTGGGTTATTTCTGATTTCACACACATCCTCAGGGACCCAGAGCTCTGGCACTGAGACCTGGATGAAGCTGATGAGTTTTGAAAGAGAAAGGAAAACTTTCAGTGCACCTTGAGGATAGCAAAGAATGCAGTTTTGCTGCCTGATGAAGTCGCTCATGCCTTCTCCTCACTTCTCTTTCTGGTGTTCTGTTTCTGTCCTGTGTTTCACCTTCTACTTCCTTTCCTCTCACTGCTGCTTTTACAGCTGCTCAGAGATCCTGCTGCTCATCCAGTGTTCTCTCCCACCACGTATCCCACTGGTCTTTGAAAGTCTTCAGCTGTGTCTTGTACTGCTGCCAGTGGGGTGCTTCTGACAGGGGCAATTGGCCTTGTTCCTGGACACAGCAACCATCTTCACATCACACGTTGGTTTTGGTTGCTGGTGTTGGGGATTTCCATCTCCATCATAATAAGTGTTCCAGGGGCAGTCAGAGCCCAGACCACAAGGCAAAGTGCATTACCTATGCTCAGTGGGCAGTGTTCCCCATAAGCTGCCACCCTAAAGCCCTGCAAAGAGGATGTGCTTGTGCTCAGCACGTGAGAAAATGCTTGCTGGCAACGCTTATGGTGGAAAGTGTTTGATGTTTAAATGCCTGAAAAATGTGGGCTCACTAAAACTTTGTCTTACTTAGAAAGTAATCTAAAATAATTTTTGGAAGTACTCAGAATGTTCCTAGTTGAATATCTAATTATATCCCCAACAGCTCACTGCAGGACTCATTCACGGATACCAACACTCATCCAGAGCGCTGCACCCCCCAGACATGCTGGACAGCAGCAGGGTAGCTGTGTGTGTATGTACACACCCATTGCTGATTCCTGTGTGGTGTCATTCCATTGAAATGCCCAAAGTCTAGTTTGGGTCCTATATTGTTGGAGGTATGGGAGGGGGATTATGGATTTAGGCTGACAGCACTTCTCTATTTATGTCCAAAGGAATGCATGCACGTGTGTCTGGGCCTTCCTAAACATTTCCGCAAGCACTTTATAAATCGATGTCATTTTGGACAGACAGACAGGAGGATCAATATTCACTATCACTCAGTATCCTGAATAGCATTGATCCCCCTCATACCTCCACAATAGGGACTAAAAGCTGAGCATGTGTGGTAGCTGTTAGAAGCTGCTTTCAAGCTGTATGTTTTAAGGACACATATGGTCAATTGCACCGATCTGAAGGATTAAGGGATAATTTGGTGAATATATACCTCCCTCCTAGACAGTGAGAATGGATGAGATAGCAGGTTGTAATCCACTGTCACATGTGTTACCTGGTACTGTACTTCCAGGCCAACAGCATCAGTGAGAAGGTTCAGGGTGAAGAGCAGCAGATGGAGAAACCTGTCAGGTAATTTTTTTCAACATGGGAGTAATAGCTGCTGTGGGAGGGCCCGCCAGCAAAATCAGACCTGCTTCTGCAGGTGAGGACCTGCCTGTACAGGTGACCTCAGCACAGAGCAGGGAACAGAAACATGGAGCTTTTTGATACTGGTGTGTTTGACCCCTAATTATTGGCCACCTCGCAGAAAGGACATGATTAATAGAAAAAAATCTATATACTTATTAAAAATTGTAAAGTCCTTTTTACATTGAAGCTGCTTTTACTGCTACTTAGGGGACTTAACTGTCTTAAAGCTAGGGAAGTTAAATTTCTCTGGAGCTAGGTGTGAAGTACTGAGTATCAACATTTTATGTGCTTATGCCTTCCTTGGGAACTTTATCCACAGTGTTTCCATTCAGCTGTAAATAGCTTCTGAAACTGTGAGCTATGAGATCACAGTACAAAGACTGGGTAGAGTTTCTTGGCGTGTGTTGTATAGCAAGGAGTAGGGGCAACCAGGGTGGCTTTCTCTAGCCTCCAACAGCAGTGTGAAGCCATATGGAAAGAGTAAGGAAGAGCCTTTCAGGGACAGCACTGAAAGCACAGCCTTTCAGCATCCCTCCCTTTTGGCTCTCAGGGTTGATCTTGAACAGACTTTCCTGCTGCCAAACCAAACCGATACAATCAGTAAATAGTGTCAATCTGACTATTTGAGGAGCAACCTGAGCAGGGCATATAAGATGTCACCAGTGCACGTAGGGTTTGCCAAAAGAGCTGAACATGATCGTGTGTCCCCTGGGTCCCAGGAGTGAGGCTTGGAGGCTGGGATGAAGGGACAGTCTCCCCAACACACACACTTTGCATACAAATTACCTTTTGGGGTTTTTTGCCCAAATGGTTTGCAGGAAACCTCGTAACAGCTGCAATGTGGATTTTTCCCCAGCTCAAGCGGCTGAGCCCTCTGGGGACTCTTGATCCAGCACCCTCCAGATAGGGAACTGCTCTGCATCCTGAGACCACTCTCCCAGCAAAAAACAAGAGGGGACCCCTCTGGCCTCGTCTAGCCCCACTATGTGCCACGGGGGTGTAAGCCCTGGAACTGGTTGCTCAATCCCTATGCTCAAGAAGACTATGCTGGGGATGAGAGGCAGCATCTGGGCATAAGATATTGACCCAAATGACTCCAAGGGATAAGCAGACAGAGGGACACTTTTACCATCTGAACCAGTGGTGATGACTCTCTTTTCAACTGATCCACGTACTTTCTGAGCCCAGGTGACCTTGGAGCCTACAAACCAAAGGTCTCTGCCAAAGCAGCCCACAAATTATCTGCATATTGTGTGTATAGGTATTTTTCTGTCCTTTGAAGCTTCTGCTTGGCAGGATCACTTGCTGCTCTGTGCTGCTTGGATTAGAAGAGACAGCTGGCAGCTGTTCCCTGCTGGCTTTCTTACTGCCATTCATGGTCTTATTGATCTCTCTCAAGCTACCCCCGCTCATCTTCTCTTCAAACAGAAGAGCCCTCCTGGATTTATTGGTTTCTGGTGTGGAGGCCTTTTGGTACCTTTGATTATCCTCACTGATGATGCACTGGTGCATCAGGAGCATCTTCATATCTTTTCCAGTTCTTCTGTATCTTTCTGGATGTGGGGAGAAGCACACAGTATCCAGCTTAAGAAACATCTGCCCCTAAAATCAATGTGTCTGTTCACCGCAATACTATTGGTGCCTACTGGTCACGTACAGAGCAGAGAGCAGGATGCATCCAGGAGGGGCAGACAGATATTCAATGCCATTAAATCCCAATAAATAAATGATACATTGCCGAGCAGAGCAATCTGGGCTATCAGATGTCCTTTCATAACAAGGGAGTGTAAAGCCTTCTCTCCTGCTGGGAGAAGGTCCCCCTGCAAGGAGCACTAACATGCCTGGGAGGTATCACCAGCTGCTGTGCGTCACTTTGCTGGGTTCTGATGGGAAACTTTGCCTCTCCCTTCCTATACCTCCACAATTTCTTTAAATGAGTTTCAGTTTTTTCAGGACACTGATGAAATATTGTGACACAAATCAGCATATTTGCTTTCTATTCAGGAAACCACCCATTATGCCACCACTTTTTCCTCAAAATCCTGTATGGATTGTGTACAGAAGAAAAGTCATCCTCTTTTGTATAGTGGAATAAACTGAGAAACACCATCCATGGCAAGAGAGGAAGAAAACTGACTTACTTTTTACTAGATACCTCTTTTCTGGAAGTGCTTGGTCGTTGAGACCTCAGCAATTGATTCTTGTAGGGATCAGTGCCAGGGTTGCCTCTTGAGCACTGTCTATTAAAGTTGTTCACAGAAGATCAAAACTGATTTTGTACATAAAAGAAAACTGGGCTGGACTGAACTATTCCAGGACACACATCTGTTTGTGAACCTACTGGAAAGCTGGGCAGGAGGTTCATCTACGTGCAGACTTGATGTTGTCTGTGTGAATGGTCCACCTGGGTTTTTGAAGCTAACACTCCTCAGGCAAGCTGCTCCATGATGAGCAGAGTCAGGAGTGGCTGTTTCCCATGTTTCTCTCCCTGGATAATGTCTCTGGTGCTTCCCAAGGTGATTGACCTCTCCTTGAAACCCTACTGCAGTGAATGCATTTACTCCCTCTCCCTTCATTGTCCGGTTGCTTTTTCCCCAGATACGTTATCCTTGAGATTGCCAGCCCTCTGCAAAGTGTGATTATGTTTGGCCACTGGGTTCAAGTGCTATTACAGGGGGTTGATAGGCAGCACAATGGCATAAGTCCCAGCTTCAGGAGAAACAAGGATACAAATCCAATGGAGAGAACAAAAAGGAGAAAAATAACCTCATTTAAGAAACCTCCATGCATTCATTGGTTAAAAGCAGAGCCTTCTCAGGCAACTTCCACTTAAAGGAGTGGAAGAACACCCCTGCACTGCAGACAGAGTTATCACATGAGGCTAGACCTTCAGATGCTGTATTAACAGATATGTTATCTGCATACCAGCGTATAACCTGCAAAAGAAAAGGGCCTAACAATTATTCATAACATAGAGACTTTAAAAAACCCTGTGTTTGGTGCCTCTGATGTCGATTTTGGAGTGGAAAAGAATGGTAGGTGTATCATTTAGTGGGACCTTAATTTCAAAGGGACCAAATCTCTCCCAGGTTTCAAGAGGCAGATCAGCTGCATGGAGGAGTTTCATTTGTAGCTGCACATGTAAATCCCCGTACTTTATTTACCCCACCTAACCCAAGCCCACCAGCCCTCCACCCCTGCATAGTGTGGGTGTGCCTGGGTAGGTGCCGATGTACCATGTAGTCCTATGCCAGAGACGTAAACTCTGGTTTGCTTCTGCCAGGTACCAGCTCCTCGCAGGGGGATGTCAGGCCTCCTCAGAATGCATGGGCTTGTTTTCTCAGTTCAGTAAAAGTGGGTCTGGAACCAGGGTCCAAAAGACCAGAGCATTTCTGCAGGTGAGCTCAACTTCTTGGTGACTGACGATCTGTGAGGTAGGTATCTCTGTTTTCACCCAGGAAAAAGGGCAGAAGGACTCAGGTTCTTTCTGATACAGGATGAAAAGTAATTATTTCCGTGCAACTGATTCTTGCTTTGAGGCCTTAGAGCCTCTTTCTTCAGTGATGCCTTTTAGAGCACATAATGTATTAAACTAAGGTTTTCTAAAGTAATGGGATATCATGCCAGATAGTCTTAGAGCCCCTAACTGGCAACCTAAGCAAACCAGCATTATTTATAAATGAAAGCAAAGTAATTGATAGCAGCAATACAGACTTGGTATTCAATTTCTCTGTCTGAAATTTCTGGCATTGCTGTACTCAGCACTGCAACTCTGCAACTCAAAGCTGGCTGCCACAGG
Organism: Melanocharis versteri; assembly: GCA_013397845.1. Classification (NCBI taxonomy): domain Eukaryota; kingdom Metazoa; phylum Chordata; class Aves; order Passeriformes; family Melanocharitidae; genus Melanocharis; species Melanocharis versteri. Next base: position 304,937 of record VZTG01005253.1, on the reverse strand, counting down.
GTATTTAGTGATCTAATAAGCAATATTAATTTTATTTTCATGGAGTATTTGCTATCTATTTGAGTAGGATACTTGCAGTACTTAGGGATTTGAGGTATTTTTGCTCCTCCAGAGAAGACTTGCTCCAGTCTTTCTTGCTTGTTTCCCAACTTCCAGACCAGTTTCTTACATGGCAGATGCTTGCCAGTTTTTCCCCTTTCATGATCTGTAATATGAATAGAGAGATTTATTATCTCTTTCATTTATTCCTTCACTCTGCTCCAGACTCCAAGTGATGGCCTAATCATATTCCTGGCAAGAAGAGCTGTCTGTCTCCTAGGAATTTAAAAAATAAATGTATTTACTTCAATGACTGAGGCAATTCCTCTCTGGCTGCATGGAGGGTTGGTGTGAGGGTTTTTAGAAGACAATGACTGCGTATATGAAGCATTTCTTAAGAGTGCATTTCATAACCTGTGGCATGCACTGCTTACACTATGCTGGAGCCTCTGGACCACAATTCAAAATCATTGCTTCACCTAACATCCGTGGGCTGGCAGCCACCACTATCTTTTGTATTTGCCCTGTTGAGGACAGGCAGGGCAGGGATTCCCGTTTTGTAGCTCACAGTACCTTTGCTGTTGGGCCTGCCCAGCTATTTGAAAACTGCCCCCACATGAAGGTTGTGCTGGTTCAGAAACCTCATCCCCTGCCACCAGTGCCTGTAGGAACTGCTTCTGCTCTCGGCCAGTGCCAGATCGCAAAAAAGTCAGCTTCAGGCAAGAGGTGAGCAGCACTAAGACGAGGGGAGCCACCAAAATCCCCCAATCTGTTGCACTCAAAGATGATAGGAAATAATTCATGGCCTTGAGGCAGGTCAGTCGCAATTATAGAGAAGCAGTGCAGAAGACAAAAAGCAGATAAGGGAAGAGATGGAGCATGATCAGAAGCAGCGGTTAATAATCAGATAGAAGGTACAATTAAGAGTGACTGTTCCGTGACGCCAACTGGAGGAAGGGAGATAATCCAATTCCAGTAGCACTGCCAGAGGACCACAACACTCTGCCTTCCATTTATTTAGGCAGCAGGAGTGCACTACCAAATACACATCATCATTATAGAAAGAAGCGTTCATTTCTCTTTTGTTCACTGTGCAATTAATTAAAATGTTATCTTGTATTTGTAAATTCACCGTAAGGTTGGGGTCAATTTATGTCTTGCTGAAAGCACAGTTGCTGTTTGAGGAGTTAAAACAGCAGAGCATTTATTACCTGTCTCCCTCCTGCATCCTCCTAAATCATTCCTCTAGCATTCTATTTCCCTGGCAAGGTCTTGCCTTGGCCTCTTGTCCCGTATGACACTTGGTCCCTCCTGTCTGTGCCTGCCCTTGCACATATACACCCTAAACATCGCAGAGGGTGTTCAGCCACTTGTGTTATGTGCTCTGGGCTGAAGTCCAGGTGTCCCCCTTTGGCCAGGGTTCAAAAGTTTTTAGTGAAACACCTCCCAGAAAACACTGGCAGGCAGTGTGACTGCTTCAGCCACATTTCCACAGGAGAAAATCAAAATTGAAACCTCTTGAGTAAGCAGCACCAAGTGAAGATTTTCATGTCCCATTTCCACTCTTTCCATTTGTGTTTCTCCTTGGGTTTAGGCTGTCTAAAGCAGACTCTGGTCCTTCTTTTATCCTTGCATGAGAAATCATTATATTTTGGGTGCTGCATGTACAGCACAGAAGCAGCAGACTAATTCTGTGTGAAAAGAAGTTTCCACAAACAGCTGTCATATATAAATAGATGAAGAGATAATATTCAGATTAAAGACCTGGCATCCTTGCTTGGTAGGGGAAATGTAGGATGCTGTGTAGCAGAACATTTTTAATAGAATAAGAAAATTTTGTCTTATAAATCAACAAGCAGCTTCCAGTTAAAAGTCTAAGTAAGAAGTAAAAAATGTAACAAAATATTCTAGGAAGGAAATTTTTCATGTTAAATGCTTTGTGTGTTTATTTATGTCCACTATAGTTGAAAGGGCATAAAAGGAAGACATAGATGTCCAAAGCAGAGCTGAACACCCAAATGCATTCACATGAAGAGTTTACTGATAATTAAAACTCTCTAAAGGCTGGGTTACATTAAGCTTTGCTGTCAACACATGGTCATAATCTTCCAGACTGATGAAGACAGTTTTGTTCAAATGTATGGAAGTCCTCTAGATTTATAAGGATTCTGTAGTAATTAAAAGTATTGAATGTTTATGTTCAGATAGAACAACATAAATAAATCAGAATGTTTTATATTTTTATTTTACTTCTTTCTAAAGCTGTTCACATTACAGCAGGAATCTTGGTCTCATCTCTTGTTTTATTCCTATAGTTCATAATGCTTTAATATAATTTTTCAAATTAATTTTTTTTTCCCAGTGAGCTGGAGAGTGGCCTTGTATTTATCTTAGATAACAACTACGTACATAAGCAAGTCAGGAATCTGATATACACATAAAATTTAACCTCTAGTTCAAATCATAGTAAACTGAATGTTTCTCCATGAGCTGAAGATCCTTCAAATTCTGGCCAAATTAAAACAGAAGTAGTCCAAGGACTTTTATGCAGAGTATATAGAGTTAGGACTTCCCACATGGCATTCCAAATGTTGAGCATGCTGAGGAGGGACCATGTAGAGTGGTTTATACCCCACAATATAGTTTCAGTTCCAATCCTTGAGCTGATTCTCCTCACCCTAAAAGACTACAGCATTTCATACTGAGTTCTCAAGACCAACTTAAAATGGCCAAAGGAACAGAAGGAATTTGTCTTTGCGGGTTGAATTTTGCAGTCACCATTTCAGATGTAACATAGAAACATATAATATCTCAAATTGGAAGGGACCAATAAGCATCACCAACTGCAGCTCCCTGCTCCTTGCAGGACCACCTAAATCCAAGCCACATGACCAAGAGCATCACCCAGACATTGCTTGACCTCTGATGGGCGTGTTGCTCTAACTACTGTCCTGGGGAGCCTGTTCCAGGGCCTGACCACTCTCTCCATGAAGAACCTTTTCCTAATCTGAGCCTCCCTGACAGCTTCATTCCATTTCCTTGCGTCCTATAGTTGAGCAGCAGAGAGAGGGGATCAGCACCTCCTCCTCTGCTGATGCCCTTGAGGAGGTTTTGGACTGTGACGAGGTCACCCCTCAGCCTTGTCTTCTCCCAGCTGAACAAACCAAGCAACCTCAGCCTCTCCTCCTGAGTCTGGCACTCAAGGCCTTTCACCACTCTTGGTCACCCTCCTCTGGACACACTCTAGTATTTCTCCTTACTTGTACTACAAATGAATGAAAATGGGGCTGAGTTTCTGCCCAGAGATGCTTGTGCCAGAGATATGTTCCAAAGGCATCCAGGAGAGAGAAGCTCTTGTATTTCTGTATCNCTCTGATGGGCGTGTTGCTCTAACTACTGTCCTGGGGAGCCTGTTCCAGGGCCTGACCACTCTCTCCATGAAGAACCTTTTCCTAATCTGAGCCTCCCTGACAGCTTCATTCCATTTCCTTGCGTCCTATAGTTGAGCAGCAGAGAGAGGGGATCAGCACCTCCTCCTCTGCTGATGCCCTTGAGGAGGTTTTGGACTGTGACGAGGTCACCCCTCAGCCTTGTCTTCTCCCAGCTGAACAAACCAAGCAACCTCAGCCTCTCCTCCTGAGTCTGGCACTCAAGGCCTTTCACCACTCTTGGTCACCCTCCTCTGGACACACTCTAGTATTTCTCCTTTCTTGTACTACAAATGAATGAAAATGGGGCTGAGTTTCTGCCCAGAGATGCTTGTGCCAGAGACATGTTCCAAAGGCATCCAGGAGAGAGAAGCTCTTGTATTTCTGTATCTCACCACAGCCAAGGGCTACTGAGGACCTGGATCACTGTGTGCCTGCTGTTAATGGTGAGTACAAACCATTGTCCTGTGACTGTCAGTACTCTGCTCATAACAAGATAAGTATAAGATTTGAGGAAATGATTGCCAGCAGCTTGCAGAGAGGTTTTCCCATATGCTGATATTAAATAACCTTCACATTAATATCACAGTTTATGAGTGACTTCTGTTGGTTTTCCAGCTTAGTTGTCTCTGAGTGCGCTCAGGAAACCTGTGTTGGGTCTGAGCCCTGAACACCATCAATACCTCCCTTGTTTTGTTCTGACCTGTGTAAAGTTCTGGTTTCCAAAGATTTAGGCTTACCTCATTTCATTTAGCTAACCTGAAGTGTGCCAAATTCTGACATCATGTATTAAAGCTTTAGTGTAGAGAAAGGGCCAGAATTAGAATCTTGAATTATCCTAAGTGTACTGTCAGAATAGAGAGCCCTTGGAACTGATGCCACTTCCCTCATGCATGCCATCACACTTCGTAGGAATTTGGATGCAAAGGAAAAGAAAAACAAAAGCAGACTTGGTTTAGGACATAAATGCTCTTGAGTCACTAAAAAGTGACATTGGAAATGTGCATCTTCAACCTATGCTCAGGAAGCCCTCCAGGGACAGGAGCCAAGTGAATCAGTAAACTTGGTTATTACTAAAGGAGTTGTGCTGAGAGAAGAATGCCTTTACTTGAAAGAACCTAAATCTAAATTTAACAGTGAAATGAAGGCCCTTTTGAAAGTTTTATGGAAGGACAAAGCAGTAAGAACCTGTTGCGCTTGAAATAAGCTAGCATATATTGACAGCTGTGATCACATCTACTGACTCATTTGGACCTTCATGTAAATATTATTTAAAATTAAAGGCAAACATAGCATGTGGAGATCTGGCTATTCAAATGCAGAAAGCAGCTGCTTTAACTAGGTTCTGCCCCCTTTCTGTCTTGTGCAGCCCAACAGATGCAGAGAACCACAAAACTGCACCCTTCCCCAAAATCAGAGCTCTTTTTTTTGGTAAATATTAAGGCAATTCAGTGGAACTCAATGATATTAGTGGTCTTTTCCAACCCAGATGATTCTGTGATTCTAATTCAGGATTACTGCAAGGTTCCAGTTTCAAGATCTGCTGGTTTGTTCTTCTTCATAACTGCTCAATGTGTATCTTTTGTTACATAACTTATTGATCTTTTGTTCATAACTTTTGTGTAGGTGAGGTTTTTGTTTGCACAGGTGCTCAAGAAATGGCTATTCTCTGAATAAACACATATATTGATGAGCAAAAAAGAGCATACGGGGTATGTCCAATTGTTATTTGGGTTAGTCTTCAAAGTTTTATTTTCCTGGGCTGGGTGCAGAGGCACAGGGGCAGGAGCAAGTATGTTTGTGCAATGCAGGCTGAAACCTTGGATTTGGGAGCCATCAGGTTATTTCTCATCTTAAATTGTATCCTTAAGATTAATTAAGATAATAAATATATGTGTAGATCTTAGGATCAATTAATGAAGAAAAAGCCAAAGTAAATTCAAAGTTTTACAGTTACAAGAAATTGTATTTGCTCTGAGGCCAGCTGAGGACTTGTGGTATGGCTCATGTTTTTATGAATCCAACAACACATTTTAATGGGATGTGTGAGCATGCCTGTACACATATTTAAATAGAAATAGATATGCCTATATAAGGGAGTTATGGCAGTGTGACAGTTTCAGCTGTGTGAAGTTACATTTCATTCACCAGGCGTTTTTAAGGCCTCATCTGCACCCTGTCCCACTTATCAGCATCCTCAGGGCCCAGCGTGCACACTGTAAACTCCTGACACTTTCAAACTGCTGCTGCCATAGAGGCTGAACAAGTGAAGCCCTCCCATTATCATGAGCTCTCAGCAAATGTTTGTTTTCCAAAGACAGACTTTTCACCGGTTCCATCTCAACAATGCTTTTCTGCCTGTCCTCACGCCCTTCCCCATCCCTGCCAGTCACTCAGGCTGCAAAGCAATGTAGTATCCTTTCCCTGGAATCACAACATGCTACAAAGCCAGGACTGAAGGCTTTGTGCTAACGGAAATGGAGATTCCTACCTTTATGGCTGATCTTCTGACAGATGGCACGGCTCCTAACACCAAGGTACTACTGCTCATGGAAAAGCAGTTATAAATAATTGTCAGGGAAGTCAGAAACTTACCAGTTACCTTCCAGATTCTTTCGAGTCTGGTGCCTCTGTAGTAAGGCAGATGGCTCTGTAGTAAGGCAGTCAAAACTCTCCATAGCATAGTCTAAGTATCTTTGCAAAGAAGTACCTCTGGCAGTTTTTCTACCACCATCTGCTATGAATACCATACCCTTTAGATAGTACTGGGAGATGGTGCATGTTCTGGATGACCTCCAGGCCTTTGCCATAGACCAGTAGCTCAGGCATTTGCCCAGTCAGGCTAATAAAACTTTATTACTGCACTTTAAACAGCCCTTTCTGTATAGATCGCAAAAATAAAAGCTTATAAGATTAGAGGACCCAATTCTGCACTGATCTGTGTTCAAGGGGCATTTATATATTTTACACACCCTCTGAAGCCCATTGGACAGCTTGCAGTTAGAATTTGCCCCTTGGTTTGAGGGATCTGCCTTCCTCGCGGTACAGGAGGGTTGCTGGGGGGTGTCCATGGAAGTCAAAGGGTTGAATTGTAGGGCAGGATGTGAAGCAGATCTCTACTAGGTAGCTGTATCAAGGGTTTTCAGGATCTATTTCAATGGCTTCATTGACAACAAAAATTATTTCAAAAATAACACTTTCAGATGGGACCTGAAAAATATCTATAGGAAATCAAGATTCAGAACTGTGTGATATGAGATATTCTCTGTTTTATCAACTCAGAGTTTCACAGAAGATGGGAAGATACAGCAAAACACAATAATAAAGACATACTGCTGACATGGCATAACAGTTATTTATGAAAACTGAATAATATCCAGGTTGTTCTTGGAAAGGGAAAGATAGGTGAATATTAGCATAAATAAATATTCAGTGTTGTATTCTGTTGAAAGTGGCCAGCATATTTTTCTAAAAGTTCCTTGCATTATTTGCACAACAAATCCACTAGGAAAAAAAGATAAGATGTTTGAAGATGACTCATGAAAAAACTTAGGTCTATTGCAGCTTTATTTCCCTTATCAACATACACGAAATCTTAATTTGCAGATAAACAATCATGGTCTTGTAGATCCTTAGGAAAAAGGGCCAGAAGCCTTTTTCAGAATCATCTGTTTCTGTTGCATTTATGCTGGAACCAAGCAGATGCAGCGTCTAAGGAAATCAACCTGGGAAACGATGTCTTGATCAAAATCTGGGAAGGACCCATAAGGGGCATTGGAGACAAACCCGTAATGGCTGCTCACCACCTTAAGTCCACACTTGTTTGAATGAACTGTCATGTGAGTGGACAAAGTTAATGTAATATCAGATGTAAACCACCATACACGGTCTGTACGGCAAAAGGAATGTCCCTCTCATCATAGTATCTGTTTACCATGAACAGCCACCTCATCTCCAAATACAATCTATTGTTTCCTTTAGAAGTCTATGAAATCAAGCATGAATCTGGGCTCCATTTGCACATTTCTGTTCGCAGGTGTTCCAGTGCATCCAGCCCACACAATTTTACCTCTCACTCTACTTTTTCCCCACCCACATTTCAGCAACAATTTTTTTCACTGACACTGAAAAAGCACGATAGGGACACTGGTTTCCTGCTCTCATTCTATTCCTCTTATGTATCTGCTTTCATACATCCATAGGCAAAGAATATGTCTCTTGTTTTGCTGCCCAGTGCTGTAGTTTGTTTGCTGAGGGGAATAGAACAGCTGATTAGAAGGGGGCTCTCTTCAGCGGCTGCACGTGGACAGTCCACAACTCCTATGCCGTGGCACTTTGTCACATTTTGAGCTGACCCTCCCACTCCCCTGGGCACGGCTTTTTTCCAGGGTAGCAGAAAGTTCTCCATGGAGACCAAGCAAGACTGAAGAGGTTTGATTTTGTCCTGCTCCTTCAGGAACACCGTCTTTACCTCTGCACAAAATACATCTGGTGACTTGAGGGCTCCATCTGTGGATGTGCACAGACAGGAAACGAGTCTTATCACTGTGGATGCAAACTTGCCAATACCAGTCTAACTCATGGTCATTTTAATCCAGTCTCAACATCTATTCATGGCTTAAATCTTCTCAGCTTAGAGAGGTTTCTCTTGGTTTCTTGTGTGTGCTGTCCTGTCCTGTTGAAAATACTGTTTTTGTCGTCTAACCACAAAAGGCACAGGGACTCTGCTGTTTAAATGACAGCCCTGAGGTCAGGAGAAGTGTCTATGACTGACACTCAAAGGAAATGAAAAAACTAGGGGCAGAAGTAACATAGAAGTGATAAGTGCTTCCTAGACTGAATTTATTGCTATTATTAGCATCAAAATATGGTCATTTCACAGAGTACTTTGGACAATGAGCTCAAAGGGAAATAGAGGAAGACATGTAACATGTTCCCCTTAACCACTCTGAATATAAGGGCCTCAGAACTGTAAAAAAAAAAAGGAGGGGGGGCACAGAGAAGGAGAACACTATTAAAAATCTCCAAATAAAATTTTCTGCTATGCTTTTTTCCTTTATGAAATACTTTGGGCTGCAATGGCTCTACATCTTTTGTCCTCTTCTTGTATGTCTAAACATCAATGGCAGCAAGCCGTAGTCCATCTCCTGGACAATTAAATCTCCTTGGCAGCAAGTCATGGTCCACCAGATACTTTTAACTCTTTTTTTCTTTATTGACAACATAGCGTTTTACAAAACAAAATACATGTAAGAGTCTGAACTGCTGCTGAAAGTGTCTTGGCCCTGAGGGTAGAAAATGCATTTTAAAACCTGTCATCTTTTTTAATTTCAACCCTACATCTCCTCTTTATCTCCACAAGAAGCCCATGTCACCATACGCACCATTAATTCTAGTACTTTCAAATCAAGCAGAAGAAATAAACTAGGCTGTAGCCCTTCCTTTGTGCTGCCAAAATGAACCAAGCTAGGCATTGGGAAGACAGAGTGGTGACATTTTAACTTTTAATTGAAGGATTTCTTTCCCACAAAGGTATCAACAGGGAACGGAGGATCATCATCCCTTTTAAAAGCAAAGGCCAAGTTCTCAGCTGTTTTTGAGCCACCATGGGTACAGTCACAAGTGGGATGGTGTAGAGGTGACTCCTACAGGGCTGAAGACCCAGCTAGGCTAAAGCAGTGGCCACTGTAAGTCACTGTTCTAGCTGAATAACCTTGAATCCAACACTCAGAACCCACCTGCTGTTTGCATATCCTGTACTGTGTCCAGCTAAATTCCAGTGATTCATCCCATTCACTGTCTTATTCTGTCAAGTAGCCAGGAATCTTCATCTCCCCAGCATCACACAATATCCTGCAGGAGGACCCAGCCTCCAAGTCAGGTTTTATGGTCTTTCTTCTGTTACATCTTCACATCTTTATTAAATCCTAAACATGAGCTTTTAAGAATTGGCAAGCTGCTTCTCTCATGTGTGAAAGAAATGCTGCAGTTGCAATTTTTCAGTGGATGTGAGTGCTGTGAAAATGCTGAAACACTGGACTGCAGTAAGAGCCTGCCATCCTATTCCCCTCTAAATAGGTAGGTGGTTCCTAAGGACCCTATGAGAGGGAGAAAGAGTCTCACTCGACATCACTGGGATACCTCTCCATGGCTGGTAGATTTTCCTCTAGAACAAGCTTCAAAGTTTGGCCCACCTGTCTGTGCTCACCCTCTGCCTCTTCTCTCTTCTTCCCAGCTGAGCCACGCTACCACATTCTACAGACTTCACTGTTCTCCTTACCAAGACATTTTTGATACAGTGGAAACTGCAGTGCATGTCAGAATACGGCTCTAATTCCATACTTCACTGTCCAGAGTTTATGAAGAGTACGCTGAGTTCTTGAAGTTAAAGAAGTACATCAGTAAAACCATTAGGAGATCAGTTTGACAAATGTTGCGGTACATTACAGCTCTTGAGGGGGTGTCAGTGTGGAACTTGGCTCTTGACTCTCCTCATTTTCCATTAAACTCGTAAAACTGCCTGTCAAGGGAAAGGAGAACTTTGTAAGTGAGACTTTAAAACTCAACCAAGCAAAGCTGCTCACAATATATGGAGGAAACAACCTTGCCTGGATGGGACAAGTGAGGTGCAAGGAGCTCTTTTCCCTCACTGAGACTGTACTACACATTGTCCTTGACTTTGTGTCACTACAGCAGACATGGATGAAGGGCACCTGACTAAATAAGGCACCAACTGACATGAGGAAATGCACAGGGTGTCTCATGTACTTCTGGGTTTCAAAAAACTTAATAATTTGAAGGGATAGTATAAGTCACTGTGCTATCAAAGGAATTTGTAAGATGCTTTGAGCTAGGAAAAATAATTAATCAAACTTTATGTTAACTATGTAGAAGTGTAATTGAAATTATGCCTGTTGTAAAAATTTCATTACTACGTCTGCATTCCAGATTGATTTATTCTTTTGGTGATGGCATAGTTTTGAAATTTAATAGGCATTTTCCAGAGGAATGTCCTCATGCATTCCAAAAATCAATGATCTGTTCCTGTTTGGACTGCTATATATACTTCTGTATAGACATTTTTACCCATATATGAATTAATGTAACTATTCACAATACCAACCAAGGTTTTTTTGCTTTTTCTTCAGTCATGCTTCTGATGTGTTATTGTTGGTACCTTTCAAACACACCTTTATAAATCATGTGCAATGGTACATATGCAGCGTGTATGAACTTAGGCTCTATCAGTATAACAGTATTTCAAAAATGGGTACTTCTCTGAAAACCTTTTCTTTACTTCAGTTTTCAGCGATTTGTTGTCTTGATATGGTTATGAGCTACACCACAAGAGTGGTCTCCAGTACATTATCGACACAACTTTTCATTATCTAGCTTTATTAACAAATGAATAACACAATGGCTTTTGGTATCACATAGCAATTGTTTGTGTGTTGTTTTGTTGGAGTGTTTTTGCAAGGGCAATGTACCTTTCCTCAGGTATATTCTCCTGTGACTTTAAATATACCTGACATTTAACTTGACTTTTATCTTGCTCTTTTCAGTTTGCCTCTTGTTCCCATTGGGGTATCCCATGTCTTCACGCAGCACACATGGAGCTCCTTGTCACAACATGTTGTGAATGCTAAAAGTTTATAGAGCTCAAAAACTGACCGCACAAATTAGTGGGTAAAAAGTCTACTGGAGGCAATTAAAGAATTTAAACCTGCTTTTGACAAACATATACCATGAATGAATGTGCCATTCACTTATTTCCGATGCCTCTGAACAATACTGTAAATAACTGTACCTTTTCAAGTCCCTTTTAAAGAGTCTTTTAAATCTCGTGCTAATAAAACACACCCTGGATACTGACTGGCACCAGGAAGCAGAAGTTTTTTAAGAGAATTGCCCATAAATTGTCTTTTAATAGCCATATTTTAGTCAAGTATTCAGTGGCCATTTATCTCAACCTCAAGGTGACTTCTGTTGTTCCTTTCGCTCCCTGCATGATTCCCTTATACTTCCCAGCTGAACTAAGGCAACGTGCTTCTCAAGGGATTGTGATTGTACCAGTAACCATGTCAGTAAATACTATTTATATACTATGAACAAGGAAATTTACTTGCCTTGTTGTCATGACCCTGTGTGACTGGGCAAGCCAGCTTATTAAGCATCCCAGGTTTAGCCTCAGCAATGACTGGTTTATCTTTCTGCTGGACATTCAAATATTGAGAGGAGGTGACAGGTCCCAGACATTTTGAGGAATACAGTAGTAGTCCAAGTACTGTGGTGAAGAGTTAAGTGCATTGAGGTCATTTAAGCTGCCTCACACTGGTAGTGTCTGTGACTGATCTCTGAGCCTGTACCAGACCCTTTACAGAGAAACAGTGCAAATTACAATAGTACAGAAGGGATGAAATAAGCAGCTGGAGAGTCATACCTATCAATGGTCCTCGAAGACAGGAAGTGCTGAAGTGCTCTCTTGGTACTGTTCAGTACGGTCACTGATGGCCTTGGATATAAAGCACAATAAATTTGCAGAGGATATAAAGTTGGGAGAAACTGTTGAGTATTTTGGACAATTCATGCTGGTAGACAGACTTATAATTCAAAACTATCTGGAAAAATAATTGTTTTGGTTGTGGAGTCACCCACACTGGAGATTTTCAAGAACTGCGTGGAGGCAATCCTGTGCAATGTGCTCTAGAATGACCCTGCTTGAGCAGGGAGGTTGGACCAGGTGATCCACTGTGGTCCTTACCAACCTGTGATTCTGTGAATATTGCCCAGTCATTGTGCATCACCCTCAAGGCAAGATGTGGCCCACAAAGAGTGCGATGACACAGAGGCTAGAGGGAAGCAAAGGGAATGCCCGCTAGCCTAGAAAGCATGACCTGCAAAGAAAGACCAAACAGATTGATCATGTTCAAAATAGAGAAGAAAAGACTTCAGGAGCACACAGGATATAAATCTCACATGTGACCAACCTCAGCTCCAAAGAATGCACCACCACAGTGATGACCTGTACAAAAAAAGGCAAAACTCCTTCAAATCTGCAGTGTGCCACAGTAAAGGAGAAGAAATCAAGGGCATGATGAAGGCCTTCAGGCTTAGTGCTGACAAGGCACTTCTTAGGTGAGAATGCAAAGATTATCTTGACAAATACGCCACAAACACACAAATTACAAGAACTCTTAACAGCCCTTGCCAGCCTAACCCTGGAGTGTGGGAACTCCTTCTGGGCACAAATCTAGCGAATTATTTAATTTTGACATTTGAACAAGGTGTATGAGCCAGGCATCTGAGAAACAAAGATCTTAGGAATACTAATTGAGAAAATTCAGGTCAAAGTTACACATCAAAATGGTGAAAAAACCCACAACTTTTTGGCTTTGGAGACACTCAGCAACATAAATATAAAAAGTACTACCACAATTACGATGCATTGCACTGATTAATGAGGATCACATAACTCATCCAGAACGCACCTGTTGAGCAATATTCTTGTCGGTATCATGCAGTGATACATAGATCCCTCCTCAATTTCGCTGAAGTGGGGGGACCCCAAAATTACAGTAAAAGCTACCACTGCTAGTTTTTAAGGGTAAGCTCCATTTCAACACATTTTTAACATGCTCCTGCTCCCACTGCCCTCAGTAACAGCAATTGTGATAGCAATAATAGAATTGTGCCTGCCAGCTTTGTGATGGCCACACGCTTCATGACCGCATATCACTCCTTAAACCCAACAACACCAGTGATCTTGCCTCCAGACTGGTCCTTGTGGTGCACCTCAGATGGCCTGCCTGTATCTTGGCTTCCCATTTGCAATTCCCATACCTGATGTTGATCTGTACTTGCAGCTGTCCTCTCGATGTTAAGACTTTTCATTTAAAGGACCCTATTAATGTGTAGACATCCAGACAGATTTGCTTCACTGCATGCTTTTGCCTGAGGAATCACTTACCTTATCAAACATCTTGGTAGTCTGACATGATCTAGCTTTGATGAACCATAATGTAGCTGAACCCATTTTTCACTTACTTCTAAGAATTTTCTCAGTCAAATTACCAGGGCATGGAGTTTCTGTTCCTCTCTCTCCCTCTTCCTTTTTAGAAGACAGGTTTCCTGTTCTCCAACAGTCCCCAATAACAGTGCTTCAACCCCAACTTTGCTGATTTATCAAAAGAGTTGCTCAGGACTTGACACGATAGATACCAGTTTTTTCAATATTTGGGGCGCAATTTTCCAGGACCTGTCACAAGAAATAGCCTAACTTATGCTTCCACTTCACATCTGCTAATATAATCTTTTACATTATCTTGCTTACTTTATACTCTCTGCAAATACCCTCAATTTGTCTTTTCATTGAAAACTGAGGCAATGTATTTATTCAATATTTGAAGCAGCCTTCATCTCATCCCCGGCATTTAGCCACCATATATCTTGCTTCTTTGAATCACATTTATTTATATAGTTGAAGAATTCTTTATTTTCTGTAATTCTTTTCTTTGCAACATCTGGTTCAGCTAGATTTTTATCCATTCTTTCTCTCTGATCCTGCAGTTTCCAACCCAGCAAACTGTACTTCTCCTATTTCCTGTAGGTTCATTCATTTTCTGGTAGTTACTTATCCACTAGCTCCACAATTATTCTTGACCTATTCCAACCTCTTTTATGGGATGTAAGTGCTATACAGGATTTTCCATTTTGGATTTAAAATCCATGATTCTTCCACGCTCAAATGCTAGGTCCTTGCAGCCTCACTAATAATTTTTCATAGTTTCTTGACGTTTGCCCTCTGATATCCAGGACTGTAGGATATTCTTGTAGTTCTATTCTTGGTTCTCAAGAAATTTGTAGTAAATGGTGTTAGTCATTCATCGAAGGCTATCTTGTATAATCAAATTATTTTTAAAAGGATTTATAATATCCTTATATTTTACTGAAAAGGATTATAGAACAGCTTCTCTTTAGGCTGCTGAATCTGATCAGTGGCTGCTGGTAAATAGAAAGTTTATTGCCCATCACACCTGATAATACATGCTGCATACGATCTTTGTCTTGCAGCTGTCTAGGGAATTGAAGTCTTCCCCAACACTGCTGTTATTTACTGTTGATGGAAACCTCTATTCATAGCCATCCCCGAACCTGAGGGTCTTTACCAGATTTTGGGGCATTTGCATCACTCTTATCCACTACCGCTTTCAAATAAATTTCTTATTGTATCATCACCATCTCTGTTTTCTCAATCTATTACTTCATTAATTTCTACTAAAAACTAATAATTAATAGTACAAATACCACCTCTATTCTATTTTTTCTCTTCTGCAACCTCTTCAAATTAGAGGATGCAAAGAGGAAAAAGTGGATTTGTGTTTGGCCTTAGCTCCTGGCTTACTTACCTTCATGGACTACAGGGGTAGTACCTGAGAAAGTTGTCTCTTTCCATCTAACCATTTCCTGGGGAAATCAGCCAAACACTGAAGATCTTAAATACATATATACACATACATTTAGAGGTTGGAACCGAAGAAAAACAAGAATGTCAAGTAGACTTTTGCTTTTTGCAAGTGGGAGAACACAACATAAGCAAAGGATTTGGCAGCCTATCAAAAACATTTTCCACAAAAATAATTTATCACGTTCTCTTTTGTAGGGAAGTCAGGCAAAAGGAACAGCGGACACCAAAACAGCACAGTGCCTTTGGCTATTTCCTCTCAGTTGTTGCCAGACTCTGTTGCAGACAGAAGTCACACAACCCTGCGATCTGTAGCACTAGAAGCAACGGCTAGCAGTTCCTGGGAAGCAGCAGGACAAGAGTCAGAATCTGCAGAGGGAGTAAAAACCGAGACAGTGAGGTTGAGAAATTGATAGACACCATGTAAGAAAAAGAACAGCCCTGCAGCATCTCTTGAATATTGACATTTCCTGTCTTAGCCTAAACCTTCCCTAACCTATGTCTCTGAGATGCCAGCTTTTATAATTTAATTAGTATTTCTGGTTGCTGTTGTATTTAATCTCCGATTTTTATATATAAATATATTTTTCAAGGGAAGAAGAAAGCTGAAATGAAAGTTTGGGACAATTCTGGTCTCCACCAGGTGTCAAATTGGCCAAGAAGAAATCGAGAGGCGACGCCAGGGCTGAGACACGGGCAGGACGTATAACGAATTTAGCAGCTGACGGCGGCACAGGTCAAGACCCGGTCCGTGCTTCCCCCGCGGGCGGCAGGACGGGCGCCGGGAGCGGAGCCGGGTCCCCCCGCGGCGGGGGCAGCGCCG
>VZTG01005253.1:176987-289170 GCA_013397845.1 Melanocharis versteri | reverse complement strand
CGGGAGGGCGCGGCGGGGACCGAGCGTGCTGTGCCCGCGGAGAGCCGGCGCACGGGGCTCAGCCCCGCATCGCCGGCGCGGTGCGCGCCGCCGCTCGTCCTCTCGCTCGCCGACGTGTTTGAAAATACCGGTTCTTCAGAGCTGCCGGCTGCGCTTGGTGAATGCCCGTGCTGGAGGCTTAACATTCGCAGGAGTAGCTTGGTACGGGACGCGGATAGGAAATTGATGTAAGAGCCATCGTGCTGTGCTCGACGATGGCTGCGCTGGAGCAGGCGGAGGTGCCCGCAGGTGCGGGGCGGGCTGGGGACAGGTGTTGGGTTAGTTTCCTTCCTCCTGGTTCTCCTAACTGAATGGAGCCACTTGTGTTTACAGCGTACGTCCTGAAATACAAACACACGGGCAAAAGAAAGGTCAAGTATTTCTTTATTCCAGCGGAATTTGTTAAAGTTTAGAAAATACAGAACTTATTGCTAGGAATTACTCTGTGTAGCCTTTGAAAGGATAAGCAGAGACTTTGCTATGCACTCAAGGATCTTAACAGCTGGATTAAAAAAAGTCCAGCTATCAGGTATCAAATCTTAATTTTTGTCTTAAACTTGGAAGAAAAATTATGTTGGTGTTGAAAATGTGGCCGTGAAAGATATGCTGTAACTTAAAAACATTTTCAGGTAGTCATCAGAAAAAGAAGAATCTGTATGCCAGCTTTAAACTAGTGATTAGCTGCTCATTAAATTATTTATTGGTGAAACAATTGCTGCCAAAACAATGAGGTCATAGTGATGCTGCATGGTATCACTTACTATAGCCACACTACAGAGCTTGTGGGATTGTTTTTTCATTTTGTTCAGTATGGATATTTTGTAGTAGAATTGTAAACTGTTTCCCATGGTCTTGAATATATAACGCACTCGTAGAATCTTACTCAAATTAATAATAAAGGTAAGAGATGGGCCTGATAAAAGCTGCTGTCTTGTGGCTTCAAATGAATGCTGTTGCATCTGGTTTAATTAGTTCAGCACTCTGGACAAGTCAAGCATTTAATCAGAAAAGGGAAAGTAATCACCAAGAGCAGGTGTGAGTATCTCTTTTAAGCATCTCAATCGGTCACATTTAATTTTGAGAGGCAATGTAGAATTAATTCAATTTCACTGGCATGAAACAGTTTTTAAAATACACAAAACTGTAGTTGAGAGAGATATGGCACTGAAGTGAGCATTGCAGTAATTAAAAATTTGTAATTTAGGTCTAAAGATCTCCTAAAAAATTTCTCAGTAGCAGCAAAACAGTGGATACCTTTGATACTAAGGTCTGTCTATGGTGAATTTCCACTTAAATTATCTTATTCTGTGTGCTTAATGCCACTCTTTGAAACATGTCACAAATTTTAGTAGTATTCATTACATAATAAAAATGCACTATTTTTTTCCTGTTACAAAAGTTTCCTTCTTTTTCTCATAGTAAGATGCTAATAAACATTGGGCTGGGGCATTATTTGAAATAAGTGTTTCCATTTTGATCACCATAACTAGATCAAAGAAGAAGGTATGGAATTACGTAGTGCTAATATTCAGCAAATGTGATTGTAATCCCAGCTAACTTCTACATCCTGCAGTGACTTTTTTCCTCACCAAAAATCATGCCACACTTTTTAACAGACTTTATGACGTCTGAAGATAGATTTTAAAAGAAGTAGTGAAGTTAGCAAAGTATAGTTTCCTTGGTCTAAATGTAGACCTTTTTTATTTCAGTTGCAGGTCATATGCAGGTTTCTTTCTATTCTTTCTTTCCCTTGGCCTGTGGACACATTCTGTGCCATGGACATGTTTAATCATTAATTAGTTCATTCTCCTTTTAAACTCTCTCTTTGCTTTGTTCAAATCCAGACCCTACTATTCATCATTAGACCCACCACTTTGCAATCTCATCTATACCCTCCTCACAAAACCATTCATTTTTCCATAGTCTTCCTGCAAATTTAATTTAACCCCCACCCATTGCAAGCAGAGCATTGTAAATACAATCTTGTTTTCTGCAGCTGATGAACAGACAGAAGTTTTTTCTGAGTGCAGCAGAGTGTGGTCTTCATCAGGCACTTTTTCTTTTTGCTCCCTGGAGGGTGATCTCAATTTCTCTCCTCATGGGCCTTTCTCTGTCTGGTGTCTCTCCTCCTTGCCCTGGTGGTGTTTTCTCTCCTTCTGTTGTGGGAGCAGGGCTCAAGCAGATACTTTTCCTGACAGATGTATGGTGAGCAAAGCAGAGAGTGTTTCTGTGACTGTTCCTTTTTGTGCACAATTTAGGTCTGTGCCAGGCAGAGTGCAAGCCAGTCATGTGGAAGCTCTGTTACCTCTCTAATTTATCTGTAGTGCCTATTGCTGCACTTAATACTGCAAAAAACTCGGGGTCCAAGACTCAGTTAATACTTCACTGTCCAAAAGTGCTGAAGAGTATTGCCAATAGATGTTAATAACATATTCACACCCTCTATTGACCCTAGCCTCAAGCTAATGCTAATAAGGATATGACAAGGTTTCTTCCTACAAGCTTGGTTTTTGGTATGCTAAATATAAGAATTTTAAGTTATAACTAAATTGCATTAAAGTCCAGACTAGCAGTTTAATAATAGTCATATCAAATAATTGTTAAAGAAGTTGAAGGTAGTAAATGTCAAAATTATTCTGAGAGTTACTTCAGTGCTAAAAAATTGGAAAGCTAATAGCCTCCATTAACTGTTTCCTGCACTCCAGGAACATCGATGTTGAAAGAAAATGCAGCCTACAAATATTGACTGCAGTGTTTCCTCTGCTCTTAATTTAACTGCTGTTCTTGTATATGGCCAGCCTTCGGTCCAAGCCTTGCCACAGTGAGTGTCAGGGAAGAAAGCTGGGCCAGGCACACTGCCTGAGCTGGAGACAGGGCTTCTGAGTCTGGCATTGGGTTTTGGCTGGCAGGTACATTAAAAACAGATCCAAGTAAACTGCATGGCAACTGCTACAAACAGCAGTAAACAAAGGCTTGAGAAATCTTGGGACCCAACATGACTGAAATTGTAAAAGGAAGCCAGTAGTAGGAACCCTTTGCAGCTGTAGCTTCTGAAGATATTGTGCTGCTTTACAAATATTACATAGGCCTCCTGGTATGCTGGTGGCTTATATGCATGTAATTACACATATTTTGATAGAGCAAAGATTTTTATTGTTGTGACTAAGGAAAGCCAAACAGCCATGACAAAAACCAATTTAGACTTGATTCCTACCCATCTACTCTCAGCATGCGGGAATCTTTGAGAAGTCCTTGCATGCACCAGCCTCTTTTCCAGAAAGGCCCTTTCTGTGCTCCTGCACGTAAGTCATCTCTCCTAAGGGTGGAGTTCATAGCTAATGACATATACTTACCAGAGTTTCCAAACTGGACTATGAAAAAGGGGAGATATGATTGGGTATTTGCCTCTATTTTGAGATGCAGGTCATAGAAGATCACTGCGTGTGACGGTTGAAGGGTATTGCATACATAAATGCCTTCTGGCATGTGTAAATTTTGAAGTCAAAATGTAGTTCAGACCAAAAAATGCCCCTACAAATAATGACATCCTTTTCTGTTCTGTCTCACTAAATCCACGGCAGATTTACTCCAATTACAAGTAAGAGCATGCTTTTCCTAAGACACTTTCCAGCAAACTCAGTCTGGGCACTCAAGCTCATGTCTTTCATTATTCATAACCAGAGCTCAGGAGGGCGGGTTGGACCCATAGTTTATCTCCACGCAATCTGATCAACCTTTGCCAGTACAGGCGCTACTCTGAGGAAAATGTGAGGGCTTGGCTCCTCAGGCACTGTTCAGGGGTTTCAAAAAGACTTGGCTGAGGAGCATCCGCCCCACTGGCTTTGGGAATGTCTGTGTTCCTATGTCCCTTTAGAGTACGTCTACATTGCAGCTGCAGTTCCATATCAGTGGATATGAGCACGCACACCCAAGGCACTTTTAGTCTAGCTGTCTTGACTATCATAAAACCAAACCTAACGTCGAATTTTTTTCTCCTTATAACCAGTCTGAAACACTTTTTTGTATTTCAGTTTGTCTGCTGTCTTTTCTCCTCCTGCTGTGCACCATTATGAAAAGCCTGGGTCTGTTCTCTTGACAACAACTCAAAGGAATTGGAAGACTGCAACTAGCCCTGCCAAAAGTCATCTCATCTACAGGCTGAGCAAGCCCTGTTCCCTCAGCCTCTTCTCATACAGAGAGTACCAGCCCCTGAGTTCCTTTGCTGTCCTCTGTTGAATTCAATGCAGTTAATTTATGTATTTCCCTATACGGAAGGCCTGAAATGGCATGTAATATTATGTGGTCTAGAAAGTGCTGAATAGATAGGTGTAATTGCTCCTCTGATCTACTAATGCTGCTCCTGTCAGTACAGCCCAGGATTCTATTGCTAGGGCACACTGGTGGTTCATATTCAGCTCATCAGCTACCAATACTCCCAGGTCCTTTCCAGCAGAGCAGCTTTGCAGCCTGGCAGTCCCTTACCTGTATCATTGCAAGGCATTGCTCCTTTGCTCAGGACTTGGCATCATGTGAAAAACCTTGCTAGAATTAAGGCAAAGGACATCCACAGCTCCTCAAGTCCAGTCTTTTTGCCATAGCAGGCACCTGGGCTGGTCAGACATGACTTGGCTCTGGTAAATCCATGTTGATCATTGCCAATCACCTCCTCCCTCTGTGCCCAGAAATGTCTGACAAGAGGACTTACTCCACCTTTTTGGTCCCAGCATCCCAGGAACCACAGTGAGCTTGGTTGGTTTGTAATTCCCTGAATCTTAATTTTAGCCTTTTTAAGAACAGGTGGAGCATTTGCCTTTCTTCAGTTATTGGGGATTCCTTAATCTCCATGACTTTTTGAAAATTATAAAGTATGATAAGGGCAAATATTATTTACAATCTGGTAGATGTATTGAATGAATCATTTTAGTTTATAGGAATGACAGCTGAATTGTGGACATGTGAACTGGCTTCACTGAAAGAACTGTCTTTAACCCCACAAGCTTGGTGAAAAGCTGATTGCTAGTGAAGAACCTCTTGACTTCCATGTACCCAGTGTCCCTCCATGGATTAAAAGGGAATTGCCAGAGGAAGACAGCAGAGACATAGGCTGGAGAAGAGGTGTTTGGAGAGTCTTAGGAATTATTTCTTGATCTTTAGCAGGAAGACTTTGTACATGCAGGTGAAAGAGAGTTGTGTAAGCTCAATAGATGGTATTTGTCTTCAGAAAAGTTGCTTGTATTTCATACTAAAAGACTGGAATCATTTTGACTGGTTGTTCTACTGTGGAAATGTCAGCAAACACAGCTTGTTATTATAAATTCATTTTTTTACTGATTGGAATTATTTGACTTGGTTTGCAAACATCACTGATCTAGTCTGGCTTTTGAACTATAGACATTTAACTAAGTTACATGACTTTAAAATGGCCACAAAACTCAAGTGACTCATCGCAAATGGCTTCTGCTTGCGTTTTGTCTTCCCTGCATTTCCCCTGCTTTTGCTTCCAGCTGTGCCCACAGAGCCTGACCCACAGCCAGCCTGCCTTCCCCTCCACCTCCTCCTTCCTGCTGAGGGCTGCTGCCTCCAGTCTTCAGAGCAACATCACAGTCTGTGCCTTGTCCCGAGGCTGGGCAGTCAGGCAGCTTCGTGAGGCCGCAGAGGGAGAGGCACTGACCCTGCCGTGGCCAGGCTGTGCTCTCTCAGGAGCTCCATCCTGCCCAGGTGCAGTGTATGACCATGGCATGGCATGGCCCAGTGCTACAGGGTGATCCTGCACGCTCCTGCCTTGCCTTTCAAAGTGAGAACATCACAAATGGAGACCACAGTTTGATTCACTTGAGTGTCTTTTGTTAGTTAGAGTCACGTATTAATGGCTTTTTAAAACTGGTCTTACATTAGTCTGTGCGATGGGCTGGGGCCCTGGTGTGAGTAACCTCTGGCTGCAGCTCAGATCTGCCTCTGGGTAACAAGGTTAAGTGCTTTGGAGGAGGCTGCAGGCTGGAGGAGAGCGTGCTGGTCTTCACTTTGGGGTGTCTGGATCCAAATCCCAGTGAGACTGAATGGATTTCACTGAGCAGCCACTGTTAGAGAAGTCTCATGTATCATTGCCTGATAAACTCTATTACAGCTTTGCTTCAAGGATACAGATTGCTTACCCCAGTAAATATGAAGAGCACATTCATTTTCATGATAGCATGCAGAGCGCCTGCTATCTTCTTTAAAATACTCATTTTTATGTTCAGGCCAGATAGAGTCAAATTGGCACTTCACACAGGTAAGAATTTAAGGCCTGCAGGATCTGACTCACCAATGTGAACAACAATTATAAATGTTACTGAAGACAAGGCATAATTATCATTGTCACTGACTTACAGTTCAGTTTAATAAAAACTCTTCTCAAGCTTGTACCCAATGTGTGTGCATTAAGCTATATTCTAGTTAACTCTATGGGTTTTAATTCCTTCTGCTGTCTGGCAGCAATTTTCCTTAGTGGGAGAACAACAGAGGGTTATCAACAGAAAAGATTAACAAAAGAAAATCTTCCATCGTTTCGTGTTTGTTCTGCCATGACTGCAATGAAAAGCTCTTTTTTTTTTTCCCTCCCCCCCACTCCCTACAGGACAGTTTGCAAAAAGGAAGAAGACTTCACTTTGGTTCACAGTTGCACTGCTGGTGGTGTCTTTCTTCATACTGACCATAGGTCTGGCAGCTACCACACGAACAGAAAATGTTACTGTGGGAGGCTACTACCCAGGCATTGTTGTAAGTAAAAACCCCATTTTAGAATATTAGGTACATCCAAAGAAATTATCGTCAGCTGTAAATGGGAAGCTCTGATAGTTTGAAAAAAAAGAAAAAAGGTAATTGGTCCTGTTGCATTTCACAGGAGAGAGATGCTGCTTTGTTTTGATCTAGTTCTAGTAGTGTGTTGTAAGGCAGAGAGGTAAACTATTTTTCTGAAGTGCCCCGAAGGGGAGGCTGTAAGGGGCAGAAGGAGGTCAAGGTTGCACTGCACTGCACTTTGCTGGGCTCAGGGAACTGTGTGAAAACCTGTGCTAAACTCCTGCTGGTCTCCATTAAAGGTGGTGTCTTTGTGACTGGACAGTAGGCATGGGATAGATTTGAACAACCTTTCAGAAATTCACTGCTTTGATGGCAGGAAGAGCCACTCCGCCCTTGTGTCCGTGTGCCAGGGATTCTGCTGTGCCCATGGCAGGGAAAGCCCTGCAAGTGGACATGTGGAGGCTTCTCCGTAACATCCTTTTGTGCAGGCTTGCTGCCAGTTCTCTCATACAAGATTCTGTTTCCAAATTCCTTAGTCTTGGTTTTGCCTTGAAAACAGACTGCTTAAAAATGTCCCTGCAGTGGGCACAAGGTTCAAGCTCCGCCTGCTTTGCCCTGTGGTGCCTCTGTGATGTCTGGGGAGGAGTAGCCCTGCCAGCCCCTTGCTGGTTCAACCTCCAGGCCCTTTCTGATCTCAGGAGTAGGGATCGGTTATATCCCAAAGTGTGGAAATGCCTGGAGTGAAAAAAAAAAAAAATTAAATACCTGGGCTGAGTTTTAAATACGAGGAGTATGGGCAGCAAATAGAGAAGGGCTGAGTCAGCCAAGGGGAGGTAGAAGGTGCAAGGTGAAAAAAGAAACTCACATGTTTAGAGTTAGACACTATTTAGGTGTGTGGCTCCACTACTGCCCAAGTATGTTGTAAGGTACCACAATTTTTTGCTCTCTATGGAATGAAATGCCCCGAGAAGAGGAATATGCATCTTCTAATACCGTGCATACACCATTAATAATTTGTGAGTTAGAACCGTTCTTCCTAAACAAGTCCTCATACATCTTAGTGTTATGTTGAGAACAGGACTTTCAGAAAGATAATTTTAGGATAATGATCTATAAGGAGTGGTGTTTTAAAAATAGAACAAAAAGCAGTTCCAAGAATAAGACCTTAAAAGAATGATTTTCCATTTCATTAACCTAAAATAGATAGATTAATACTGATAAAGTTCTCTTCTTCTTCTGAAATTTGACATAAAATCTTTTGTAAGACCACAGTATCCACATTCATCCCTAGAAAGAAGTTTCATTTTTAAACTGCTGTCTTTAACAAGTGTAATAAGTAATAAATCCGTGTGCACAAAACAGGTTATTTCAGCATTTAGTTTCTTGTAGGAACAACACAATGTCTATTCACTCATCTGAAAAATATCACCTGCTAAAATATTTTTTGAAAGTCTTGTTTTCATTAATAACCAGATAGAAAAGCAAGAATTTATTAGAATACTTTGAAAACAAAACCTTTTATTAATAATTTTCCCTTTCAAAATATTATTGGAGCCAAATAATTTTCATAAAATTTGGAATTCTTTTTGTGCACACAAGATGGATTATTGAAGTAACTGAGAAAGAGTGATAGGTAATTGTCAATGTAAATGTCATCAAGATATTAAATATCACAAACATTTAGCAAGAACTGAAAGTGCTGTGCAAATCTTACATGGTATCTTGCCAACAGCCGGATCAGAGGTGTCTGACAGCACTGTTGTGTTTCTGCCTCACTGCCAGAGGTGACTGTTTCCAGTGCAGCATTGGCAGATGGACTATCATAGAATCATAGAATGGTTTGGGATGGAGGGGACTTTAAAGTTCATCTCAACTCCCCTGCCATGGACAAGGACATGTTCCACTAGACCAAATTCTCAAAGCCCCATCCAACCTGGTCTTGTACACAGCTTCTGTGGGCAACCTATTCCAGTTCCACCACCTCCACAGTAAAGAATTTCTTCCTAATATCTAATCTAAACCTACCTTCTACCTCTCTTATCTCTTCATCTTTTCTTGTAAGGCACCTCTAGGAATTGGAAGGCAGTAATTAAGTCTCCTCGGAGCCTTCTCTTCTCCGGGCTGAACAACCCAAACTCTCAGCCTGCCCTCACAGGAGAGGTGCTCCAGCCCTCTGATCATCTTTGTGGCCCTGCTCTGTACTCACTCCAGCATATTCATGTCCTTCCTGTGCTGGAGGCCCCGCTGGAGGCAGCACTCCAGATGGGGTCTCACCAGAGCAGAGTAGAGGGGCAGAATCCCCTCTCACCATCACCTCTTTCAGAATGTACTGAATAGCTCTCAAAATGTGCTTATCTTCTCTGCTGACAGTAGAGGGAGCTTAGAAAACCGGCATAGCCCTGATACCAAACTCTTAGATACCTAAAGCCAGGGGAGTGAATTTGTCACTACATATTTAAATGCTGGGCTCAGATAAAAGCAAGAATATGAGGACAGACAGTGTTAATTTCAATTAAAAATAAGGTCTAGTTCTCATAGACTTCAGTAGTAAAATATTAATTTCACAGCTGGTTGATGAGATGAAACCTCCACTGACCTTAAGTTAGCAATTTTGGTCTTAAAAAACATCCAGAATTAACCCTGCCTTGAAGACACCTACAAAGATGAATAACACTATCCAGTGGCATAGATTCACTCGTTTCTAGAAGTATTTGTAGAACAGGTCTTCAGGGTTAGATCCGTAATACACTTTGGCTTCTGCCAAGTTCCCACTGGCTTCAAGAAGAATTAAGTGCCTTAATTTCCCTGCATATGTGGTCACTTGTAATTTGTTTTAAAAAAACCTTTTTTCTAAATACATCTTTATAGTGCTAGGTATTACCTGAACTTATGCATCCAAAGTAATTGAACATAAAATATTTCTGTGTGTAGATGAGTTAATATAATGTTATGCTTTGGAAGATGTCTGCATTTAGTAGATTACTGCTTGATCATCTGTTTGGACTGTGTTTTTGGAACAGTCTGCAAAGACAGAGTTGGAACTGCTTCAGCCTCATTTCCTTATAAATACTGTTGATACTTAAATATTTAATGTCACTTCTCTGTAACTACTTACTATATTATTTTTGTTGGCTATTTTTATACTCTTTCAACCGGGTCCAGTGGTCCCAGCACCATACTGGCCTGGACTCCCAGAGCTCCCAAACAGCCTGTTGTCTAAACAGACAAAAAACTAGCTCATATGACCCTAAAACAATCTCAGTAATGCTGTGGCTTTCATCATGATTTCTATGGTTCTGCTCCTTCTGATTTAATTGTTATTGGTCTCTGTTTGGTCATTCTTTTTTATTCACATGGATATTACTCATTTTGTGTTCCCTGCATCAGCCATAAATGAGGCTTTATGGATTGTTCCTGTTGGAATGAAAAATGGGGCTTGGAATAAGATGTCATTTTGATGTAGTTATCTTAATTTAAAGTTGCTGTCCCCTGAACAGAGTGTCCTTGCTCACAGTTCCAAGTATCACTACTATTTAGCTCTCAGCATGCGTGCACTTGCCCACTCTTTCAAAGTCTCTGCTTTTAGTCCTTGTGCCCCCCTTTCACATAAATTTTCCCAAAGCACTCAAGAGCAAATCTCCTTTCCCTACATTCGCTTTCTTGAAAGCGAGTGACGGATTCCTCTTGTGATACTGAGCGAGTAAAATGCTTGCAGGGGATTTGCTTTCTGCTGTGAGTAGTTGTGCATAACAGCAAGGAATTTAAGGGCATTGCTTAAGCCCTTGGCTGGGACATGTAGTCCTTAAAAACTTAATTTGTGCTTGGAGGAGAGGCTCTGAGCTAGGTTCAGAGGCCTCATTACAGAGAGAGGCTGGAACCGTGAATCCAGGGAGTTTCTACCACTCCAAACCTTTATGGGCCCATCATAAGGAGGAGGCTTTTCCTACCATCCCGATGTTGAAGCAACACTGGAACATTAAGGCCAGCTTACCTCAGTGTCCCTTCCTCCCCTCTCTCTCCTGTGGCTGTTGGTGATGCAGCTGACTGTGCTGGTCCTTTTAGCGTTTTAGCACGGAGTCTTTCTGGGTTGTGTGATAGTGTCTAATGATTAAAATCAAACAAGAGTAACTCTAAGGGTCTGAACTTGGGTCATTTGCATGGCAGGAACACATCAATTTTTTGGGAAAAACTGTCCGCAATTTCCTAAAGCTTTGCAATTTTCCAAAATTATGATGTGTGGACTAAATGTAAGTGGTTTTTTTCTCCTACTTAACTTAGTTTTTGCTTTACAGTGTGTAAAACTATACATGACAATGGTAACAGTAGTCAGGTTATAGAAGCTTGTCTATACGGACTTCTGTTTACTACATGACAAATTTTGCTCTGAACTATCAGAGAGCTGCAGTTCTGGCCATTTCCCATTACATTGTATGATTTATGTCCAACAATAACTTCCACCTTTTCCCTTGACCCACCCCATTTAGCCCATCTGTGTGGTGCATTAGCTCAGATATCACTGTATGTGTTGTATGTTGTCCAGATAAGCTGACCTCATGCATTTCTGTTGGTTTTGTTCTTTGCCTTAGCTTGGCTTTGGATCTTTCCTAGGGATTGTTGGCATCTACCTGGTAGAAAACAGAAGACAAATAGTAAGTAACAACCCTTTTAATTTTTCAATTTTTTTTGTATCAGACTGTATTAACCATGAAAAGCAGGGATTTCCAGTTGCCTTAAAACTGCTTCATCTGCCTCAAAATGTTAGTCATTTGTTTCACCACTTCTGAGAAGTTTTAGAGGAGCATGAATGGGCCAGTAACTTCCTTTATACAAAGCAAAACAAAAGCAGCTTACTTTGTTTCACTGAATTTACTTTCCTGCTGGTTTAGTGAGTTGAATTGACCGAGGGCAGAATCACTTAAGCGCCAGATCTTGGCCAGGACCATTTAACTGGGAGAAGGATGGGGAGAGAACAATATACCAGTTTGAGCAGCAACAAGCTGCATGATCAGCTCCACCCTAGCAGATGATCTCATCCTGCGCAAGAAGTCAGGAACACTTTCCTAAAACTGTATGTGTTAAATAGAAGGAAAAAATCCACAGCTCTTGCTGTCAAGATTGCCTGGCTATGTCAGACAGGAGCTGAGATACCGTGTGATTTATTTGTAGACTTAGCTTGGCTTTTCAAATCTTTTGCTTTTATTTATGTGAGGAAGTCACAGAAAGTTCTTGGGGCATCTGGGTAAAGGAAGGTGTACAAAGAAGGATGAAGGAATCTGTGGAAATTCTTAACACTGTCCTTCTTCTCTTTGCAAAAAATAGCAGTCTTGGTTGAATAACAGCATGTCCAATGGGCACTTCACAGTAGATTGATTCTAGCCAAGCATCATGAAATATGGTTAATTTCATAACGCAGAGCTTTCACTGGTATAAATCAAGAGTGGTGTTAAGCTCACAGGAGCAACTGATGGGTTTAGCTTGCATTTTACTGACAAGTAACTACTTTACTTACAAGTAGTCATAATATCACTCCTTCATATTATCAGTCTTCTTTTGCATTACCTGTAAGTGTCAGTAGTGTATTTGCAAGTATTCCCTTGCTTTTAACTTCTGTTTCTAGCTGGGTTCCACAAAGAAATAAGATTTATTAAGCTGTAATATTTGTCTTTTTCTGTTCCCCATTCCATTTTTATAATGTGTTGACCAATTTCAGGCAAATTCAGGAGGGAGGTAGAGACT
This sequence comes from Melanocharis versteri, assembly GCA_013397845.1. Lineage (NCBI taxonomy): Eukaryota > Metazoa > Chordata > Aves > Passeriformes > Melanocharitidae > Melanocharis > Melanocharis versteri. Next base: position 276,615 of record VZTG01005253.1, on the reverse strand, counting down.
TCAAAGGTGTGCAATTCCGTCAAGTTTCATGAAAATTCACATGTGGGTAGAGGGGAGAATTACAATTTAGCTCCCCCATGGTAGTAAAGGCTGCAATGTCAGCTCACCACTGTTTAAAAGTAGAGAATCCAAATGGGACATGACCTGTGAGACGAAAATCTGCAGTGGGTCAGGTGTCATTAATTTTGCTACTAACAAAACAGCTTATTTAAGAACTATTGCTCCTGATTTCTACATCAGAGACCAGGATGAACAGCAGGTTCCAAGTTGCAGGCTCAGTGCTGGGCAGATGAAAATAGCTTTATCTTCCACAGCATTCATGCTACCTTACTAACAGGCATAACATTTTAGGGCTGTTTGATTTTTCACTTTTCTTCTAATCTGCCTTGTGGCTTTCTATACGTCTGTCCTTAGCAAAAGTAAAATGTCTGAAAAAGCTGTAAGGTGGGTAAGCAGCGGTTAAAGTATATATTCCTTGATGTGTTGTGTCATTTACACAAGGACTGTGGAGACCTAAGTGTCCAGTATGTTTGGGATCAGTGCCTGCTTGCATTTCCCAGCATGGAACAAAGAAAACTGCTTTCTGCTTGCAACACCTGCTGATGATCTGGCTGTTGGAAGACTGGGTTTCTGGGGAACAGACTAAGAGAATAACTAGAAAGTTTAATTATGCTTCTTGCCTTGAGAACCATCCACAGTGGGTTTTTTAAGACTGTCTTTGCTGAGGCTGAGCTGATGGTTTCAAATGTTGTGGAAATGAGATTGAAAGTATTTACAATGGAAGGCAGTAGTTATTCCCTGGGACATAACTGAGTATATTTGATTGGAAGAGTTTAGGGCAGCTTTAACAAATTTGCAGCCATCAGTAAGATTGTAAAGACTTATACAAGCGCAGAAATGTAGCATAAATGTTATATTCCTGTACCTAAAAACTATATGCATTGCAGCAGGACAAAAGGGAGTGGAAAGGAAAAGAAATTGCTTACTCAGTTGCTTCTATTTAAACTAGACTACCTTTGAGCAGTTACTGCAGTATAATCTGAATTTAACCCGATGTTGCTCTGACAATTATCTGGTCCCTGTAATGACTCATTACTTCATTTTTTATTTGTTATTTCGATTGAAAATGACTGCAGATTCATTTGCACTAGGGAAAAAAGTCTATTTCAGATTGACCATTCTACTTCAATCTATTTCTCTTTTTGTCTTGAAGTTCTAATTCCCTGTGACCCATCCGATATAAGTCCAGGTTCTTTCATGGCTGATTAAACGCTAAATGCAATATAAAATATATAATGATTAGCAGAACTAGTACAGCAAAACCCCAGCACTCAGTAACTGATGAGCATGGAGTTTGAGAAAGAACAAAAGCACAGTTAGGCAGAGTGGACAATGGTTTGCTCTTAAAACATGTCATTAATAATGTTGCACTTGTTTGACCTCCTTCTTGACATCCCAGAGCCCGCAGTGGGAATTCAATGTGCTGACCAAGGTATAACCCTTAATTCAAAGGAACTGCTGCTTGAAGAAGCAGGCTCTGCCTCATTGACTAGCATGATTTCACATCAGCTCTCAGCATTTGCGCTTGGCTCTGATATGCAAAGCTTGGCACCAGCAGAACAAAATTTCCCTTTGGCTGAAGATTTGCAGTGATTTGGGATGTTTCTAACTGGCAAACAGAAGGCATTTCAGACATAATGTGTCCCTGTCTGTTTTTGCCTCTCTTGCACTCTGCAAAGCAGGTTATGGATTGAAGAGCAGGGTATAGCTGTATGTTGTTTCATTCCAAAGGCTCATTTAGTCCAGCTGGATGGGTGAAAAACATGATACTGCTCAAATCAAATGGATTTGATTGTAAGACATGAAGTGCTCTCGCTTGTTTGCTTGCTTGCCATCTCCTTACATTACAGTACAAAGTATTTCCAGTTAGGAAATGAGATGCTGAAATTACACACAGAAGTGGGGAGGGCTGGGTGTGCCTGGGTTCGTGGCAGCAGGGTTGAGCTGAGAGCAGTGAGTAGTACTGAGAGAGTGCTGTAACAAGTTTCTCCTCAGAAAATATGCAGAGGTGGCACGAGCTTGCACCCAGAAATGAATCACTCCCTAAATGTGCAATGTCGATATGACACTGTGCATGCAATTTTTGCTAACCCGATGGATGAACCAAGCACTGGCTTACAGTTTCCACTCACACGTCTCTCCAATGCCAGCCTCACCAAGCCATACTGTTTGCAAGGCTGAAAATGAGCACCCTGAAGCTGTGGTGCCTACAAGAGTGATGGGGAGGTGTGATGGGGAGGTTCAAGGGCACCATAACAGCTGCCACGGTTTTGAACATTTGCAGTATCAGAGTGCTGCCTGCAAGAGCCTTCACTGGGGCTGTGGGAACTACACCAACAGCAGCACAGCTGTGGCAGAGAGCAGGCAGGAAGGGCGTGGGAGGGGTACAGGAGAAAAAAGGACACAGGGAGGATGGAGAGGGGTCATTGGAGCAGGAGTGACTCCTCATGAGATGTGAGTTAGCAAAAACCTTGGTACTTAGGATGGAAGCAGTTGTGTGCAGCAGGTCTGACACCCAAAGTCATCCACTGCTGAGTCTTCCTCATGTTTTCTTAGTGCTAACAAACATTTAATTTTCTCACTGACATGTCTAGGATATACTCAGATATAAACCTAGTGCTCAGCCTGGGTTCAGAGAGATGGAGGCATCACTTCCAACAAGAACAGAATTTGAAAACATGAGGAAGGTTAAAACATGGAGCTCTGCACACAGACAGAAAAGGCAAAGCTATTCATTCAGGCTTCTCAAGGGATGCTAAGTTTAGGTCCCTTAATATGCTTGCTTCCCAATCTCTGTCAACAAGAGTTAGATTTCAAATGAAGTGTTGAAAAGACACTGTAGCTGAAGTTGGAGAAACAAAGCAATAATTTTCTCTTCTGTTTTCAGTTGATAGACTTCACTGACAATGCATGCATCCCTGTCCTGCATTGACATTGTGTGAGGTAATATTTCAATATCATCTCTGATTATTTTCTTGACACAAGACTTTACATCTGTTTTGGAATAGAGGATTTTTTGAAGCAGTTACATGTGTGAGCCAGCTTTCAGAAGAGTCAAACCTCTTTCACTTTTTTCAAAACCAATATATCTTGTAAATAGATTATGTCCATCAGAAAATGCCCACTAGACATTTTATGTAAAGGTGATGGTTATTAATATATACACAGAAAAAAAAATATACTGCTATATATACACACCTAATTTTCTCTGTTCAAACGCATTCTGTTTCATTTGCTGTTTGCAAATCAAACATTCTGAAAGAAATTAGGTTTAGTGCAGATTTTGATCAAAGATGCTAATTACTGATTGATTTTATATCACATATTAGGCTAATTAAAGCAGCTTGTTCTAATAAAGAAAGACCACTGAAATTCTGTAGATCCCCTGAGACTATCTTTGATGTTCCTGTGCAAATAAATGGAAGAAGCCTTTACTGTTGTGGGGGAAATGCAGAAAATATAAAGGCAATCTTTGTAATTACCAAGGTATTATTTCTCTTCTAAACTCAAGTTTCTGACAAAGTTAACAGCACTTCTTTCTTTCAGTGTTGATTTTCTTTATGCTCGTATTTCACACAGTTCGGAGAAAAACAATTAACGCTGAGGTAAAAACATTCATAATGGAAGAAATTTGTAATCATCCTTCTCTTGTTCAGCACCTTAAAAATGATTGAAACTGAAAAGACCTACTAATACCTTTTCAGTCATAAATGTGTACTAGGTTTTGTGGTGTGATCTAATTGCACTTTTCAGAAATAGACAAGATTTATATAAGAATAATCAGAATAGGTTGACACTGACACTTGAATGAGCTCAAGTGGCTCTTCTTTATGTATCTGCATTTTTTTCAAAATATAACAACATCTTATTAGCTGTTAAGTTCAAGCAGCTTATTCTTTGATAATGTTTTCCTGCTCTCATGACTAACTCTTCAAGACTGTAATGAGGTGCTCTTCAGAGGCATCTTGTTCTCTCCTTAGGTTCTGAGAGAGACCTTGAAGGGTGGTTTGAACTAGATTCTGGAGTTTTAGTTAGCTGAAGTGTGGTAAGAAAAACCCTGTGTTAAGTGACAATTGTATTTCTCTTCTATAATATTGAGGATTTTACAAAAGATATCCTACTGTAATTCTGCCTGGTTTTGAGTTTAGAGCAGAGCAGCCTATGCATAGATGGCCCATAAGCATGGTGTAGTCTTGGGTATTAGCTGCCTTATTTTGCAGGAATCAGCTTTGAGACCCCTTTTCAACCCTTTTTGGGAAGGATTTGGAATGTGGTCTGTCCATGATAGGTCTGGGAAATCTGTGTTATTCCTTGTAATGCAGGAGAATATTCTGCAAAAACGGGAGTAGAAGGGAGATGAATAACTGGAGATGTTTTGAAGGCTCAGTTATTTCAGCTGCAGAGGAGGAGGATAGGTGATATATCTGTGGGTATGAAAGCACCATCCAAAATGAAGACAAGTGAAATCAAAAGAAGAAAGTTCTGTGGGCAAGTAAAATGCAAATAAGTGGAAAAGTTGTTTCTAATTTATTTTAGTTAGTATAATATTATGAAAGACATTTTGCAGTTATTAGTGTTATATCTTCAATGAATAAAGACTGAGTAAAATACTTTGGATTTCTTTATGCAGTTCTTTGACCTTGTGCATTTAATGTGAGAATTTCCAATTTATAATAAATGTAAATACCCACTGACACAAAGAGATCTTTTCTCTTCCCTTCTTTGCTCCTTCCTCCATCTTGCTGACTCCTTCTTCTCCTCTTCCCTGCCCTGGCTAAAAATATTCTCCATTGGTTAAGTGAGTAGAAAGGTTCACAGCCAAGTGAGCATCAGACACAGCAAAAGTCAACTGGTGGGGCTGCATGGGTAAGGGTAGAGAGGAATGTGTGGAAGGAGGGAACAAGACTTGTCCCTTTTGCTAGGAATAAACTGTTGTATCAACTCGCTATACCGTGAAACCATCATCTAAATGTTGTCAGTGAGTTAAATGCCTGAAGATAGATAGCATAAATTTCCCAACATTGTTAGAGAATTTTGAAGTTCAAGGACTCAAAGACAAAAATAGATGCTTTCACTGTGCAAATTACCAAAGGAAGTGTGGGAGATGTTTCAGCTCTTCCCTGATCTAGTTCCTTACGGATGTGAGTATTTACAGCTGACATGTCCTGGCAAATACCTGTGATAATGACAAAGAAGCTTGTGCCCCTGTGCCGCTGACATTATGCCTTTATTGTGCAAAATGCTTTTTGCACTCTTCATAGATGTGTGTGCCAGGTTGTTTCAGCTGGTAAAGCTGTAATGGGAAGCACAGTCAGGTCTGTAGCAATCTTTGTGCTCCATCGTCAGGGCCGTGTCTGTCTGATTCATTCCAATGGTGGCCACCAAGTGCCTCCACCTGCAGCCTAGCACTGCAACTCCTTCCCTCCCACACAACCNCTACTCACTGCTCTCAGCTCAACCATAGCTCTCACCTAGAGAGATGCCACCAAATGCCTCCACCTGCAGCCTAGCACAGTAACTCCTTCCCTCCCACACAACTCTATGCTGGTCCACTGGTTGTACCAGTCCCAGGTCTTACCCACCTCAGGTTTCTCACCTGGTGACAAAACATAGCATTAGTTCTGTCTCAGATAAGACATGGCCACGTTTTTGCTGTTATCATTGGAAGAAAGAATATTGATTACTGAGGGGGAAAATTTTGAAAGAGATACTTTGGTTTCTATTTGGAGAGCTTTCTTGGCAACCAGAATTACTTTAGTTTGCTTCTAGAAGCTTTAATTCTATAGAAACAGAGAGAAGATATATATCTATATGAATGAAAATACATATTTCCACCACCACAGCTTATTTTCAATACTGCAGTCTTTAAAGGCTGTCACCATTCTTTTAAGTCAGAGACTCAAGCCACCAAGTCAGTTTGAGTTCTCTATCTTATTAAGTGCCAGGCTTTTGGGATGTGGTTCCTTTCAGATCTTGCTTGGGAACAGCACACAGGATTAAGTGCATAATAGGGCCCTTTTTAACCACCAGTTTGTTTCCTTGTGCTGTTTATGTAATGGAAGTGTCAACTGTCACACAGTTGAAAATGAAAGTAAACCTTATGACCCATGAAATACGTTTGTGGAACAATAAAGATGTCAATTACTCTTTCTAGCAAGCAGGAGCACAAGATAGAAAGTCCTAGTAAGGAATTTGGTATAAGTTCTGGTGTGTGCATGATGAAGAAGGTGAGGGGGGGTGGGCCCTGTGAAAAGGACAGGCAGTTTCTGAGCCTCTTGTTGAAGAATTAGCTCAAATTAAATAGCTGAGCATCCTTGATGGACAGATGCAATCTTCCAGACACTGCAGGTAGAATTTCACTACATGAAAACTTGTAATTTATGCATTTCTGATAAAGAGCATGTATGTGTCTTGAGAAACCAATGCAGTCGCCGTATAGGGAAAGAGGACTTGTAAAAACAGAGACTTTGGTGTAAAAACAGTTCTTGCTGCTAAAACAGTCAGCTCTAACAGTCTAGATCTATGTAAATTCCACCATTTTTTACCAGGAAGAATAAATTTTTATGACACATGGTATGCTATGTATTTTTGGTTTATTGTTCTCATATTGCTCTGAACAGCTGTTTAAGTGATGAAATGTCCTTGTTCCAGTTTAGGCAATAAAAGAGCATCCATGAAAGGAAATATGTGATTAATTCCTATAATGTCAGCACTGTTGACCAGTGAATCTAAATTTGTTTCTCTTTTGTTCCCTTTCCTTTAGTGGTGTGTTTAGCTTTTTCTTCTAGCCTGAATTTGATGTCGTTAAATGTGTAATAATTTTTAACTGTTCTTATCTAAGTGCTTTTGTTGATGTCTGCAAAGGGGAATTCTTACCAGTTTGAAGTGCCTACTGGGCTAAGGCTTGATTAAGCTGGTTCCAAAACCGTTAGCATTTCTCCAGCTGTGAGATCCAGATGATTATTTTTTTTTTTCACTTTTCTGTATAAAGGTGGCCAGAGAGTGGCACTATCTGGAAAAGCACACTACCCTGACCTGCCCTGAGAAGCCCCAGTGCTCCCCTACATAGCAGTAAAGAGTCTGAAACAGAGGGAAGGGGGTTGGTGATACAGTCAGCACCTAATTTAATGGGATAGAAGAAAAGCGGAGCAGCTATTTAAAAAAAAATCTCCCTAAAAGGAGCAAAACCACAGGTGGAGTAGAGTATATGCACTGCACCTCCTCGAAGCAGAGAAGGTCAGCCAGTAGGGTGGTTGGATCAATTCAGACTTGGGACAAAATACAGCAGCGCTGTTTGAATGAGCTGAGTAAAGCTGAGATGTGCTGCTGCTAGAAGGAAATCAGTAACTGCAGTAATGATTACTGGGATATGATCTGGGGTTCTTAGATGTGGAGGCTTAAAAGAGCACTGATAATAAAACTAACCCTGCACCAGGAAAAAAACCCCAACTTTCTAAGGTTTCCTTCTGTTTCTTGTTTTAGGAAATGTGAAGCAAGTACAGTTCAATCTAATTTTTTAAAAAATTATTTTAATAGTATCTGTTGGACTCCAGTGAAGTCTAAGATTCTACCAAAATCCCAGGAGACCTAGTAGTGCGTCATCAGTGGTGGCATTTTTAACTAAATCAAGACAAGCATTTTGCTCATCAGTGAATGAATTATCTTGAATTTAATACGGGTTCATTTACACATATATCATATTCATTCTCTGATTGCAATGTAATGGTGACTCCAGTTTCAAAGTCTTAAGTGCACAGAAAGTGCTTGATATAGGTTTTTTATTCTGTGGATTGGTCATTCTAGTAAAGATTTGCTCATAAAACAATTTGAAATAATTTCCTAGCTATTCTAAGTCTGGTTTTGTAGCTGATATTAGATTATGAGAGAAGAAAGAATGTATTAATCAGGTAACCTTTCCCAGTAATTTTGTTTCAAGTTTCATGATGGCTATTGATTTAATTCCCACCAATCTTGCATTGCTTGAAGACAAAAAATATAGGAAAATTTGTCTTTATTTCATATAACATTTTTCACAGAAACTGTATCTTCATACGTTGTATCAGGTTAGGAAAAAAGACAAGATGAATTACAGAAAGAGTAAAGCAAATGCATTGATATAAGTTAAGGATTAATGCTGAAGAGAACATTTCTAGAGGGTAAAAACAATAGAGAGACCTAGACCAGGAACTATTAGAGTTAGCATACAAGGTTTTATCTGGACAGTGCAATGTTAAGGTGAAAGTTTCCATGCTAGGTAACTGGAGCTGTAGAAGACTGAAGCTGCTGAACTGATCACCGGTGAGGATGGCACAGCTGCTGCCACCTGACAGGGAGCAGGGATGCAGGACGGGAGGAACACTCCGTGGTGGATGGCTGGGGAGGCTTTGTGAGGAGCCGAGCAACAAGGGGACTAGGGGACAGTTTTGAACTATGGGCTTTCATGCCTTAAAGGGAAATAGCAAGCAAAGACAGCCGTCACACAACCCCAGGCATGTGCCAGCATGGTCAGATGCTGAATTCCCCCATCTCCATAACAAACTGCCACTGCAAATGGCACAAGGAAAGTTCCTGGCAACTCGAGTAGTCTGCTCATCTGACCAGTAAAGAAGTAGTCCCTGTCCTAAAGATGTCTGTGTGTGCCTTTAGGAGCTGCAGTAAGCAGACTCAGAACCTGGCCTCCCTTTCTTTTCTTACTCAATTGTGCTGCATGAACTTTCTTGGGCTGCAGGAGAGCTGGGATGACTAAGTCACCCTGTTGCACATTTGCCGTCCTTGGACACTTCTGCAGTCCCTTGCCTTTGTGTGTAGCCTAAATGATGAATTATCTGCGAAAGCTGAGCAGCAATACCACTGGGAGAGAAAAAGAGAAAGCCATGTGCCTACTTTTTCACTGAAAAAAATTAACTGGGAGTACGTAAAGGGTAACAAAAGCTGTTGCAAATCCTGCCTTTCACAGTTTTGCCCTTCAGGATGTGGGGCAAAGAAAAAAAGATAGATTTTCCAAACGAAAATGCTACTTTGATTTTGAAAGTGGATTTTTTTCCTGTATTTTCTCTTTGGCATAGTAATTTATACCTGTCATGTGGTTTCTGTATTCTTCCCCCTTTGTTTATCTAATTAATTCGACCTTTTTATGCATGTGAGGTTGCTTAAATTTCTCATGGGACTTCTCTCCTGCCTGTGTTACACCAACGGGCCTTTTCATGTTGCTATTTTTCCTAATTATTCCTGACACGATACTGGGAAATGGCAGACTTCTTCACAGGCAGTAAAACAAAAGTCTCCTTGACCACAAACAACAAAATAACCCCAGTCTTTATGATTTATTCATTACAGCTAAAACCTAGCTTTTACTTTGATAATCCCTAGGACTGTGAATTACATGGAACAGGTGAAACAATCTATTGGTTGCTGTCAGCACTTCTGCCTCCTTCCCTTCTGTCATGGCTACACGGCGTCACCTTGTCATTTGCACTGAGTCTAGTGCTCGTCTCTCTCTACAGTCTTCTGATTTAACTCATTTGAGGGAATAAGTAGTTTTTGCCTGTGGAGTGAATTTCACTGGCTTCCTGTGTGTTTGGGTAAGCACAGGAGCTGGGATGAAGGGATGCAGCCCTTTGGGACAGAGAGCAGCAGAAAGTGCTGGACAGCAGGGAACCAAGCTAAGGACTGGAGAAGAAGATGCCCTTTGAGTTGATAGTGAGCAATCACACAGGCTCAAGTCTGTGCCCTGAGGTGCGATTAACAGCAGAGAGAGGGAAGAAAACCTGAATCAAAGATCTTTGTTGTTGCTGATAATACTGAACAACATATGACTGGACTTGCTGAATTCAACAGTGATTATACTGTGAAAAGGCTATGGTTCTCTAACTTGGTCACTTGATCTAAGCATGAGACTTAATCTAAACACCTGACAACACAGAATCATAGAATCACAGGATGCTTTAGGTTGGAAAGGACCTTAAAGAGAAGATCACCTAGTTCCAACCCCCCTGTCATGGACAGGGATACCTTCTGCTAGGCCAGGTTGCTTAAACCCCATCCAACCTGGCCTCGGACAGTTCCAGGGATGTGGCATCCACAGGTTCTCTAAGCAACCTATTCCAGCGCCTCACCGCCTTCACGGTAAGGAATTTCTTCCTAATACCTAATCTAAAGCTTCCCTCTTTTAGTTTGAAGCCATTCCCCCTTGTCTTCTCACTACATGCCCTTATGAAAAGTCCCTCTCCAGCTTTTTTGTAGGGTTTCTTTAGGAACTAGAATGCATAGTTTGGGAAGTCATGAAAGTCTTTCACCATTATGAATTCTTGTCATTGTAACTAGTGCACAGCTATGACTGGAGTTGGCATTAATGAATAACAAACATGATGTAATCCTATCTCATGTGGTGTGACAACCCTCCAGCAGAGCCTCAATTACAGCCATGCCATTATTTAAGAACCAACCTTTGGAAAGGATATGTTGTCAGGCCATAAATTGTGGGGCACATTACCTGGTGTAGTGAGAAACCTCCTAATTAGCTCAGTTGTGAAAACTGTAGGAGCCTTGGCCATGCTTCGTTTTCATCACAGCAGCAAAACATCTGTCCCAAGGGCAGGGAAAAGAATTGGCTGTTGTGTGAGAAGTGGGTACGTAGGACAGGGCATTCCATACTAGAGAAAATTAACTCACAATTAAAGTATTTATATACAGGCCCATTTCACAAGACAGGCAGTGCTTAGTTGACAGCAGCATCTGAAATACAATGCAATGCAATGAGTTTAATTGTCTTAATTTTTCGGGCTATTAATCTATAGACCTGCTGGGGTACCATGGGAACAGATGCAGCTCCTGGCTGAGATTGGTTGTTCCAGCTCCCTGGTTGCACCAGGGTAGAAAATCATTCCCTGTTTTGGATTTGTGATAAGAGTTTTTGTAAACTTCTACTCTTACATCATTATCCCCATTGAAAAAGTGCAGCAGATTTATTTAAGCCTATATTAAATTCTGATCTTGGGGATATGGGGAAATCAAACCAGTAAAAAGGCCCACAGAATTACACTGTAATTTGGGGAATGTAATGTTAGGGGCAGCCTGCAACAAACTGCCCCATGCATTTCTTTTCCAAATGCTTGAACCTGTGTGGGAATAAAAAAGGACTTTACAAACCTGTGGCATAACATTTACACAGCCTTTTGCAAAGACTTAACTTCCTAGAGCAAAAAATATTGAGTGACAGTGTTTCTCAATTTACATCGATCAGGGTAATTCTGATTCCTTCTCTGCCTGGAGAAGAGTCCCAGAGAGGCTTGATGAGCAGCACAATGCTTGAAGACATTGGGGGCTGTGCAATGCAGAAGTAGCCGTTTAGCATGAGCAAAGTGAGTCTGTTAGATGTAATGTGACTTGCATCCAGCACCGAGGTGATTTCAAAAACAAAAATCTATGCATTTTTCCGTCTCAGATCTACTTGGTCTAAATCAAGAGAATGAGGCACCTCACGCAGCATCTGGTGCTAGAAATGACTGTCATTATCTGAGAAGTTGTGCTTTTTGGTTGAGGATGGGTAGAGGCTAGATTAGAATCACAAGGAAACCAGGGATGTGCCAGAACTGAGAGTCTAGCCAGCTCCCAGAAGTATTCCACAGGGATGTTGGAAACAGCCAGAGAGGTGCCAGCCTGTAGCCAGCACGTGCTTATGCTGAGGAGCAATGAGGTTTCCTGCTGGCAAATGCTGGCTGCAGGTCTCTGCGTGTCACCCAGCAGGGACATGGCCCCAGCAGTGTGTGATTCAGCACACAGCGTGCCTGGGGACCTGTGGTGCAGGGTTGGTGTGCAGTGTGTGTGTGCAAGTGTGGCTGCAGCTGGGGTGGCCTCATCAAACTACCTCTTGGGTCTGGTCGGTGGCCAGCTAACTCTTAACTCCAAAAATGGGAATTGTTGTGGGAGACTTAGTTGCCAACTCCCTGTGCCAGGTGCATTTCTGATAGCTGAACAAGAGTCTGTGACCAGCACCCTGGCCACTCTGTGTCCCCTGTTGCCCTCACTAGTCTCGCTTGGACAGGAGGGTGACAGTGCAGGCAGTGGTGTTGTATTCCTGCTGAAGGACAGGAGGTGTCCAAGACAGGTGAATTCTGAGAAAAAATGCACGCCTTCTCTGAAAGAAGGCAGCATGCAAGAATTTAACAGCCCAGCCTTTCGCTAGTTTTGCATTTTTGAGTGTTTTCCTATTTCTATGACATGGCTGAAGATAGATTACAGCTCTTCTGTTAATACTGTGTACAAAAGTCCCTAATTCCATGTGCTATTTTGGTCTCCATTTTGCTAAAACCCCTCTGTTAAACAACTGCCTTTTGGTTTGAGCGTTAGGTCCACACAGTACAGTTCTCAATGTTTAATAACTGTTTTTACAGCTCCCTTGTAAATAATCAAATTACTGTATTCTGTACAAGAACCAGGAGTAAACATGTTCTGATGGCAACAGCTGTAGAGAAGCCTGGCTGCACACCAATGGAACAGCAAGAGCAAAACTGTTTCTTGAATAACTGTTCAAATATATTGCTATAAATAATGAATAGGTGTCCTGACAAAACATAATGCTGTTGAAAATGGAGATAAGATGATGTGATGGATCAGTATTTTTTTTTTAAGTGCTATTTCTTTTACCTGTCAGCAAACATTCTCTATCTTTAAATGAACTGCATTGCTTTTCTTTCTAGACAGTCATAGGCTTGTGAACTCACTGCTCCAGAAATCACCTACTACTCAGGAAAATTAGCTTTTGAATTTACAACAGGTCTTCATTTGGTTGTCTTGGCAATTTTCAGAAGTAATTAATTTTGTACTTGTTTTTTTGTGTTTCTCACATTCTTAATAAACAATGAGAGATTTGAGAGAGAATATAAATCTGTAATTTTATTTTAAGGATGTTTTTTAGTGGTGTTCTTGTATTATTCTTTCATTGTTCAGATATATAAAAGGCAATTTAAGTCATAGAAAGCTCTCAGTGTCACATTCTGCCACTTCAGCATCATAATAAATATTACTTCAGTCAAGAAATGGTATTGATTCTAAAGAGACTGAAGTAGTTGCTAGTAGGCATGGATAAGAACAACAGGCTCTGGCTGTAAACCTTGGACCTGCACACAACTCCTTGGAAGGGTAGATGATCTCCAACACGACTGAGGAGTGCAAAGCCAACTCTGTAGCTCCTTTTTATACTGTGATTTATTGCACCTTTATATGTGGTCTCCTAAGGCTGTGTGGTGAAACTGAAAGGCCAGCACACTCATTAGGTGATTTAAACTATCTCCGTGAGTGGAAAATGTTGGTTTGGGGATTGTAGATCATCAATAAATTGTTCATGTGTGAAATGAAAAGCCACCTTGAGGTCAGCTTCCAGTAAATTCATCTTGATCTCAGGCAATTTGGAAACACCTGGCTTAGCCCACTAATTGTTTGATTGACTGCTATGGCTTGAAAAACAAGATAGAGGTATCAGACAATAATGGCTTAATCAGAACTTTTAAACACTGCTGCTTCTTCAAATAAAGAGATCAGGATCTGTAGCAAATGCAGCTGCCACAGGGCAGCACAGCCCACTGCTCTGCAGTGATAGGAGTCCACAGCCTTCTCGATCTGATGAATTGCATGCCAAGATCTTTAGACAGCCAGGTTCATGAGACATGAGATATGACCTTCCACACTGGAGAGCCATGGGATAGCAGGGGTTCAAGGGTGATGCAGCCAATAGTGTTTTCCTAGGATTTCAGAAAGATGGAGCTGGCAGCAGGGGGAATGCAGCAGGTTCCCAAGATCAGCCAGTACCATCAACCTCAGCCACATTTGTGTGCCCCTTTTCTCCCCATGCTGAGGATTCCAATTCCACAGCAATCCCTATGGCAGTGCTGAGTCGCCTCTGATTGCAAGAGACATGAGCTAAGGAGAGATTAAAGGAGTGTGTCAGAAAGCATCTTGATCCTTCTGCTTTTAAGTTGTACTTTTTGCCAATTCACCAAGAGCTCTTATATCCAAGTGGGTGATACTGCTTTGTCCTGTGTGTCCAAACTGTGGGCTTATATGGCTGTAGTTTCTTACTTGCCCAATATAATTTTTTTTGAGAAAGTCACCAATGTTGCATCCCCTGGAAGCCCTATTGACATTGTACTGTTCTTAATCTAACACAAGCTTGAGTCCATTTTTCAAGTGAGTTAGAGATGCCTTACAAATTTGTGAAAATGGCATGTAGGTAATGCAGATCTGGATTTTGTATAGGCAAAAGGATATATGAACTGTATGGATGTAATTTTGGTAATCTGTACCTGGGCATTTCAGAAATACATGTTGTGAAGGAGCACTTAATGACTAGTAAGTAACAAAAACGTTCCACATTCTTAACTGAATGCCTTTTCCATGTGCTCTATCAATAAAAGATGCTGTCCTGCCAGTTTTAAAGAAAATCTTTAAATCCATTGCTGTTATTAACTATATCTTAATACTGTTGTAAATTAAAATTAACCTATCACATAGGATGTTTCAAAGGGTTCCTCTTGTGACTTTGCCTGAGAAATGCCAGAGACATGAGAGGTTTACATTCCATTCCATTAAAAACATAGCCAGAGAGTGCACGTTAGGTTCACCTTATATCCTGCAGGAACCCACTCCTCCAAACTCGGGGTGCAGAGTCCTCAGCATCACAAAATCCTCTAATCTGGGAGAGGAAGGACTGTCGGCATCTCTCCCTCATCTGATGGCACTGGGGCTAACCAGCCCAGGGGATCACCTTGCCAGGTGTACGGTTGGTCTTGCAGGACTTCACAGCACTGCACCCTTCAGATGTGATCAGAAGAAGCCAGTGTCATCTCAGAGGTGTGTGCCAACCGCACACTGACTGGTCCCTGGTGGAGATGCATTCCACATCCTTTCCAAGCCCTGTTGCTCTCTCTAGAGTGAATTGGGCAGTGTCTGGGGTTGTTCTAGCCCTGCAGTTGCTGTCAGAGCTGCAGCACAGCGAGCAGGGGCCTCAGCATGCCGAACCTGCACAGCCTTTCCCAAGCCCTCCATACCACCACTGCTTGTGCCGGAGCTGTGCTCCAGCACTGCACCATCCACAGTCCTGTTGAGAGAGAAGTAATAGGGCTTAATGAATGAAGCAGTCTGGGGGGTAGAACGAGGTCTGAAGCTGTGGCTAGTAGGCTAATGAAGACAGAGTGCTGTGTGTGCTGCAGCTGGGACACTCTCTGAGCTCTGCTGTGCTCTGCTCTGTCCACTCTGACACTGAGGGACAGACTGGAAACCCCAACAAGGGCAGGGGCCAAGGCAGCACACCCCAGCCTTTCCACAGGCACCAGCCGTCTGAATCTCAGGTTTTGTTGTGGCATAAGCTATTTGGGATGATAAAAGATTTCTGATAGTTCACAGGCTAATTATTGACTTGCTATGGATGCCTTTATCTATTGGTGTGAAATACTACCGTGTAGTAAAGCTCTAAAGATTTCTGTGAGCCAAGGGGAACATGACTTTTTGCCACGTCCCTATGGAAGCACTGCTGTTTTATTAAATAAGTTGATTTGGAAGAAATCACCATTGAATTTATCTCTTGCAGCTGACCTAATTTTCTCTAGAAAGATTTAAGCTTTTCTAGTAGGCTTGATGGTCCCACAACTCATCATCGAGAATTTCTGCCTTTTTACTAGTGTATGACTGTCATCCTGACACACTGACCTGAAGTGAATTACAGCAGTGGGAGCCATTATTTCAGCATACTAGAAAAATTAGTGTAATTGTTTTACTTAAAGAATTATAAGGAAAATATTGCTTAATCTGTTTTTTTCTTCTCAGTTGGTGGCCTCCATCGTGTTTATCAGCTTTGGCGTGGTAGCAGCCTTCTGTTGTGCAATAGTTGATGGAGTGTTCGCAGCACGACACATAGTAAGTACAGTAATTTTGTCATCTTTCAATTTCGATTATTTATGTCTTTTCTAGCAGGCAATTATTTTCTTCTGGTTAATGTTTAGCAGTATATTAGGGTTTTTGATTGTTCTTGGTGGAGATTCCAAATAGAGAGGTGATATAAAATGATGTCATGAAAGGCATGCTATAAGGTTTATCTTCTTAGAAAAGGGAGACATTTCAACCACTACCAGCTTGTTTCCTATTGCACAAAGGCTTTGTGGGCACAGTAAGGATTTGGAATGCAACCGGTGATGAGCACCAGAAGATCCGATGGGATTTGAATATTCCAGTTTATGTGTTAGAAATGAGTTGTTTGCTGCTCTATCTTTTGTGATAGAATACCTAAAAATCAAGTGAAACCCTATCTTTTAACTGATCTTTGATTTCCAAAATCATCAGGAAATAAGTAGTCATATGTGTTAATAGACATTAGAGGTCAGATGTAGTATGCTAAATAATGCAGCAAGTGTGATGCTATAGGAGCCTCTCTCTGCTATGAAATACCATGGGCCTGCTCATCTTTCTGCTTATGTTCATTGAGGGGCAGCATAATTCCACTGGCATCAGCAGGACCCTACTTGAATTTCTGTTAGCAAATACCTCAGAATAATTATGCTTCAGATCACTTGGAGCATAAAGTTATAAACGGATTTATATTTTACTGTTATTGAAGAGGGCTTTAAACAAAATGTGGGTTTCAGAGCCTCATGTGAATTGCACAAGACAGGAGACATCTATTGGTATAACAACTGAGGTGTGCAACGTGAGCATGGACAAATGGATTACAGTCATGTTTTGTGGTATACAGACCCTGCATGATACCAAAGTGGCCTGCTTTTTCTTGGATTTACCCTGTAGTTGGTCAGGATGACACCTGGTTTAACTGTCTCTGACTAGCATAGGCCCAGAGAGCCTTTCCATGGGAGCTGCTTAAAAGAGGAGGGGAGCAAATTCCTATTTAGATTCCCTGCTCCAGAAAATGCAGTGGTTGTGCCCTGGAAAACCACTGCCACTTACTGAAATTTTGGACCTGTCCTGGAGCGGCTGAGAGGACTGGGGTTGTTTAGTCTGGAGAAGCAGAGGTTATTTATCTGAAAGGAGATGAAAGTCAGTCTCTTCTGCTATGCCCCACTTGAAAATCTGAGAAGAAATTGCCTTAAGTTGAGCCAGGTGAGGTTCAGATTGGATACTGAGGAAGTGGTTAAGCATTGGAGAAAGTTGCCCAGGAAGATGATGGAGTCACCGTTTCTGGAAGTGTTCAAGAGGCATCTGGATGTGTCACTTAGGGATATGGTGTAGGGGTGATTTAGGGTTGATGGCTGGACTGAATGATCCTGAAGGTATCTTCCAACCTTGATGACTCTGTCATTCTGTAATTTCCCAGGAACCTGACTTATTTCTGCCCTACTTTAATGTGATCATTAGGAAGTGTTCAGATGGCACTTGTACAGTCTTACACCTTATATCTGCAGTGCAGCTGTGCAGCCACAGTCCCCCACTTCTGGGAATAGACAGCTTCTCTGAGGCGAGGTACTGTGTCAGGGGACAGTGTGTGCTCAGTCTCAAGCACAGACACAGGCATCGCCCCTCTCACCTTTCTAGGTGTTTTCAGGAGGAGAACACCAAGGCACAAAGTCATTGTACTTACCCAAGAAAAAAGCATCTTCCAGTCTGGGGTGCAGTTCTGTATCTGGTGAGTCAGTGACTGGATATGACTGCATCCCCTGTGCAGAGCTGGAGGCTGGAAGGGGCTGGTCACCATCCAGCCGTTCCCCAGAGTGCTGGAGATGTACAACCCAATAACATGATCTTGCTTCAGTCACATCATGACAGGCTTCATGGAAATTCATGTCCAGTTGTTTGCATTTGGGCTTAGTTTTGTTTGTCACATCTGTCTCTTGCTGTGTCCTTCACCTGTTACAGAGCAAAGAAATAACAAGTAGCACCATTTGTTGGAATAGTAATTTGCATTTCAACATGATCACACTCACTTCAACTCATTCTCCTCTGTCTAATGAGGAACTTGATAGGATCAGGTGAAGTAAAGGTGTACATCACCAAGTTTCTCTGACTAACACACCTGGGAAAGTCTGTAAGGATGATAGTGTGTGCTCCCAATTTAATTTACAGTAATGGTGGGGCCTTATCAAAAGAACGTGTGCCATACAGACTACGGTGTCATTGCCACAGTTTTATGTCCTCTTCACATCACAGCTCATTTCCTACAGGAAGAGCAGCAACACCACATTCAGTCCATTCCCTGCAGGCAGTACCAGCCTTTTTCAGACCTGGGTTGTGCTGTTGCCACTTTGTCCACTGCCTTTGGAGCTGACTGCTGAAGAGTTGGACTAAACTGTCCTCCAGTCAGGGAAAAGACAAATTCCTGCCATGTCAGAGCAGGTGCCTAGTCTATACTAAAGCCATAAACTTTTTGTGAGAAATGGTGGCTGAAGCCAAGTAGTCTTCAGACTGACAACAGATACAACATCTTTCACATTAATTTGGAATAAGAAGTGTGTCCCCTTTTTCATTTTGTTTTTGGCTTCATTTGAGCTGGGAAGGATGTGAAGAGGACAAATCACATAATTACAGTTTTCTTAGTATGTGCCTGCAGTGGAATGAAGACTAGTATTGTTGCACATTTTCTCCTGCTCTTATAAAACCATGAATAGAATAATAAAATACTTTTCTCTGTTTTATTTCCTTCCCAAGAAGGCATGAAATTGACAAAAATTCTTCCAGGAAATGGATGTATTTCAGAAAAGAGATACTTAAATTATTTAAGATTTACTTTGCATAATAGAAAGCTCTGGATCATGCCATTTATAAAATTAAGAACATTGAAGGAAATGTAGCTTGATTTAAAATAGCAGTAGCTTATTTAAAAAATAATGCAGATGTAATTCACCTTAAAAAAAACCAACTCAAACTAGAATCAAGTGAAATGAATCAAAGTTGAAATTAAAGTGCAGTGATGTTATTTCAGAAAAATATGGTGATTAAAGGAATTTATGTGCATTTGTGTTTGCTTGAGACATTTTGTTATTTAGCAAATGAGAATAGTCCAATTGTGCAATTGGAGATGATTCAACAGCCTCCTCCCACCACAGAGGGAGATACCCTATCCCACCTCAGGTACACATTCTCTGCAATAGCTACAACCTCTTATTCATGACTGCAAGCTTTGACCATTGCCACATGATCTTTAGCTTTGCAGTTGTTCTCCAGGAAGAACCTAAAATAGCCAGCAGCAAGAAATACAGGGCTGAAGTGAGGAAATTGCCTTTTCCAACCTAGTTCATTCTGTGATTCTCTGAAGGAAAAGCTGGGTGCTGTGGAAGGCAGAACTGCTTGTCCATCATGAGATCTAAAATGCACACCAAACCAAGAAGTGTTAAGTTGTTCCTCTCCTCTTCTGGAAAGCCACTTCTGTGTAACATTGATTTAATTTAATTTTCCGCTGACCTAGTTTCTTCCTCTTGATAAGTAATGGTTTAAGGAATTAATTGAAATAGAATATGTCATCAAGCGCTAAGCCCTGAATCTGAGAACAAACCTAGCTGAAGTGGAGGATGCTGAAACACTCCTACATTCGGATCTTCACCCACGTGGTTTCAGTGCAGCTTGTGGACTGCTGAAGTGCACCAGCTGGGTAATCACCTACTGATTTGGGAGTTTGGAAATTAGACTTGAGATACTTGCTTTCTCTTTATATATGTTAGCTCAAAATACTGTTTAATAAGACAGGCACTATGTAAACTCACTTTCTGGGAGGCACAGAGACAAGGCGATGGGAAAATGGAGCCTTTGATCTGGGGGATGCTCATGCGAATTGAGCTCTGCTTGGTAGAACTCCAAAGCTGCTGTATTGAGTAACGTCGAGCTGGCAGCCCCGGCCTAGTGAACAAATTATAAATACATTCTGTGTGATGAAGATCTGCTGGTTTCTGTGGTAATGGTTGCCCAGCAGAGACGCAGCGAGCCCTGCCCAGCAGTGGCCCGTGGGCTCCCAGCCGCTCCGCGGGGCCTGGGCCGGACGATGCCGGTGCCGCGCCTGTGCCCTCAGGAGCTGGCGGCACCATCCCGTGGTTGCACACGCCGTAGCCGAGGGTGCCAGCCCTCTTCCCATCTTTGGAGCTTCTCATGGAGGTTACAGACACTCGGACAAGGACAGCAGCAGGGGTGACCAGCAGCTTTGCTGGCCACCACTGCATTTTACTGCGGGGTGACTTCATATGCCCGTGGCATGTAGCACAGGCCACAGTCTTGCACGCTACAGGCCAGATGCTCTAAAAAGCCATTTGAAAATGTTCTGAGCAAGCCTGTTGGCTTTCCCTTTGAAGAAAAACACAGATAGTTGTATTCCGTGTCTAACAAAGTCGTTACCTTGACAACTCGTGGTAGAAAACACAACTCAAAGAATAATTTCTCACTGGAATTAAGTTAGGTAGATTCTCTGGAGAACAACACTAAATGCATTTTATGTTCTCCGTGTTCCCACATGAGACAAAATTACAGCTAATTACTTTTAATTCCGTTTCCATCCTGTATGACTCATTAATATAATAGCACGGCATAGCATATACCATAAAAAGCATCAAAAGCAGCATGGCCAGCAGGTCAGGGGAGGTGATTCTGCCCCTCTGCTCTGCTCTGCTCTGCTCTGGTGAGAGCCCACCTGGAGTGCTGCATCCAGCTCTGGGGTCCTCATCAGCACAGGAAGGACATGGACCCCTTGGAGCAAGTCCAGAGGAGGGCCACAAAGATGATCAGAGAGATGGAGCACCACTCCTATGAAGACAGGCTGAGATAGCTGGGGTTGTTTAGCCTGGAAAGAAGGCTCCATGGAAACCAGATGGTGCCTTTCCATACCTAAAGGGGCCTATAAGAAAGATAGAGACAAAATTTTTAGCAGGCCCTGTTGTGATAGGACAAGGGGTCATGGTTTTAAACTAAAAGAGGGTCAATTTAGATGAGATGCAAGGAAGACATTTTTGACAATGAGGGTAGTAAAACAGTGAAACAGATTGCCCAGAGAGGTGGTAGGTACCCCATCCGTGGAAACATTCAAGGTCAGGTTGGACAGGACTCTGAGCAGCCTGGTCTAGCTGAAGATGTTCATTGCCTTTAGATGGGCTTTAAAGGTCTCTTCCAACCCCAACTATTCTGTGATTCTGAAAGGCTTTGCAGTTGTATTTTTCTTTTTTTAGCAGAGTGAGTGCTAAACACTTAAAATTGAAAACTAGCACTGGTTCAGTAGTGATTTATTTATTGATGGTCCACTGAGGTAAAATTATTTCATTGGTGAACTTCTTAAATACAGAGTGCTTAAGTTTGCAACCAGTGCATTTTGATGCCAATGGTCAACTATCCCACAGTATTAATTCTAGTATTAGACCTTGCATCTGATACTGAGATGGGAAGCACAGAGACCATTCCTAGAGTGCTAACTATTTACAGGGTGGGATTAATTCTTTTTTATGAACTTAGCTCAAGGGTTGGAGCAAAGGAGGATTCTTGCAACCAGCTTAAGCCCATCTGCCAAGATTTCTCTTTTGTACTGCAAGACAACCACATTCGCACATCCAAATGCAGTTGACTATACTTTAAATCAAAGGGCAAATACTTTGAAAAAGAATTTTCCTAGAGGGCCTGAAAACTTGGAGCCTGTTGTACTATCATTTTTGTTCCTGTTACTCAGATATATTTTCCCTGTGAAGCACATTACAGCTTGCGAGTGCCCAGTCCTGTGAAAGGTAAATTAGTCAGAGGTACGTAAGTCAAAAGGAAACAGAAGTCGTGAGGAAATCTAGTAGAAGAGAATGTACTGACATTACAGAAGAGTTTCAGACCACCCCCACAAGCTATTTTGAAACCAAATCTGAGCTAGGCAGATAATGCTAAGCTGTGTTGGTGTGAGCAAAGTGGTGGGACTATGTGGAGTTTGGTCCCTGGCTTTTATTTGGCAATATAGGAATAGCCTGTGGGACCACTGCTAGATTACTGATTCCAGCTCTGGTGTTTCTTGGTGCTTTGCCAAGGACCTTATTGACTTGGAAAGAGTTTGGAGAAGAAACATCTGAAATCTGGAGTGGTTGCTTTTAGACACAGTATGCAAAAGTTTGATTTATTTCATTTAACATAGAAAAGGTTGACAGGTAAATTGATTGTGGCCTCTCTAAGGTGTCTGTGTAGTCAAAGGTTATCTGATAGCAGACGGCTTTTAGTCTCTCACACAAAAACAAAGTAAATGCAATGAGTTGAAGTCAATGCTAAAAAGATTCAAACCATGGAGCAGACATGGTTTTGACAATAATGAATTATGGAAGCAGCTTTGTTGAGGTTATGGGTAGTTCTCCATCACTGAAATATTTAAAACTCAAGCTTCTTTTTGTGTAATCTTACGAAGCTTATCCAGAGGTTATGAATGTGAAGCATATGTCTTGGGATGAAATTATTTAGCCTTTGTTATGCAGGAGGTCATTCTAGAGCAGGGTCTTCAAAGAGGCTCCTATGAACTATTTTTACAGTCAGGTGGGAACTCTATTACCTCTTGAAAAACCCATCTATGTGGTGCCAGGACCTGTTCTCTGCTGGAAAATGTTTAGGATTTGATAGATTAAAAACACTTGAAAACCATTTATCAAGATTTCTGATCTAGGTTTGCTGGTCTTCAAATCAACAGAGGAAATGCAATCTTTAACATGAAAATAACTGAATATCTCTACTAAAACTACTATTCCTCACATACTGGACAACATGCAAGACAACCCAATGATGAATACATTTAATATATTAATATGTGTATGAGTACATACATATAGAATATATTGGATACATCCAGGGACTTGTCAGCAAAACTGGCATCTTGCTAATGTTTTCTGGTCTAGAACACAGATACAGGGTTTTTGTACCCACAAATCTGCAATCTGATATTCCTGTTTCCAGACAGGTAAGTGCTCAGCATACAGCCTGAGTATACTGACATTACAGAGGAGCTGGTAGTATGCATTAGTTTGGTTGCCAGATATTTTGCAGTAAGAAAAATAATGGCAACCCTTTTGTTTGGAGTACCTCTTACAATTTCCCCTCGAGTTTGCAGAGCCTCTCACACTGCCAGGAACAAAGCCCACTGTTTACACAGCACTTCCCTGCACACACCCCNNNNCCCCCTTTTTCACCCCCCCCCCCCCCCCCCCCCCCCAAATTCCTTTCAGGTTTAGCCAAATTGCAAATTCTTTAAAATCCCTTCTTTCTTCCCTGCTGTGTCTTGTTCTCCTGAAGGAAAAGGGCTGGTCTTGTGCCAACCAAACAGAAATATCTAAACCATTAGGCAGCACACACACTGTGTTTGGATACCAAAGAGGAATTCACTTCTTGATGAGAAGGGAAAAGAGATTCCCAGTTCCTTTCCCATCTGCCACACTGTGGAGGACAAATGCCTTCACTGCTGACAAAACCAAGGATTGGTCCAGGATTCCCTAGCCCCCTGACATAAACACTGGTCCATCAGCTTCCCTCTTTGAGATGTAACAGCCCAAACGGAGATCTCTCGTTAATGTCATTACTTTGGTCATTCAAACTGCAGCAAGGCAGCTTTGAGGGAAGAGTTCTGTGAAGATGCAGTAAGACCATCTTACTACAATTACGTGCAGTAGGGAGGGAGGAAGATTACTCCTTTGTTTTAAATTAGGAGTTTGTACTGTGAGAAAATGTTAAGGGAATGACCAAAACATTTGAATATTTGAGAGCTAATGGTTAAATGCCACTACCATTTAATTGCATGATCCTCTTGCCCAGAGACCAGAATGTCAGTGTACAACTGGACAGAATTTTTAGTGCATTGGGGTAGTTGCAAATCTGGCACTTCCAATTTCTTTGGCTCTGAAAATTAAATTATTTTCTTCTAGCTTTGCTTCTAGTGTACTTAGGTATGAATTCCACTGAGTATATCGTAAATCAGCTCCAGACATAAGGAAATAGGATAGGGAAATTCTACACATTTTACTGATATTAATAATCGTATTATTAATGCAAGAAATAATACGAGATGTGAGAAAGTGAGAAGGATTTGATCCAAATTTAAAATTACACTGGTATTTTAGTTTCCATAGATTATGATCTTATGCATCTGTGTGGCTTCTATGCATCCAAAAATCAGGTGAGTGGCAGAGACGGTAGAATTTGTTCAGCAATGTAGAATAACAGCTTGGGTCAGGGGAGATTTATTGTCTACTTCCATCTTTACTCTGTTACTTTGCAAAGCACCAGCCATGACGGAATTTATGCAAAGTGTACAAAGCAAGTTAATTACACTTTAATCCTCAGAAAGGTGGGTGACTGGGGCAAAGGGCTTGCAGTCTGTTCTGAAAAGCATAATCTACTTCACTCTGATGTGCTGCCAGCAGAAGATAATTTCCTTTATTGTTTCCTATTCTCAGAAATTTCTAGACTAACAACAGACATTTCTTTTCTATGAAAAAAATTCAAAGCTTCTACACAGACATAGAGTGGGAGAGAAAGTAACCACCTGCAGACTTCAGATTACAGCAAAAATGCTTCATTTTTTTTTTCATAATTTCTCAAAAGAAAAACAGTGTTTTCAGTTGCCCAGTGCAGAAACTAATGGAGTTTAAAAAAGGAAAAAAGGAAAAGGCATTGTCCTTAAATTCTACTAGAGTAAAAATTAAGAGTGTTTCAGTATGCTGCAATTTACCCTAACAAAAGGTTTTATTTGCTTCACCTTTAAGAAGAAACCATGATTAGTATGAATAATCATATCATGGAGCAGGAATTTCTCTCTCTGTGGGTGGATGATTATTCAGTTGCATATATTGTCCATGGAAAGTATGTTCCCAGGTATTCAGCAAAGTTTTGATTGATGATTATTTATGGCTCTGTTAAGAGCTTATTAAAATGTGTTGCATCACCGCTGCTAGATTATGGAACTTTACACTTGTAATATATTTATTTAGTCTTTTATGATAAATTCCAAGAAGGTAATATAGTTAGGAATATTTTTTTCTTACCAAATCTGCCTAGAATTTTCTTGTGTGTATGGCTCAGTGCAATTCTCTCCACATTCCCAGCCATCAGTATATCCAGTGACTTTTCTGCCTCTGGAGCATTGAGCACCATGTATTTCAACATTTCTTATCTTCTGAAATGCATGTGAGCTTCAAGATGACAAGCCAGAGGAGATGGGAAAAAACTAATTGTATCTGAGCAGTCCAGGCATTCATGAACCATTTCACTAATTGTTTAGACTATTTGACTTTTATAACTCATGTCTTTCCATTCCTTTTGAGGCTTCTCTCATGGACTTTTTCCTCTCTTACATTTTGGGGCCCAATCCTGCAGTCCCTCCCACTCGGATGAGCCCTGTCAGCCTGGCTGACATGTGTCAGTGGGGGTCTCTCTGTTACAGGAATGATAGGGAGCTTTGATGGCAAATTGCTGGGCATGAACACCTGCTTTCTGCCTGTTTTCTGCTCAATACCTAACATAAAAATTTCATACTTAAAGTTGTTATTACATTACTTGAATTATAATAGGGATATGTTGTGCCATGCCCTGAAAATTAAAATCAACACTGCAATGTTAATTAAGCCTCCAGCATTTTATTTGCAGATGTAGATATTCAATACATTTATATATTGCTCAATTAGGTGTATTTAGTGCAGCCTCTTTTCCTTCCCTTTGCTGTAAAATAAATCCAAAAGAGCATTATAAATTAAACCCCTGTACATTTCAGTCAGCAGGATATTCAGTATTTCAGATATCTAAAGGCTAATGTCTTCCAAAATGGCATTTCTTGCAGCAGTACACTTAGAGATTTATATGAGATTAGCTCAGTTGGTTAAAGCATGGTGCTCATAATGCCAAGGTTGCAGGTTTGATCCCTCTGTGGGATCATTCCATTTGCTTAAGAGTTGGACTTGATGATCCTTGTGGGTCCCTTCCAACTCAGAATATTTTGTGGTTCTGTGATTTCTTACATATTCTGATAGCATTAAGGCAATAGGAAGGAGATGGAGCAGTTTTTCATGTATTTAAGTTACATTACCAGGAACAGAATAAACAGTTCTTGCATTCTTGTGGAAACGTTAATTACTCACATGGCACAACATCATTACAATCAAGACAGAGCAATCAGTTCATATAACAAACCCTATAATCAAAGTAATGTAATCAATGTAAGTAATCAACTATAATAAGCAATTAAATACCTAACCGCATCAACCAATAACTAAAATTACAGCCTTGAATAGTATCAGAATAATTGCGTCATTAGAAACTTGTGTAAAAGCCAGTGGTAAGTCTAAGTTTTTAACTACACAACATAGCTATTGCAGGTGTTATGGGAAGGTCTATAGCCTCATCCTGAGAGACTTTAGCTAGCAAGACTTGACTAAAGAAAAGCAGACCTATTCCTGAGCCAGGCTTGGATTTGCCATATTAAGGCAGGAGCAGGCTCCCTCACTGGAGCCTTGTGTGGCCTTATCCCCAGAGCAGCCAGAGCAGCAGCCCCCGAGCAGACGGGCACGGTGTCACCCAGCAGATCTGCTCACACATCTTTCCTTCCTGCCACCACCTGAGCCTGTGTCAGCTAAAGGCACTGCAGCCACTGAACCTCCTTGGGAATGTGGAGGGGAGTCAGCTCCTGTTTCTTCTGCCTGTTCCACTGCACTCCATCTGCTTGTGAAGGCTGACTGGCCTTTGCTCCCACCTTCGTGCCACGGAGAGTGTGGCCAGAAGTCATTGAGAGAAAATCACCTGTTTCAAGAGGTCTTAACCTCTCCTAATAGATCTGTATCCATCTGAGAACAGACCTGTCAGTCCACATCTGGAAGTGACCTGTCTGTGCCCATTGTCCAGCAATGGGGCAGCTCCAGCATCTGGAGGCTTTTCATTTGACTGTAGCAGTACTACAAGACCACAAACCTCACCAAAATAAAGAAGAGTAAGACTGAGGCTACCACTGCAAAGTATTTGCATAAAATAAAAATCAGTGAGGAAATATAAAGTGAGAAAGAACCATATATGTGTGTTTTTCAGCCATGACAGTGTACAGGTAGTCTGAATGTTTACTGTTTTGAAAGACTTGAAATTAATATCTGCTGCTACCAAGCATTAAGAGAAGCAGATTCTGTAGGATCTCATCTTTCAGATTAAATAGAAATCCTAAAAAGAGCTCTGGAAAGCACAATGTGAAGTAAATCTGGTTTGTGAGAGTAAAGTTTTTAAGCCCCACCAGCTGCTTTTCCTATTTTCAGCACTGAAGTTGGATTATTTCAGCATAGCAGACAAGATAGGCAGGGTCTCTAGGCTGGAGGGCAGCATTTCTGGAAGAAGATTAGCTCTTCAATTCATGCAAGGCAGATGTAGAAGCACAAGGAGGGGTAGGTGCTGTCTGCAGTCAGCAGTGAAATTGCTCTCATGGCATGACCTCACCCGAAGAATGTAACCAGATACCATAGCGGCTGCCTCTGAAGTGCTTAAACAACACCGAGAATGTGTTATTTGCACCGGGGGATCACTGATGTGCTGTAGTTACAGTAGCAGTATGGCATGGACAGAAGCATGTCTGCCTCACTCTGCATCGCTTTGGAGGGTTTGATCAACTGGACATTTGGCAACTCTTGGCTCCTAAGGCAAGGGCAATACGTGTGGAAACTGAATTAACACACACTAGCCGGGTCTGCAGCTTAGGTAAAAACCTTACTCTAGGGCTTAAAGTTTCTTAATATTCTTTGCTAATTATTGGAAACATATTGAAAAAAAAGAGAAAAAAAAAATGGAAAACATTCTATTCCTGATGGTCCGGTCCATTGCAGCCCTCGACAGTAGCATAACCTTGGGGCTGGGCTGCTGCACCACCACAGGACTGTGAGAGTCCAGAAATGGCTCACTTTTTTTTAGCAGTCACCCTTGCAAATCCCACCCAGCATGCACTATGCACACCCTGACAGCCTAGGACTTTCCATGTTGGTAGTGAAGGTGATGCTATCAAGAGGATAAAACATCAGAAAAAGTAGGAAACAATCATTAGTATCACAGGGGAGGAAAATGGCTGAAAAGCAGAAACAGAAAGGCTTGGAGGCCCACTTGATGAAGTGAAACTGAACTGACACATTTGGATTCAAAAGCTGATTATGACCTTGGTGGCTATGAGATAAAAGTTGTTAATAATTCTAGAAAAGACTGTCTTGGCATGTGGTCAAAAGGTGAAATAGGAAGGGATTATCGTAGAATGGTAGAATTATTTAGGTTGGAAAAGACCTCTAAGATGATCAAGTTCAATGTAAATTTAACACTGCCAAATCCAGTAGTACATTTAATTTTCTTCCCATAACTGTACTTTCCCAACTTCTTTAATTTAAAATTTAAAAAAAAATTGTTTGTTTGTTTTTGTTTTACAATTCCTGTCTTTCAATCATCTCTCCATAATGTCCACGGGTTTATTTTCTAGCACCTGGGCTTCCTTTCAGGGTCACAGTGGTTTTTAAACCTGAGGTTTTGTAGCAACCACAGCATTCCAGATAGCTGCCAGCAAAATGCTTACAGCCAATTTATTTTGTGGGTTGAATTTCTTAGTGAATAAGAGAGGTGGAGATGCAATGGCAGCCTCTTTAGAATTGCTGGCACTGACTGAAAGAGCACATCCTGGCAAAGGCCACGAGCTGATGCCTGGCACTCCCATAGGAGCTGGCCCAGGTATTGAAGGGAGAGAAGAGAAGCCCACTGAGCGCTGTGGAGGTGGTGGGCAGCCCCAGGACACTGGCCTGTCCAAGGAGGCAACATTTCCTTTGGGAGCACATGATCTGTCCTGCTCAGCAGCTCCTGGCACACAGTGAGTAGTGACCTCTCTCTTCCTCTCTGTCCAGCTGCTCTCTGAAATACAGAGGTTTGAAAATAATGGCATTAGTTACAGAAATAAATTTCAATGTGGCATATGAGGAATATTATGTGAATAAATGTATGTAAGCAAATAGTTTACAAAACAAACTGTATGTAACTATATGTATACAAAAATTTAATATCTCATGAATTATGAGTAAGGCATTATGTTGGACTACCAGGAAGTTAAAGATTCTTTAACAACTCAAGAGAAGATACAGGTCTTCAGGAAACCAGCCATTTTAAAGTTGTTATTTTAATTAGTTTGTTTTCTGGCAGTTGATGTGGGTTCAATAATTGGAAATATGGACTTGGAGACTTCAGGGGGTATTGTTTCTTCTTTTTCCATGTAACAGTGAAATTCTGCAAGATAAATTGTTTTCTGAAAGCCATTTCTGCTTCAGAAATTACAAACTGAAAACTGAATTGTGGGTTTATCTGCCAGAGAGTAAAAGCCCAAAACACTCCTCAAAAAAATCCACCCTTGTTTCTGATTCTAGAGGGTATGGTCATGTGCTCTATGTGGGGGTCTCAAGGCTGGGGAGCAAACTGAGGTATAAAATGTTTTGTTCTTCAAAGCTGACGCCCCCTCACTGCAGTATTGATGAAACTGGCCTTGGACTCAGAAGTTCCTAATACCAAACTGGCCAGAGCCAATATGGAAACTGGCCATAAATTTTTTTTTAATGGACATTTTTCATTTGTTTATGATTGAAAGCACAAAGATGTTTGTATTAATCACTCCTGTGAATCCCTGGGATCTTCTAGCAGTCTTCCTCAGGAGAAACCCATCTTATTGGGAATGTTGTTGGAAAAGATGGAGAAATGGCCTTTGGTCAGAGAGAGACAGGAATTACAAAAGACCTGTAGCATTTCCTCTCGTTGTTTGTACAGGGTAGGATCCAACCAACTTTATCTTGGGCTTCCAGACAGCGACCCAGTCTGCCTGCTTTCCCAGGCTCCTAACAAGTTGATCCCTTCTTTTGGGAGGTTCTTTTATCTTTGGTCTGAAAGCTCTCAGGTTTGTATGCTCCCGTGTGCCATGTGCTCTCAGCCAGTGTGGGGCAGACACTGATACCTGTGCTCCATCTAGCCCTCCAGAGAAGCATAAAAGCTACTTGCTAATAACTTCTATTTGTTCATATTTGCATGCCTGTTTTCAAAAAGTTAGCAGAGAGTGTGATCTTGAAGGGAGTTACAATCTCCAGAACACCCAGCTGTTGGCACAAGACTGAGCTGGCACTGAAGGGTGATGTTTCAGTTTGGTTTTAGGATTAAACTTGAAAAATCTTGGCAGCTGTCCCTCTCCTAGTCATTGCCAGCTTTGCTGTAGATGAAAACAACTGAAAAGAGAAAATTAAACCTTGATGCTAATGAGACACTAAAAACATTATTCTGGTTTTGGACTCCTCGATTTTATCTATATTCATCTTTTACATGTGACCAAGATGGTTCTGTGCTCCCCAGGCCAACTGGCGTGGTGAAGCCCACGTCCTCACTCTCAAAGTCTCTTGGAATGTAAATGGCAATGTCCAAATTACTCACTGGGAATGGTTCTTGGCCCATACTAATTTACAAACCATGCCCAGAAATTATTTTGGAAGAGTGATAGCTTGCCCAGGCCAAAGCCATCACCAGCACAGTTCTAACAATTTAATGGGCTTGATGCTCGGGTTTCAGCCCTGGGAACATTCCCTGGCATGGATTAATCTACACCTCTATTGATGCAGCTATGGAAGCTAAGACTAAATAAATACTGTAATTGGAAAAAAATAGCCCTCACTGTATAATTATTTCAATAAATTATTAGCCATGTTTTGTAAAGTGTGGCGTACATTTCAGTCAATACTGTTTAATCTATATCTCCGTTTTCTGAAAGTGAGCTTACACATAAGGGAGATGGAATTTTCCCTATGTTATCCTGTTCTCCAAGGAAACAAAAACTGGCATAGAAAAAGCTTCTTTGATACCTCAGTTAAAAGCCTTTCAACCTCCCCACAGACATTTTATCAAATCCACCAAAGATACTGTTAAAAGAATACTTTTCTTACACAAAAAAAGTACTGCAATGCTCCTACTATCAAAGAGAATATGGAGTTTCTATTGTATGCTCTTAAAATAAAGCAGTCAGCCAAACCAAAACCCTCTATATTTGGACCAAATCTCTTCCTTGGCATAAAGTCTTCCCTCTTGTCCATCACTCTCAGGTTTTAATACACATAATACACATAGAAAATAGTAACTAGAAATACACTAGAAAACTATTGAAATAAAAAATTCAAGAAGAGGGAAAGCTACATTTTGTTTTGTAGGGTTCAAGGCTGAGTAGTTCTGATTTGTCTGAAATTAAAGGGAAGTACTGGGTGTCCTGGTTTTTGGGGGTTTTTTTGGACACATCAGAAAATTTTCTGAACTTAGCTTGATGGCATTCTGACTGTACCTGCCCAGTATACACAAACACATTCAAACATAATTAGCTAAGAAATCATCTTTTCCAGGGCTCAGAAGGATTGAATAAAACCTGTCCATTTTTCCTTTGCATCAAAGGAAACCCAAGCACAAAACATTTTTATAGAGAATTCTTCCTCTTTTTACCAGCCTATGTATTTTGTCCTCTGAGTGTATCAGCAGAGCTCTAACCAACAGTACTTTCCCACCTGCCCATTTCCACTTAAACGGACTTACTCAAAGAAGCAGAGAAAGGGAATGCATTATTTATTATATATTAATATTACACATTAGTGGGAGTTATTGCATAGCTCTGTTTCAATCATGGTGGTTGAGGAAGTTCCTGGTATCAAAGGATATTTAATTAGTTTAAAAGAATACTGTTGTTACATACTTTAGAGTTGCTCTTAATAGATGAAATTTATATATATACACACATACACACACATATATAGTATTTAAAAGTAGCTCTGCCTCAACCACTATTGCTATAAGCAGTAGAATCAAGAGGAATCAAGGACTGGTAGGCATGTACTGTGTTCATACACAATCTGTTGTGAGCGATGTGAAGTATTTTAAGACCAGTCTGTCAGGAATACTTTTATAGCTTTAAAGTATGTCTCATTTGCCTTTGGTATTAGACACTCCTATAAAGTCCAGCGGGTGCTTATGTGGTGTGACATACTGTTGGATAACTTTTAAACACTTTTTAATATCTGTGTGGTGCCTCATTCATATAAACACCTTAGTAGACAGACAGACCACAGCACCTCTGTGGAATGAAAATGGAATCTTTTACCAATGCAACGTTTTGGCATCCCCAGTGTACCTTTACTTAAAAGCTGTGTGCTTTAGGTGTTAAATTCTGTGGGTGTCTGGACAAGGCCAATGTTATCTAATCTTTGTTATTTTTGTACACTTGATCATCACTCATTTATTTTGATTGCACATACGGACGCATTTAGAGAACAGACTGAATGCAGAAGGCTGGCTGTACTAGCACAGCAGGCTTGCTGTTCAAAATTAGGTGCATGAAGAAAGGTACTCGTTTGCCATGATTGTACATGCAAATGTAATAACTGTATTCACTGTGGTCGCTTCCACGTCACAGCTCTGACCTTTTTGCTGCACAGCAGTATCAAGCCACAATAGCTGGTATGGATTAATCAATCACCTCTTTCCTCAGGGAACAGTGCTGCTTCCAGTCACAAGCTTACTTGGATGAAGAGTGTGCTTGTCTTCTCCATCAAAGACCAAACAAATAAAAGGACTAATTTATTTTTTAAGAGGAAGAAGGTATAAGAGGTAGAAAAACTGTGTAAGCCAAGAGATCAGGGCCAAGAATGAGAGTCTTCCTGTACTTGATGGAGGCAGATTAGACATCTCTCTCACTGCCTTTAAGAAGATATTGAGGTGTCTGAAGGGAGTATCTTAGCATTCAGGGTCAGACACAGCCTCACAGTGTGATGTGGTGGCGTCACTCCTCAGCAACCTGTAGTAAGGATATGAATGTCCAGAAGGTAAGGCCAGGGAGCATCTGCCTCCAGGTGCTAAGATATATCTGCTAAACTCATAATCTATGATACTTTTAGAGAACTTGTTAGTGTGCTCATGTCCTGACAGAGACTCTGACCCTCTTCACAGGATCAGAGTTGCTGAGACTGGGCAGAACCTCTGGAGATTTCTAATCTAACCACCTGTGCTTAGAGCAGTACCAGCTAGCACAGGTGGCTCAGAACTGCGTCCAGTTTGA
This sequence comes from Melanocharis versteri, assembly GCA_013397845.1. NCBI lineage: Eukaryota > Metazoa > Chordata > Aves > Passeriformes > Melanocharitidae > Melanocharis > Melanocharis versteri. The sequence continues at coordinate 243,521 of VZTG01005253.1, read as the reverse complement.
GTGTCCAGTTTGAGTATCTCCAAGAATGGAGACTCCACAACCACTCTGGGAAACCTATTCCAATGTTTAATCACCCGCAGAATAAAAAAGGTTTCTTCTTATGTTTAAATGGAATTTCCTGTATTTCAGTTTGTGCCCACTGTGTCTTGTCATTTTTCTGGGCACTACTGAGAGAAACGTGGCTCCATCTTCTTCACTTCCCCATCAAGTGTTGATCCATATTGATAAGGTACATGGGAACCTTCTCTTGTCTAGGCTGAACAGTCCCAGCTCTGTGTCTCTTATTGAAGATACTCCAGTCTGTTAATCTGCAGACCATGTCCGTGGTCTCTCTCATACTGGGGAACCCAGCACTCTACCCAGTATTCCAGATATGTCTCACCAGTGTCAAGAGGAAGGATCACCTTCCTGGGCCTGCTGATGATACAGTCAAGGATACTGGCTTTTCTTGCCACAAGGGCACATTGCTGGCTCACGTTCAACTTGTTACCAATCAGGACCCTCAGGTCCTTCTCTGTAAAGCTGCTCTCCAGCCAGTCAGGCCCCAGTCTTTTCTGGTGCATGGGATTATTCCTCCCCGAGTGCTGGATTTGACATTTCCCTGTACTGAACTTGTTGAGGTTCCTGTGGGCCATTTCTCCAGCCCAGGTCCCTCTGAACAATAACACGGTCCTCTGGTGTTTCAGCCACTCACCCCAGTTCTGTATCATCTGCTAGCTAGCAGAGGGTGCACTCTGCCCATCAACCAGTTCAGTAATTAAGATGTTACACAATATTGTCCCTAGTATTAACCCCTGGGACAGACAACTATTAAGTCACCTCCAGCTGAACTTCATGTCACTGCTCCCAACACTAGGACCTCAGCAGTTCTGCCAGCTTTCAGTCCATCTCACTCTCCATTTATTTAGCTCATATTTCATCAGCTCGTTTGTGAGAATGAGAGACTGCCAGAGAGATTAGTGAAGATAAAGATCCAGAAGCAGGTGAGCAAGAAGCTCCACTCACCCACCAAGCAGCCACATCCTTGTAGAAGGTTTACAGGTTGGTCAGACATGATTCTCCCCTTGTAAATCCATGCTGACTACTCCAAATCACCTTCATGTCCTTGAGATGTTTGAAAATGGTTTCCAAGATTATTTGCTCCATCCCTTCCCACCAGTGTGTAGTTCCCTTGATTGTCTTGTCATCCTTGATAGGATGTTATCTCCAGTCTGTTTAAATGTTCTCTAAACTGACCCCCCTTCAGCAAGGGTAATTCTTCCTTGTGCCAGATTTTCCCACCGGTCTCCACTGTAGACCAAGGCAAAGTAGGCACTGAATACCTTGACCTTTACCTTGTCTTTGTACTATGTTGTCTGCCTTATTCAGTAATGTGCACATGTTTTCCTGATTTCTCTTTTGCTGCTAATACAGCCATAGAAGCCCTTCCTCCTGCCCTTTGCAACCCTTGCTGGATTGAATTCCAGGAGAGCTTTGGCTTTTCTGACCCCATCCGTGCATGCTCATATAATTTCTCTATTTTCCTCCCTGGTGATTTCCCCATTACTGTGCTTCTCGTAGACTTCCTTTTCATGCCTGAGTTACATCTGGAGCTCCTTGTTTATCCACACAGGCCTCATGCTGCCTTTGCTTGATTTCCTGCTGGTTGGGATGAACTGTTTCTCAGTTTGGAGGAGGTGAACCTTGAATATCAACCCACTTTCCTGGACCTCATTGCTTTCCAGGACTGTATCCCATAGGATTATTCCAAACATATCACGGAATAAGCCAAAGTCTCCCTTCTTCAAGTCTAGAGTTGGGATCCTGCTCCATCCTCTCCAGATTCTGAGCCCCACCGTATCATTAGGGGCAAGGCTGCCCCTGACCTTCACATCCCTAACCAATCTTTTCTTGTTTGTAACTATGAAGTCGAGCAGAGCTCCTCTCCTTGTCACCTCCTAGTTCTGGTGGAGAAACTGCAATCCTGTTAGACCTCCCAACCAGATCTGTCCCTGGAAGTCATGGCTAAAGGCTAATGCTTTCCCAGGACTGTGGAAGAATGTTGACCTAGATCAAGATATTGCATGCTGTTCATGTGGTATTTGCTTTTCCTCTTGAGAAAAAGAGTTACTGAAGCATTTTTTCTTACACTTGTGTAGTATAAATAAATATTTTTGGATGCAGGAAGCTAACCTTTCTCTAACCCTTGAGAGTTGATGTCCAAACTTGCTTAAGTTTGCTGGGGTAATCAGAAAGGCAAACAAACTGATGGAGGAACTTTATTCATTGATCTGTCTGCATTCCTGCCTAGCTCTGCATTTTAACGAATTATGTATTTTGGATCAGCAGATTTATACAGTTCACACTTCATTATCCAACAAACAGAGAATACTCTGCTTGTGATCTGAAGTAGTGCAGATCTTTCTGCAGTTTCTGGGTTATTCCTGGATGGATCTTAAAGCTTTAAAATGCAGTGAAAATTAATCAGTGAAGATTTCTGCTAACAATTTAAATAGCCCTTTGCTTGTGAGTTGGCATGGAAAGAGGGGATTGCACATAGTGGGTTTGTATCTTCTCTCTTGGGTCTGGTCTGACTGACATAATGAGGAGCAATGAGCACTTCGGTGCTTTTGAAGGCACAGATCAGGACTAGATAAGTGACGGAAAGCTGAAAAAGTTCTTTTGGTTTTTTTTTTTTTGCAAACATAGGTAATTCTAACATTGCTTTGGGATAGACATTGGATCACAGAGGACTCAAATTGTAGAATCCTCCCAAAACAAATATGGTCTAGTCCTGAAACTGACTGAGGTATGCACCCTCCAGCCTTCAGAGTGGCTGTTTGCCAAGGTCAGAAGTACACATTTTCCATCTGGCCAAGGATTTTTCATTGTGTGCTTCCTTTATATCAGTTTGTGGGAACCATTACAAGCAAAATATTAAATATGAGCAGGGAATGCATCTTTTGCAATAGCATAAATGGAAAATAAGGCAAAACCAAATATTGTAAATTGCTTCCTCTTTATGCTGTAATTTCTTCATTATTCTTTGTTTTGCTTCTGGGGTTTGAAGTGTGTGTTATAAGTGGAGTACTCAAACTATTATCTATTTTACTTTGTTCTCACCATGGACATTGTTGAAATTCTCTAAATAGAAAATCTCATATCTTGAAAACAACCTGCAAAATAAATCTTGGTTCTTAGGTAAGAAACTGTACTAGAAAAAAGAGTGACTGGACCATTCTCATAGAGCAATACTATTTGACATCAAGTGTGGTTAAATGACATCAAGTGGTTAAATGCCAGGGGTGATGTCTTTTAGAGAAAAATAAATTATACTCACATATCTTAGTGGTGGAGTAAGGATGGAAAATATAACCCTGAGGAGAGCCATTCTGGAAAGAAAGCTAGCATGGGGGCTGTGAGCCATTTACCCAAGTAACTGCATTGGCTTCAGCTCCACAGAGCTGTAAGCATCTGCATGGGGACATGGGATATGGTGCCTTCCACTTCCTCCAAACCAAACATTTTTTTGGCTGTTTTTCTCTTTACAGGAACCCAGACCTTTGTATAACAAAAGATGCCAGTTTTATTCGAGTGGAATAGGATTCCTATATGATGCCTACCAGACTGAGGTAAACAAACTCATCTCATCATGTGCTCATTTCTGCTGTGCTGGGGAGGAGTGAGGGAGATGTTTGAGAGCATGTCTGTTCATGTAGGTCATGGGTAGATGGAAACCCCACTGTTTTTCTCCCACAAGTGACTCCCTGCTTGTCCAAGCCTCTGACGATTGCAAGTCACTACAGCCAGTGAGGTTTTGAGTCATCATCAGTATTTGTATCCAGTACATTACTCTGGGACTGGAATGATTCCTAGTCCATCTATGCTGTATAATAACTGTCTGGAATGTGTTTGTCACATTGGCGTCTTCCTTTTGAAGGTTTTTGTAGACTCCAAGTGGAATAGGAAATATCTAAATTAATCCATTTGTATCATCCAGAAGACTTCAAATCTCTGTATTTATCCAGCACTGGCCAAGAACATCAGTGGTTTGAATGCAGCATTTTTATTATCTCAATGACATTAACGTGGTCAGAAAAGTGCCCATATCCAAATGGCTAACCTCCTGAGAAGTCCAGATTTAGTTTCTTTTCCTATTTTATTATTGTGCTAAATTGGTAGGAGTGAATAGAAAAGCAGAATGGAGAACACCTAAACGGTGGTATAACTTTCAAGAAACCAGTTGTTCTTCATCTCAATTCCTGCCATTGCTAAGAAAAGGTGTATGGGGAATGTTACCTCTAATATTTCTAGAAAGCTTAGCAAAGTGTACTACCAGATTAAGCAGCTCCTTAAATCTCGTTGCTAGGGCACCCTGTTGTTGATTCCAGAAAATGTATGACAAAAATATTTCACTGATCTCCTCGTGTAAAGATCTACCCAGACAAACTTCTGAAGTGTGACAACACCCTTTCCCGTAAATTTTACTCCATCCTCTTCTAAAGTGTGCGTGCACACTCAGACACAGACATGGCCTGAGAAATGCTTCTGATTCCTGTAATAAACATGTAGTTGGCGTCACACTGACCGCAACTCCTTGCAGGTGACCCCAGCCTCAGGCTTCTGGCCAGACAGTTTTCCACAGCTCTGCTGATTCTGGGAATGTCTAAACTTGGGCCACCCAGAACTCCTTCCTCTATTCTGGAAAAAGGCCAAACCCCATAGCTTTTAAAAATGTACGTAGTTTCTAATAACATTCTTGTCTGGTTGTTCGCTGATTTAGAGTCATCATGTGCTAATTCAGAGTTAAGGATCCATGGCATTTATACTTGGTTTTTGCTTTTCCAAAGGTAGCCAGTTAGTGAGCAGGGACATGCTCTGCATGGAGGCAAACACTTAACTAGGAAAGCAGATTGTTTACTGAGTGCAAGTTTCCTTTTGATTGACATCTCTCACCTGTAAGTGATCTCCAGCTCATTTGGTCTGCCTGTTTCAGTTCTCTTTGCTCAAAGCAGAAAGAATTTGATTTTCTTGCAATTACCAGGAGATGAGAACATATCTTCAATTGGTGCTGAGGAGATAATCAATCACAAACATCCAGGACATGAAAAAGCTGAGTGTCTGGTCACTGAAATGAAATAATAGGTCTTGGCATACAGAACACCCACAAATGGCCTGTTTCCACCACCCTTGCTCACACCACACACTAATTTGTTTATTTTGGTTTATTCACTGTTCTCCTAAAAAGGAGTGTCTTGTTCTATCCATGTTTTAAAAACGCAGTGATAAAAATAGGTAACTACAGTTAACTTCCTTGGCCAAAAATTTGTGTCTTGTAGTGTGGAAGCAGCTAAAAACGTGTTTAAGATCATGCTTATCTCCCTGTTTTGTACTTCTAGCCTTCTACATTGAAAGGGGCAGACTGGCCTTATTATTGCTTGGAGACGGAAAAACTACTTTTATTTCCTATCAGAAGTGGTCCCCAAATCATGCGTCAGAAGAAACCACTTTTTAGTAGCCCATCCCATCTTATAAAGCCCTCCTATCCCAATTATGCATGTGTGAAGCGAATTTTAACTCTGTAGGTCCTAGACCATTTTCACTGCATACAGGAGGTCAAAACCAAAGTCTGAAGGTCCACAGAATGCAAAAGCATAGGGCATCCCACAAAATGGCTGTGGTAACACACTGTGCCACAGGATTGGTTTCCAGCCTGCTTTGAGAAATAGCCAGGTGGGATGGTTCAGTTACTGCCTTGATGAGGCTGATGCAGTCAGTGACAGTACATGCTCCTCTTCTGCAGTAAATTGCAGCTCAGGCTGCAGCTGATTGTGACTTCAGGCCAGCAAAGCCCTTATGTTACATTCCAGTAAGTTCAGACACAATGGGGCAATGGTGATGAAACAAGGTCCTGTCTCAGGGTGAGATGTCCTTGTGACAAGTGGGATGTGTCTCTATCAAGCCGTGAGCTCCATTTCCAGGTTGCAACCTAGACTGAGACTGTCCTTTTATAATCTAACTTCCGTTTTGGGATAGAAGAGCTGATTTGTGTGAGACACTAACCACAGGTACAGCCTTGTCCTGAGCAGCAAGCAATCCCAAGGAATCATTTTAATCTCCTTCTAACATTAGTTTTGTCACCCGTCTTCCACTGCTCAATCGAATCCTGCTAAGGACAAGTACGGCAAGTCTGAGACCAGTTGTAAGATGAACTTCCTCTGGTGCTGAGTGTGTGTGTTTAAGGCTTTCCTTTTTGCTGGGAACAAGCACATGAGGAGTACAGACTCATCAACTGTGACAGTTTTCATACTAAAAAGGATGCACAGATCCAGAACTTAGGAAGTGAGAAACATCTGGTTTAACATCCCTTGTGGACACCACTATTCCACAGAGTAAAACATTCATGGCTAAGCCAGAACTGTCTGATAAGCTCGTCAAAAGCAGGCATGCATTCTTAAGCATGCTCCTTCTACTTTTTCATTATGAGGAGTTTTCCATTCAATAATACATTTTAATTGCATTTTGTGAACAAAATACTTCTCAGTGGTTACAGAGATTTTTTCCTATCAAATAAAAACTGTAGAAAGAATGTATTTTCTGACTGCTAGCTTTTAAAACCTGCCAGCTCTCCAGGATTTCAAAGTCAATAAGCTAAAATCTCAGAAAAAAAAAAAAAAAAGCCTTACATATAAAATATTTCAATTGGTCTGTAGTGACAAATAGAGGTGATTAATGCTTACCACACTTAAGGACTCATTAAACTGATTTTGTGTCTGGATGGAGAGTGGATTACGTGTGCCTGCCTTTATTATTCCAACATCTGTCCATCCCTGCAATTCCTCCTCACACAAATAAACCTTTTCAGTTTTGTATTCAAGAGCCTGCAATAAATGGTACTTATTTGCTGGAGTGCTTGGATCTTTTCTGAATTATTCTGTTTGTGGGATTGAAGATTGTTCTTGCTGTTGTTCATAATTACTTCCTTCTTCAGGAGGGTTTCACTGAAAGGGGAGAGCTCCCCTTTATTGGAAGCTGTTCAGATAAATTGGCTCCCTTGCCATTTCTCCACTATAATGGACTGGTGTTCTTATCCACTTCAGTGTTTGCTGTAGTGTATCTCTCCAGACCCACGGTCAGTTCCTCACAGCTGTAGAGACCTGAGTCTCATGGCTGCATGCTCTGGGGCTCAGCAGAATAGAATCAGGCAGTGCAGCAAAGTGCTTGAAAACTCTGGCAGCCCTGGCTGCAGGCTGGTGCTGGGAGCTCTGGGCTCCATAGTGCAAATGCCCTCAGATTCAGGGGCTGTCGTCCTTGTTAAAACTCCTAGGAGCTCAGGGTTGTCCTTCTGGCTTGCAGTCATGAATTCTGGAATCTCAGGATCTTTCTGCACAACAGGTAATACAACTTGACAATGTCATAGTAGCTGGGGGTTTTTTGTGGTCAGTAGGGTGATTCACACAACACTGAAACACTGAGGATAAAAGTAAGTTTCTATTTTTTTGGCAGGTGACATGTCATACCCTAAACAGCAAGTGCCAGCTGAAAGTAAAGAGTAACACATGCTATTGCTGTGATCTGTACAACTGTGAGAAGTAAGTACCCGTGTGCATTCCGTGGCCTCTGAGAAATTCTTGGTTGGTTGTCTTTACTCATGAATGGCAGGGCCTGAAGAAGTAACACAAGGAGATTGTATGCTGAGAAATCCAGTTCCTCTGCAATTGAAGTCCTGATGCCAGCACAAAGTAGGTCAGGAGCTGTTCATTAGTGTTGGTATTATTTTAGTTTCTTTTTCTTTAAATATGTCCATAAGCTTTTTGCTGTGTGATCAAAACCGATCACTCAGTCACATCCCTGTTCAGATATACTGTTGGTCTGGCAATGCATTTTTCCCATTAGATTTACTGAATCAGCTGCTTGACTCACCCTTTGCACATCTCACTGTCGTAGAATCACAGAGTGATTTGGGCTGGAAGGGACCTTCAAGACCATCCAGTTCCAACTCCCCTGCCGTGGGCAGGGACACCTTCCACTGGACCAGGCTGCTCAGAGCCCCATCCAATCTGGCCTTGAACACTTCCACCAATGAGACATCCACAGCTTCCCTGGGCAACCCGTTCCAGTGTTTCACCACCCTCACAGTGAGGAATTTCTTCCTAATATCTAATCTAAATCTTCCCTGTTTTGGTTTAAAACCACTCCGCCTTGTCTTATCACTACCTGCCCTTGTATATCATTTTACAATGCACTCTCATGCAACCTCTGCAACTCTCTACAGTTAAGCCACAGTCACTTTGCCTTCTTTCCTCCTATGTGTTTCTCATCTTTCTTCCTTTCTACATCTATTTTATTTTGGTTTTGCCTCCTTTTCACATACTAGCAGCCCTGAATAACCCCAGTCCTCTGTATGCCTTGGCTAGTGTGATGCCATACATGAACATTTTAGGCAATCAAGCTTCTACACAAGGCTTCTGCATGAAAAAGTAGCTCTTAGCCAGATGCTAATTCAACTACAGAAGTAAAATGACATTTGGGACTAGAGGGAAGTGATCTATGCATGCATGTTTCTTATGCAGATTGGAGACAAAAAGTGAGTGAAGGTCTATGGAATGGATTAAAATCCTATGTAGAGTCTTTTGCTTATGTAAAAAATGTTAAATCTGGACATGATGCAGGTACACAAAACAAGTGGGAAAGGTAGAGAATACTCAACTTTGGTACCTTTTCTATGACAGACAAATGATGGAACATCATATTTGCAATGCAGTATGTATATAGTGAGAATTCTTCCTTCCGTGGTACACAGCTAATGCCTGCATGTTAACACTGAACCAAGCAGCCCAACTCAACATAGAAAAGAACAAGGGTGTTAAAGTGTGAAAGTATTTGGAATTGTCAGAAAAGGTGACTGAGACTGTTGCTTAAAGTGTGAAGAAACCACAAGGAGAGAGATCAGGCATACTCCACTTTCAGATGGAGATCCTGAGTGCCATTTTTTAAAGACATTGAGTTTGTTTGAAACACTTGAGACTGATCACTGCTGTGACATGATTCAATGATATAATTAAATGTGTGTGTTCTGCTATTGTCAACACTCCACAGTGGACAGCAAGATCTTATGGCACTGGCATGGACAAATCCAGGGTAAATAAGCAATCATGCTGCTCTGGAGACTTGGCAATTCCAGTTCACAGGATGGCTAGAGAGAAGTAGGAGGAGGCACAGGCCCACAAAGTGATTTGTTGTCAGCCATGGAATAGACTGATATGAAGGCAGGGTCACAAATCCAATATCCTCAGCCTCATGGCAGCTGGAGCTATCGGTTTATTTAGTTAAGATGGGCTCATGACAGGTGAACTCAACAGCAGTGGTTCTTCAGTGCCAGAACCATGACCTGAAGCCATTGATTGGATATTTCCAGAAGTTACTGTGCCTGGCTTGGTTCTTCCCAGAAATGTTGTGGACTGCTCTGCAGAGCTTTCTCTAACCACCATGCACATGCTGCCCCATGCACTGGGGATGGAGGAACAAAAGAGTAAACACAAACTGCTCACTTCTGGTTTCCACCATAATCTGATGGCAACTTCCTAACAGTGGAAAAACAAGCATTTAAAAAAATCTTTCCAACTCAAATAACTGCCCTAGGAGCCCATTAGTGGGCTCAAATTAAGACAGGTACTGGAAAGAACTGCAGGAACCTGTGGTTTCAAATTTTAAAGTAGGATATTTCTGGCTTTTGGCAAGACAATGAGGAGTAACTTCACCACATGCCTGATTTACAATAACGAATGTGGTGTAGAAATATGAACAAAGATTTCTGGATAGTACAATCCTGAGTGTAAAGACACATCTTTATACTGTACTGTGTTGTATTAATTTGGAACCACAGACACCATAAACAAATGTTGCCAGCTGGCAGTATCTCCCTTCCTGTGGTTGAAATAATGCTTAAGCAACTTGCCTTCTTCAATTTTTGAGATGCCAGCAGATTTCTAGGTGAGTTGAGAAAAAAGCAAAGCTAAGCAAGCTTTATCTGGTAGCTAAATGACAAGGGCAGCACCCATATACCAAGATTATGCCTCTGTTTAGAGACAAAAAGTAAAGAAGAGTCCATGCTGGTAACCACCACCAATCAGCCAAACTAGGACTGATATTATTTGGAGTACATTTGATGCTGGCCTTAGCAGAGCCAGCTTTCAGCACAGCTTTCTCCAGTTCTTCTGAGCAGTTTTTGGTGGGAGCGTGGATGTAGCACTTTGTCAAAGAGGAAAGCAAGCAAGAAGGACTCAGATCCTGTAGTGCCCTGTATTATGTGCAAAACCATTCCCACCACAGTGATGTTGTCTGCATTCTCTTTCAGTTCAGACCAGTCCTCCAGCTACTATGAATTTCTCGGCGTGAGCAGCTGTCAGGATGTGCTTCACCTGTACAGACTCCTGTGGTCCTCCACAGTCCTCAACATCATCGGCTTGTTCCTGGGAATTATCACGGCAGCCATTCTTGGGGCATTTAAAGACATGGTGAGGCTCACAGTCTTTTGATTTATCTGAGGGCTTCTCTGCTTGTTGGCATTATCAAATAAGTTAAAACCAAGGAAGTATAACTGTTCAAAGGAGATGCTTTAAATGTGTTTCCTGGGTGTTGTGAGAGTCTGGAGCGTTATGAGCCACTGCAGAAGGCGAGTGTAATCCAGGTTCTTGTTAATAGCTGCCTTGGGGCAGATTAGAATGAAACAACACTGAATAATCAGTGCTTGTAAATAAACAATGTGGGGTTTATTATAGAACAGTTTAGTTGCAAAGGAAAACAGGTATGGAGCTGTTTTGGTGGTTATTATCTATAGTAATACGACATGAAAGCATTGCAATATGGAAGTGCAACAACAGCACCCAAGGACACACACAAGGGAAAAAAAAGAAAGAGAAAGAGAAAGGACAAGAGTGTGAGGATCTCACCACCTGCAAGTGACAAGACTCGGTTGCTGCACAGTCTTGGTCAAAGTCGTGGTCGCTGACCACATCTGTCTGGTGGTGGAGGAAATCCTGAAGACCTGGTGGAGAGAAGTCTCCAGAACAGAATATCTATTGGGTTTATATTCACTCTGGTTCAGGTGGGAACGCTCAGGTACCTCCCACGAGGCGGGGAGCGTGATATAATAATGTGAATCAGAGCTTGATATAATAATGTGAATCATGGGATGCTTCGGGAATCCTTGACACCTTCTAAGACAACACAGCTTCCCGTCCTAGCAGCAGCAGAGTCAGTAATGTCCCATCAGCAGAGGTAAACACGCTGAGGCCACAGGCAAATGTTCTGAATGCCCTGGTACTTCCCCGGGCGGGGGGAGGAGGGGAAGCCCCACAACCCTGTGGTTTGTGCAAGGAAGCACAACTTAGCATGACAAGGGGTACAATCCTCTCCACAGGATCCAGTTCCTATCTCACCCACAACCCATCGTTCACCCTGCGCCTTATCAGATCAGAGATTTAACCTCTACACACCCAAAAGTTCACCCCCTCCACCTCAACTGAGCACCCTGGGGTCTCAACAAATGGGGGAATGTTTTGAGTCATTGTCCCTTAACAATTCAGCCTCTCTCATGGATTTATACCTTTAGGCAAAGCTGTTGCCAGCTGTTCACAGCTAAGTGGGTCGAGCCTGGTCAAATACATGAATGGGAGAAGAAAACCGCAACTGTGTGAACAAATGCTGGCAATTCACTCAGTGGCATATTTTTTTCCCTTCTAATTCATCACCGAATGTGTGGGCCAGCACGGAGTCTGAGGATGCTAGTTTGTAGCTAACATGTAAAAGTCAAGTCCTACGTGTGACTTACTGTTCAGCCTTGTGTAGTTCTTGTCCCCAAGAACGGGGATGAATTCTGAAGTACCAGTCAAGTTTTTATTTAAACAGTTGTGTGCTCAGGACACTTTAACATCCTTTTTTGTTTCACTAAGGAATGCCAACTTCTAACAACTCCCTGTGCTACACCACGGTGTTGTGCTCATGTGCACCACAGCATTCAGAAGAGAGTGTGTGGTGGGAGGGATTCTCCAGTAAAGTCCCTCATTCGCCTAGACTTTCTGACACATTAAAAGGGTGAAGTTGCTGTTCCTGGCATTATCACTGTCAGTGACCCTGTTTGCTAAAGCAATGCCTAAAGACCAAGCAAGGGGCTCATGATTTACTAGGCTCTCAGGAGAGTAGTAGGACTAAATGGGCAGAGGCATGGAGATGGAGGTGAAATGCAGGAACCAAAGGGAGGTGTGACAGTAGCATGGGTCATCTTAGATCTATGATGTGTCTGGTGACTATTGCAGAGGAGAAAACTGAATAAAAAGATGAGTAAAATGAAGAAAGAGAGAGCTAGAACAGGGAAGAGAAAGCAAGAGAGATAGCTGAGATGTACATCAGAACAAGATGGGGAGCAGACTGGCAGGAAGGGGCTGCTCAGAACGGGCACCCAGTAATCCAAAGGACCCAGTCAGACTGGAGGCCATCCAGGCCCAGCTCTGACCACCCAGCATTCCTTAGCAAGCATGCCCGGGCTATCTACAACATGTGTTGGGTGCTTAAAACCATGCTTAAAATAGAGCAGGGCCATATGAATTGCTTGAAATTCACCTTTGTTGAGAGTTGCAACATTTCCTGGAAATATTCCTCTGTCGAGCTTAAGCCAAACAAGCACACTGAGCTATCACATGTACGAAATGTGCAGCTGAGCTCCTTTATGTAGGGCAGTCCTGCAAGGAATTGGTAACAGACTGCAGCCAGCCACTGAAGAGTTGCAGCTGCCCAAAGGGAGCAGAAGAAGTTTTCCCATATTAATTCATCCCCTCCCTGTGAGAGGAGCAGAAACAACCACAGTGGGAAATGAGGGGAAGAGCAGCTTGCATGGGGAGTGAAGGCAGCCATCACCTACTGTAAGTCTTTGGGAGAGCACTGCAGCTTAGTGCCCCTAAATGTTTTCTCCTGCCTAGCAGATGGGTGCAAGTGCAGCTGTGGGAAGCGTGCAGAGAGCCAGCCTGAGTCCACCTAACCTGTCTTGCTCAAACCTAAGCTTACATGAGATTTGGGCTGATGCTTTGATAGAGCTCTGTGCTTCACAGGGCCATCACTGCACTGCTCTTGAGGAACACCAAGCCAAGGTGATGTTCCTGGGAGAACTGCAGTCTCCATGATCTGGCACATTCCCTTGCAGGGAGGCAGAGCCTTGGTCACGGTCTGGGTCCTCTGACTGGGTGGCATGAAACCATGGAAGGAAATCGCAGCAGCAGTGGATGTGCAGCTTGACCCCAAGCTTAGCTGGAGTGAGTCTGTCAGGGCTCCAGCTAAAAACCTCATCTGAATAAGCTGTTCAATGTCTCTGCTCAATGTGAGCAGAAAAAGGATGTCATAGTTCAAGGGAAAGATGAGTTTGTGTCAGTCACCTCAGCTATGCTTGTGAAAGTCTTACTAAAGCAGCAATCTAAAATGCAATGACCGCTCCTTGCTCTTGCCTGTGCTTTTTCAGGGTTCTTTTGAGTCAGTACCAGAGCTGAGTTGCTAATCCGCTGCTCCCTTTCCTTGCAAAAGGAGTAATTCCTGGGGGAAGACGGGCCAAGAAAACATCAAGCAGAAGAGGAAAAGAAAGGGGCATGGGACTGACATAAAAAGAGCAAAAAAAACCCCATTAAAATATGTGAGAGAACTATTTACTTTGCTTTAAGATGCCAACTTCTCACATAAATGCTCACTGGCATTTTGCAGGGAGAACTGCAAAGCCCCCCTGAAATGCCTCACGGCATTGCTTTGGGATTGACTTCCAGAAAACACAAGGCCAAGCTGACTAGTCAAACAAAAAACATCATGTTTATCTCTGGGGAATGCTGGCAGCCAAAACATGTTACAAAGGGGAGAGTTTGCAAAACAGTGCCCTTGCCTTTAAACCCATCATATTTCCTGGACAGAAAAAAAAGTGTTGTTTTGGTTGTTGCAGCTTTTCTTTCTTATGACAAATTCCCTGCAGACCCTGGCAGGCTCCCTGTGGTTTTGCTGCCTGCCTGAGGGCTGTGCTGGCTCAGTGGGTAACATTTCATTCTCTCCTGACCTCCAAGGTGTCAGCTCAGTGGCTGCTATGTCACCCATGGGGCTGCCCTCTGCGATCTGCAGGGTGCTGGGGGACCTGCAGTGGTTACAATTCTCCTTTTGAGATCTACAACATGCTTGGATATAGGACATGGAGGCAGTTACCTTAAAGTCACCTCTAACAAAAAGCAGATTAAGATATTACATGAATAGATATACCTGAAGTACCCAAAATGAGAACACACTGTGATTATTTCTTATAGAAGTTGCAGGTAAAGAATTACATGGAAAACTCCACTTGTTGGTGCTGAGTTAATCTAGAAACTCCCTTCCCTGCCCCAGTATTCATCTGATGACTTCTGGATGTTTTTCTGACACACCTTGCCAAGGAATCTGCCTGCCCTGAATTCAGGGCCGCATTAATCTGAACTACTGATAGTCCTGAGGGGAGGATGAGGGGGTGGGAGGGGGCTGCCTTTTAAATTTTTTTAAAATAATCTCCTTCTTGCAGTCCTTAAAGGAATCTGAACAGATTAAATAGCATTGATTTATCCTTTCTCCTCTTCCCTCACCTTGCTTTAAAAAGGAAAGCAAAATTAACCCCTAATTACTGAGCTACTTGCCATGGGTTTATGTTTTAGCAGTCATGCAATTAAAGGTACAGTCTAATGTGAAAAATAGCTGGAGGTCAGACATAAATGCTCTGGCAGGTCTGTGTGAGGTCAGTGAGCTGACCCTGGCAGCACTCCCTCGCTAGTTCATAGCTCCTTATCTCTTTGACTTGGGTGTTGGTGCAGTTTAGAATGTCTCAACTTACCCATATATTTTAGGTGAGTAATTTAACATAGAATAATTACTGGAATACTTGATAAAAGCATCCAACCAGCTTCAGTACCTGGAAATCGTTGCTGGCCCTGGGCTGAGACCAGGTAGCCTGATAATAAGGTGCTTTGATTAGTAGATGTGGTGTGGATGACTCTCCAAATTTGTCTTCTAGGACTGTTGAGATGTTCATCCTCAGCAATTAGAGAGCTTTGTGGGTGGATGGAATGTGAGAGGACTGAGAAGTTCCCAAGAGAAGAAGCCAAAGAGGGTCAAACAGCAGCACCCAAAGAGACCCACATCAGAAAGTTGGTGACAGATGCAGATCAGGCATCTGTATTTCACATCTGTGGGCAAAACAAGTGTTTCTTGACTCATTTATGTCGGAGGGATCTGATTTTATCCCTCCTCTGAGGGAAGAAGGGCACACTCTGTGGTGCTGGCCCCAAACCTTTGGGTCTGAAGCATGCAGGTTACCTGCTCCTCCCTACTCCTGAGGCAGTGTCTTTTCATCCCTCCCCACCGTATCCACCCAGCAGGGCAGGTAGAAAGGTGGGTACCTTGCAGATGAGAGTGTTTTGAGGAGGGTGCTCTGAAGATGAGAGACTTGCCTTCTCCAATGAAATAAGCTCTCTGCCTTTGATCTCAGCCTTTCTGAAACACCAAATTTCTCCAGGAAACTAAGGCCTAGGTAATCTTATGTGGTACATCAGTGACCTAGATGATGTTTTCCATGTACAAGCACAATTAATATACCTCTTTCTCAATCACAGAGAGATCTCACACTGTCTCCAGAGGATGCAGTGGTTTATATCTCTCACTGATAAATTTGAAAGGAAATACAAAAAAAAAAAAAAAAAAGAAAAAAAAAAAAAAAATCCTGGCTTCTGCTTTCAGCATTTGTCTGGCAACCACCATATTTTATTATTTCAGTGAAAAGAAAATTCCATGCTCTCATGTGGAGGAATCTGCTAACAAAAACAAAGGAAATAAAAGAAACCACTGGATTTATCTCATGAAAATATTTCACAAAGCTCTGTTGCTTTGCTGTCTTTCACAAATTGTTATATAGCACAGGGGTTTAGGGTTTAACACAAACCCTCTTTCGCATTTAGCTTTTGTTCTTTTTTCCTGACCAAGTTTTTTTAGCTGGTTCAATATGAGCTATTACTTCTTCCTGCAAACTTTATTTTGCATTGTAATTAAAGGACATGCCAATAAAGCCATGAGAGAAGGATTTTCTGCAGTAGGAATGAGTTATGCACATTGAGAGTGATGCTGGAGAGCCAGCAGCAAACTCCATTTCCCAAGTGAGAGTGAGCTGTGAAAGAAGAGCAACTGGTCTGGAAAGGGAGATCTAGGGAAATCTGTGTAGAAAAGCAGAGAGAAAAGACTTGAGGGTGTCAGGTAGTTGCTATTGGAAAGAGTCTGCAGTAAATGGTGAAGGACTTGGTGTTTGGTGCTGGATGAATAAGAAGAGGCAGCCAAAGCTGTATGCTGTGCTCTTCAGGGTGTCTCGGATCTGGAGTCCTGCCAGTGCCTCTGTAACTGTTGCTAGGGAAGCACCAGCAGCCTTTTTCCAAGGGAAGAAGATTAAAATAGCTGTGTATTTTTACTGAGAAAATTCATTCCGGATACACCCTCCTCTCATTCTGTCTGCTCTTTGGTTTTCTGTACTCCTGGTATTGTGTTGGAAAGTAGAAAGTTATTAAATTGTCTTGTTGCTTGTGTTAGGAGCAGTTCCTGCTCCAGCCCACTCTACATTGTACTGATAAATTGTTGTCTTCTGTGCTCAACAGGTACCTCTGTCCCAAATCGCTTTCAGTGCTGCACCTCCTCCTCAGATCCTGTACAATCCTGCCCAGCAGATCCTGACATACGCTGGGTTCTGTCCTTCTGCTGCAACAATTTCTACATATCCATCCTACCCATTACCTCTTCAGGTACAGTACAAAAACACACACCCTTCTCACGCCATCAGAAAAGCACAGGCTGCTACTCAGTACAAATTTTGCAGAGATAGGTCTTAGCTGGATCCCAGCTCTCAGGTTTGTCTCTGGGATGACTTAGTCTGTGCCTATTTTCTGGTCTGTTCTCAGACCTCAGGCTCTCTCTGGTTGTCCTTTGGACTCTTACCTGCTGATGAGGAAACCCAGTGTGGGATTTGGGGTGTGCACACATAGTTATGAAAGTGAACACAGCCCCCATGTTGGGCAAGATAAAGCAGCAACTTTCCCTTTGGGGAAGCCAAAGGAAGCATCTGATACACACAGGATTTGACAGAAAAATTCACACAACTTAGCCTACCTTACTCTTAATGTGGAAATAAGTATATTAGGACTTATCAGATGGAAAAGACAGGGAATAAGAAACCTTTGAAATTGATTTATATGGGAGGGATATTAATGGATATCAATATAACTTTTATCCACACCAAGTTTTCGTTGCCTCAGTAAAGCTATTAAGTGGCAAAACAAGCCAGAAATAGGAAGGGGTTTTATACACAAGCGAAGGTTCAAATGTCACAAGGGTGCAGCTTCCACCCCTTGTGGGAGGGGATACAGCATGAGCTGAGTCAGCACTGCTTCTCCTCCTTCAGAAGACTGAGGTGCAAGTCATGCTCCAAGCCTGTGTTGTGTCCAATCAGAGCTGGCCTGGAAAATGCAAAAAGTGGTGCTAAGGATAGTGTTTCCTTGGTTTTTTCCCTCCAGAGTGAGGTGACGAATGTAGGGTGAGCTGGTAAATGGGTGTACTGAAGCCCTGTAGCAATTGTAGAGCTTTTAGATCTATTCAAGCACAGTAAGACTGTTTTGTTCCATCCCATGGCTTGTTACACTGTGGCTGTGTAGTGCTAGAGCAGTGGGTACCACAAGTTTTGCAATACTTCTTAACTGAAAACACTGCACATTTAACATGAACTAACAGTGGCCCAGCTCCCCACAGCCTCCTGGGCTACGTCTCTTCAAGGCCAGAATGTCCCAGTACCAGGCACCAGTACTGGGACATGGTGATCACCCACACCAGTGAATGGTTTGCATGCTCCCCAGACCACCTAGCAGTCTCCCAACACTTCTGAAGGGCTCAGGAGATGGCAGGGCAATGGACCATTCCCAGTAGGAGCATGCATATAGACAGTCCCACTAGCTTGGTGGTAAGAGCTCAGCTGTAGGGATGTCAGATGTGCTGTGCCAGATGGATTCACAGCCAGAGAACAGTCTTATTTATTAATATAAATGGGGCCAGGCACTTTTGGTGACCACAGGTTGAGAGAAGCAAAAAAAAACCCAACACCTCTTTTTGTTTGCTTTTAGCTGCAAAACTGTGCTGTTCTGTGGAGTTCAGTTAGCACATAGCCAAGAGTAGAGAGAGAGAAGGGGATAAAAACAGATGAAAGAGAACAATTAAGCTGAAAAGATGCATGTAAGTAGTCATGAGGATCCATTGTGACTGTTCAGTCCTGTGTCCACTAAGAAACAGAAATACATTGCATTTACCCCAAATTCTTCTCTGCATTCCAAAATAAACATAGTTATTTCCCTAGAGTTCTACTTTTAAAAAAAAGTGTGTTCATTTATCTTCCTTACTCTTCATAACATTTAGAGGCAGACACCACCAGCTGTCCCCAAGCCAGGAGAGGTTAGTAAGAAACACTGGGATCCAACAGGGAAAACTTAACCCTACTCCTAGGGAAAAAAAATAAAAGCAAGACACCTCCCTGTATGTATGAACTCATCATGTTACAGTTTGGAGAGAAGTAATTTCTGCATCAGTATATGAATTAAAAAATCAAAATAAACTTGTTCAAAGGTACAAATGGTGAATGATGGAAGCAGGAATGATTAGGAACAGCCAGAAGCTTAACTGTCATCTGCTTCCATTGCTTGAGGGCTGTGGGCTGAATCCATGGGGCAGGAAGTCTGAGGTCTTCATGTTCTATCTAAGAGCTTCAAGCTGCTGGATTCAGACCTTCACCAGCCCTGCTCAGAGGGTTGTACTCCTTAATCCCAGTCTGGGTTTGGGATTCATCTGACCGAACACAGGGGCTCTTGGCATGTAGGGATCTAGTACTGCCTAATAATGAGATCAAGTAGCCACCTGTCCCCACTGCTACTCTGAGAGGGTCCAGGTTTAGGTCCCATTGTCCCTGAGTTGCATCTGTGTGGACATCTGGGATGTCCCATGGCATCCCAAAAGTGCTGGACCTTTAAATGTGGGAAAGTGAATTAAGTTTTAGCAGTCCACAGAGTAGAAGACCCTGTCTGAGCTGGTCTAGCCTTTAGAGTCAGCAGCAGATTATCTCAGGCTAAAGGTATATGACATTCATTCCTGGTCCTCTGCTGAATCCAGTCTCTCACTGAATAAATGCTTGCCAGAGAGGGAAAGTCTATAAAAGAAATCAGCCAAATGCCAAAAAGAAAGGATGATAGCAGGAATGCATTTCGAAAGGATGTAACCAGCATTTATGTTTACTGGGACATGTGCCAACAAAATAATATATCCCTTACTGGTACAGTTCAGCCACAACTAGTCTTGGTAACAGGCCTGCCAGCTGGGCAGGTAATGCTCCTGATTAGCTGGGCAGGGACAGGTGGTGATGACAGCAGTGATGGGTTGTGCCAGTTATTCCTGCTAGAGAAGAACTCACTGGACAAGCAATTCCAAGCAAACAGATGGAAGCAGTGGTTGCAGTTTGAGAGGGGAGGGAAGAAACAACTCCAAAATAAATAAAACCCCAAGCCAACCCAAATCCACAATAACTGGGTTTGGAGGTGATGTATCTAGCAGGTCTGTCAGTATACCTGCACTGCCTCAGAGAGTTAAAGGGCATAAATCTGCCTTCCTGTTGGGATGTCCCCATTCTCACTCACTAAGTCACCCTGTGGTACAAATGCAGGACAACATTCCCCTTGCCAGGAGCGTTTGACCCAGGGCAGCAGCCCCTGCTCACATGGAGCCCCATGGAGGAGGCAAACACCTTGGCAAGGGGTCTGCCAGCCCTGGACAGCTCTGAGATGCCATTGTCCAAGGGCCAGCCCTGGCCCTGGCCTTCTAGATTGTGGCTATCAATTTTTTTAGCAGCAGGGAACATCACTTGCCCAGATTTTTTATTTCTCTTGAAAAAGATCCATGATTACTTTATCTTGTTTTTAAATTCCAGGCACTTTAAGTTCACTTAAAGTTTGAACCTGAGGGGAGCTGAGCCCGAGTCTTCAGTTGAAGCCCATAGACTGGCACGTGCTGGCATGTGAGAGGAGGAGTGAAATCCTGACCCTCTTGAAATCAGTGACAAAACTTGGTTTAAAGCAGTAGTAGGATTATATCCTGAATATTATTCCCTACATGCATTCTTTTGTTTTAATGAACCCTGCTTGTTCCTGAAAATGGGCTACTTCCTAAGCTCTGTTTATTTTTCATGCCCTTTTCAGCCAAAGCCCCATCATAGCTGAGACAGCCAAAGAGGGAGACACATGCCTACCTATAAATGTTCTCTTAAGAGGAATCTGCATTTGGCAAAGGAATAAGACCTTGCATTTATGCAAGTATTATAACTGAGATTAATTACATCTAAGGTAATTTAAATTTCACAGTGATGCCTGGAAACGAGCAGCTACACGTAAGCTAATCAGTCAGTCAGGTGCTGTGCCTCACCCAGGAAGCCAAGCATCTTTTCCTGCAGAAATTCCTGTTCTGCTCTATTGCCTAGCTGTCTATGCAATGTCTATTAAAAATGACTTGGGTTACAGATGGAATCTGTCTTGTTTCACTAGACACCATCATGGCTACACTTAAGGAGGTGCTTTAGAACTAAAGTTAATGTTGTGCTGCAATGCATGAGAAATTTAATTATTATGTAACACATGGCAAACAACACAAAACTGCAATCCTGTAATCCTTTACTGAAGACGTTATTTTTCTTTGTCTGATACAGCCTGCCAGCAATTTTCCAGGAACATCATCTACTGACATTTCTTTATCAGAAGAAACTCAGCCTCCATCTCACTCCAGCTCCAGCTATGGTCTTCCCCCAAATGCTCCAGCCCTCTATACACCAACTTACTGCTTGCCTGGAGAAAAGCCTCCACCATATGCACCATAGAACAAAGAATTTATTTTAGTAGCTGGTAGGCTTTTATTTTGTTTTAAAGAAACCTCTGGAAACTGTGCTGTGCAGGCACTAGACTTCCCAAAGGAACCCAGCACAGAGTGTGTTACTGCCACTCCACTTTTACGCACATGTCCCTGTGAGCCGGGCAGAGCCCTGGAAGTGTAAGGGCAGGCACGTCACCACTCAGTCTGCCTGCAGTCAGATGTAGTAGAACTTTCTGGCTACTGTAAGCATGAGATGTTTCCCTCTCAGTCCACTGCAGAATAGATTTTCTTCAAGAGGAAAAATGAAGAAAACACTCCGGATACGTGTTCTGCTTTCATAAACCAGTATCGAGGGGTTTTAGCCTGTGCTGTCTGAGTAGGTAGCCGGGAGGTCTCCGAGTCAATCATTTTGGGTAGCAAGAGTTTGTTTGCTTGTAGTGTTTAATAACTCTTCTGGTGAAAGTGTTGTACCAATAAAGTGTGGCAATTATTTTACAATAAAGTTCACTGTGTATATTTATACTATACCTAAGGCTGTGTATATTTGGAAGGAAAGGAAAACAAAAGAACAGAGGAAGAAGTACCCTACCAAACAGCTTCCCTTTTCAAGTTTCAGCTAGAAAGGCTAATTCTATTGGGACTGTTTTAGCTGAACTTTGTGCCAGTCTAGTCTGCATAGTAAAATGTCACGTTAATGCACTAAAAATACCATTTCCAGATGTGTATTTTAGGCTACACTTAAGTGTTCAAATTAATTCTTTTCTAGTCACAAGAGCACCACAACCGAAACCATTTTAGGTTAAATGCCTCTTATTTATTTTTAAATTAATCCAAGACCTAATGCAGGCATTTTACAATGACTGAAACAGAGTGAATGAAGGGGCCTACTTCCTTTTTTTATTTATTTATTTTCTCCAAAGGCTAGGCAACAATACCTTTGGCAGTGCCATTGACAGGAAAAAAGCCATGTCCCTGTTGCCTGCACCCTCCCTCCTCACCGTGCACCACATTAGCTGGGATTCCTTTTGGCACACACCTGCCATATTTTGGGACAGGAGTACTTACAACCAGCATGAAAGCCCATCTAAATGCTGCATCCCTTCACTGCATTTTGCTCCTGCAGGAAGGGTGTTGGTGCTCCTTGCTCCATAGGTCTCACAGTCTAGACAGAAATGAAGCTCTAGAAATTTCATGAAATGCCAAGGAGTAAAACAGGAATGGAAGGTATTTCTCATTAACATTTTAAGCAGCTGCTCTGTATTATGAAGATATTGAAAAAAACTATATAAACAAAACCAGCTTACTTGACAGTTTCCTTTGAAAGGAATTGACACCATCAGACCTGCTTAAACTAGAACAAAGAATGATCATCCTTTTACATAATACTTTGCAACTTCCAAGAAATACCTGTTAATTCATGTGTTTTACCTCTGTGTATAAAAAGCAGATTCAGTACTAATACACATAAGAAGAGAGATTCATTTACATGGACCATAAAAGCCACCTTTTGTTCAATTGAGGTTTTACTGAGATGCAAAGTTTTAGGCCAGTGATCGGTGATTAGGTGCCTTATGTGTATTGCTGACAAGGTGAGTTATAAGAACCTCGCTGAGAGAAACAGAAGTCAGAGAAGATACCATTGGTTTTGTTTTAAACATTAATTTAATGCATCCAAAATGCTTAATTCTTGTGGAAATACATGCCGTGAAAAGCACAGTCACTCTGATTATTAAATAAGTGAAGCTACACATTTACTTCTTTTTACTTGATATGAATACTACCAGGGTTCATTTTGAGGACTCAAAGTCCAGAACAGACTTGATCCCTTCGGGTGAGCACCTAGACTAACTGAACAAGGATGAAATCAATATTTCTCCTGGGTTGAAGCAAGTGACTGAGAAGGAATGAAGGAATGCTTATTGCAGCTACCTCTTCCTCCAAAGCTTTCTCCAGTATGGTACTGCTGTACAGTATTAAAAAAATTCACCTTTACACAAAAGAGTCCCCTGACCCTGCTTCTGTCATTCTCCAGACTGAGAAATTCTGAGTTTCTCTTCTAAACCACATTTTGAGTCAGGGTGCATTGTGGTCTATGCAAAATACCTTCACATACATGCACACATATGCAAAATCCGTGAGCAATTTCTGCTCTGAATTAGAAAATTAAATGCTCTTGTACACATAACATTTAGTATGGAACTGCAGAGTACCACTACTGTACTGTAGGCAAATGTACCACAGCATTCACATTTCCAGGATCCAAAATAATTCTGGCCTCATAAATAGTGTCACTTACATTAACACAAAGGTCAGACATGTTTGTGAGTAATTTATGGCACATGGTAGTTTTTTAGGAACTACCACAGAGATTTTACAAAAATACCAGACATAAAACTATTTTGCTAGCATGTTTCATTTGAAAAGAACAAAATAAAATGGCTTGTTTCATCTTCTTGGTTTAAAAATAGGTGTCTTCCGAGTCTGTACTTTTTTTCAGTGGAGCTACTCCAAGTTAAACAGATGGGAGATTTTTGTGGTTGAACCCCAGCTGGCAGCTCAGCCCCAGGCAGTCACTCATTCATTCTCCCTCACTGGGATTGGGGAGAGAATCAGAGGGGTAAAAGTGAGAAAACACGTGGGTTGAGATAAAGACAGTTTAACAGGTAAAGCAAAATCCACACATGCCAGCAAAGCAGAACAAGGAATTCATCCACTGCTTCCCGTGAGCAGGCAAGCGTTCAGCCATCTCCAGGAAGGCTGGGCAACATCATGTGTAATGGTGACTTGGGAAGACAAAGACCATCACTCTGAATGTCCCTTCCCCTTTTGTCCCCCAGCTTTATGTGCTGATCATGACACCTTAAGGTGTGGGTATGCCTCTGGTCATTTGGGGTCAGCTGTCCCGGCTGTGTCCCCTCCCAGCTCCTTGTGCACCCCCAGCCCTGTCACTGGTGGGTGGGGTGAGAAACAGAAAACGCCTTGGCACTGTGCAAGCCCTGCTCAGCAATGGCTTAAACATCCCTGAGTTATCAATGTTGTTTCCAGCACAAACCCAAACTACAGCCCCATCCTGGCTACTGTGGAGAATATTAATCAAAACAAGCACAGAGCTGCATTTCAGTAAAGGATTAAAATAACCATGAAAAACGTACAGAAGATAAAACACTGCAGTGTGGACATTCTATTAAACAGAGTATCTTCAGGATTTCCAGCTCTGACTGAAGATACTAATCTAATCTTTCTTGGGTACTCCATCAAATCACAAATTGATTCAGAGTCATCAGCTGTAGCATAAAGCACTTTCAGGAACAACATGGTTTCCCTTGCTCAACTAAAAAAAGGCAAAAACATAGAATTACTCCTGGGTTTTCCTATCCATGCACAGTCCACCAGTAAGTTATTACTGTCTAGTGGGAAACTTCCTTTCAAACTTGTGTCTGGTCAGATCTGACAGTAAGTCCTTCTCCAAGTATAAATGAGTAGGTTGGTTGGAAGTGATGAAGTTCTGTTCTTTTTCTGCCCTACTGCATTACTGCTGATTGATTTGCTCATGATAAGAAGCTATGATGCCATGTCTAATGGCTGATAGAGTACCTTCCTCTTCTCTGCTAAATAAAGCAGGGATCCTTGCCAGAAAATATGCTTGTAATAGTCTTGCCCCTCTTTCATCTTTTCCTCTGGGACAGGTGTATCTTCACAGTTTGGTCACAGATGTTGCCACACATGAGGATTATTAGACTAATGTGTCATCTCCTTATCTGCTTAGGGAAAACGTAACACGACTGGCCAATAATAATTTATAAAAGACCTTGTAGAATTAGACCTTTTCCATGTTAATCCTCTAAAGGATGGTTTAACCTTAGCCACCCAGTACTTGGATTCTGCACCACAGCATATACCAATATTACTCAGTTTATTAATTTGATGCAAGACAAGGACCAAATAAAACATGACTTAAGTGACTCAAGGCAGACTAGGCAAAGCCCATCCCAACTTCAGAAGGATAGCTGAAAAGCTGAACACACTTTATGGCTCTAAAACCTTTCCTGCATAAACCCCCCCAGATATTCTCACCTCATGCAGTTCAGCTTGGCTAACTCTCAGAGCTCAAGCCTTTCTGCTCCCACTAGGCTCACAGTGAATGAGCCAACCTAAAAATGCAGCAGCAAAAATATGTCATCACCAGATAATATTCCCCAATTCTCAACACCTCATCATTTGCTCCAGCAGCTATTGACACAAAAGCCGTATGGCTTTTAACTTATTGAGTCTTTTCTTCTAAATGTTTCCTGCTGACCCAACTTCATTTTCCATTTTCTGTTGACCAAGAGTTTTTCTAAAGGTCACAACTGAGTCTTCTGTCTGTGGTACCAGAAAGAGAAACTCTAGCAATAAGAATAGCAGCCACCATTTGCTCTGCAGCGGGAGAAGATATGAAATACTGATGTAAGCACATAAAGCCCCCACCTCAAAAAAAAAAAATAACCCCAAACCAACCAGACAGCCCTCCCAACCCATCCCTCGCCCCCACCCCACCCCCCACTACTGTGACCTCCACATCAGGTACAATCTGAGTCATTGTCTCCAAATACCAGAATACAGAATAATCTCAGAACAGGTAAATTAAAAACTTGTATGTAAATATTTTATTCTCTCGTATTTTGCAGATCAGAAAGCAGTGTTTGGTAATAAAAAATAATACAGAATTATTATTTTTCTTCCAGTCCACACTCATATATTACGAAGTTCCCCACATTACAGATGAAACTGTCTCTTACAGTCTAAAGATAGCATTCACTTTCAGTATATTCTGTACTTTTGACTTATTTAATATTAGTCTTCTGAACTATTTACAAATATATTACAACCTTTAAACCTCAAAGCAAAGAGTATTTCAATAATCAATCTGACATAAGGATCAGTAGCTTCTACATAACTTCAGTGTTTAAGAGAAACTATACACGCAGTGCGGTAGATCTGAATAATTTATATCTTTTAAAAAAAGAAAAGCACTGAAAGTTTCTGAGTATAAAACTTTCGCATTGCAGTGGTACCTACTGATCCTCCTGGACTGGAGGACAGGAATGTGAGGTGATGTCACTGTGCTTGTAGAGAGCCTCATCTAAGTCCAGTGCCGTGTTGCTCAGCTTGAGGGTCATGCAGCCATGGTAGGACGCGGTGACCGGAGTGGAAGTGACAGGAACGTCTGTCGGAAAGGGGAGATAAATATCTCTTGACAGCTGCTTTGAAATAAATACCTGCCCTACCTAGGCTCAGATGGCTATCACTTCAATGAATTCAAGCTCACCTCTTTCCGTGCTAGGGTTTCTACCTCCCCCTGCCCCTCTCGCCAGAAGGCAAGAGCACAATCCCAGACATGAGGAAAACACCATCTGTTCTGGTGCACAAAAGCCCTTCTCCCAGGCTGAACCCTTCCTCAGCTGCTCTGTGTCTCTGCAAGGCCTCCAGCCTGATGAAACCAAGAAACCTTGTGCTGCACAGCAGCAAGGCTTCACTGCAGTGGCACAGTGTGTTCACACCACTTTCCAGCCCCGTGTTTTCCACCCCTCCATCTCCGAACACTCTGCTTTGTCATTGGTGGAGATGTTAGACCTTCCTCTAATCCTCTTTCTCTTCAAAATAGCTTCCAAAAGATTATAGGAAGGACTTTATGACAGGAAAGCACTTCCCATATGCAGCTTCTACCATTTGCTGGACTCATCTTTACCACGATTATGCTGTGTATAAGCATGGGGAGGTTGCTGGCCTTCATCAGCAAGGTGCTGGAATGCATCAATTGAATTGGTCAGACTAATGAGACTAATTTTTACTGTGGAGATCCACTGGTGACGTTCTTTTAATCAGTTTACCAGAGGCAGAAAACAGATGGCAAGGAAGAAGACACTAAGTACAATACAATAGACTAGAGGAAATTAGTTAGTCTTACTACTAACTTCTATAATATCATATACACACTGATTGTAAACAAACAAAAAACCCCACACAGCAACATAACGACAAGAAAATCCACATGAGCTCTGTCCTCTACCTTTCCCCAAAGGTCATTAGTTTATTTACAACCCAAAGCTGAGCCAATCAAACTGGTTGTGCGATGGAAAATAATGAACGTCTCAAAGAATATTTAACTTCACAGTGATTCAGGTAGCTAAATAAACCACTTATCTTTACATCAAAGCAAGGACAACTTGAACAATGGGTTGTCCTGCTGACCCAAGATTACATGAAATTTAATGTGTTCTGCCTGGAGATATGCAGGGCTGATGTGATCAGACACAGCTCAGACAGTATCTAGGACTGAGTGGGAGAGAGAACAACTGTGGGAGATCTGTAAGCCACAAAGAAATACTACAAATCTTTTCAGCTTCCTAGGTGAGAAGTACCATTGCTCGGTAGTTGCTTTAACTAATGACGTTGCCTCTTTCCCGGTCCTCCCCATTTACCAAAGTTTATCCGCAAAGGCTGCTTAAGGGAATGCAGCATCTCTGTTGTAATACTTCATATGAAAGTAAACTAAATTTTGAGTCAGAAGGAGTTGAAGTTGTGAGTTAACAGCTTGAAGACTCATCTAAGGAGTCAAGCAGATTGCTGTTACATGTGCCACAGGGCTGACTGAAAGACAGTGTGGGCTTTCAGATGGATTTGTAATAGATTAAAAAAAATTAATTTTTTTTTTCTTTGTGTTGTAGTTGTAAATCACGTGAAATATTTCATTTTCTCTTATGGCTAGAAATGGATCTGTCCGAAACATAGTCATGTAAAGATGTGGAAGCCTAGTTTAAAGGTTCTTTCATCTGGTGGAATGCTTATTTCCTGAAAAATCACCTATACATCACATAAATTCCATAATTTAGGATTTACCAGAACTGAGAAGCCTATAGAAAACGTTATAAATGTCTACATGTTCCCTCTTATCTGTTGAAACTCTAAGTAGTATTTCTTCCACATCTGCAACATTAGCTGTGCTTAGGATCAGACATATTACATATCTGGATCCAGATTTCTTCCTTTATTTGTGGCAAATGGAATAAAGACATGAAGTTTGACCACTATACTGTTTTTTCCACAGGATATGGAAGCACGGAAAAACCAAAAACTACGTAATGTTTTCAAAATCAGAATGAGCCAAACTCACTTAGATCTGACCACTCGGTATTGTTAGTTAACCCAGAGTGATGAATCCAGCTGAAGTGCTGAAATGTTTATTTGTTTGGCAAATGACAGGGTTTCTCATGCAAGCGCTGGGTTCCTCTCGATGGCAAAAGCAGAGCGCTGGCAGAAATTCCCGTTGCTAAGCACAACAGATCAAAGTGGGGATAGTAGCTAAACCTACAGCAGCCAGCTGAGTCTGAGCTGCCACAGCCATGGCATCTCACACTCAGCTCTGGCAAATTAAAAAGAGTGCTGCCCCCAGCACAGGTAGCCTAACCAAACCACAGAGAACTTGGGACAGTGACAGAACAGGATGATTTTCTGAGCTGTGGAAGTCTCTGCTGTGCATCTGAGAGCTACTTAAAAGAAAGCAGGCAACCTCTCTTGCCTGTGCAATGGCCAGCTTGGATAATTCAATCTGAGACTGGAAAATGCCACGTTTGGGATTTCAGCCTTGTTCCTGCCAGCGCGTGAACGTCCCAGAGGATGTGGCCTCTCCCTTTCAGGTGTGACTGGGAGCCATTTGCATCATCAGCATAAAAACCTCTGTAATCTCTTGCTCATGGTGGGGACAGCTGTGCCATGTGTCCTAGTACATGTGGCACCTCAGCCACCCTGTTCCAGCCTGACTGCTTCAGCACCCACCAAGAGGCCAACATTTGAGCCTCTCCCTTGCTTGGGCAAGTAAGGGCAAGATTTTGCTTAGCTGTTGGCATCAAGTGCATCAGAGACATAAGTGTTTCCTTAATAGCATTCCTCAGCAGAAGGGACTGATAAACCTGTTCAGGCAGAACAAGAAACAAACTCCCAAACTTGGCCAAAATTCACAATTCAGATGAAAGTTTGATCTTACAGGTTCAGAAGAGAGGAGCAAACTGACCTCCCAGAAGAAACCCTGTTGTTGCTGAAAAGCCAGAGAAACTATGAACGGTGTTAACCCCTTGGTTGTGCCCTACATGCCTTCTGCTGGGAGGCAGTCACTCAACTGTGCTGTGCTGTGATCAGTTCAAAGAGCATCAGCCAGGGAGAATCACCACACTGGGCTTCCCCAGGTTCAGGCAAAACAACTTGAGGCCCTAGTGTTCCCCTCAAAGAGTGCTCCCACAGGTTCATTACATTAATGAAACACTGCAGGAACCTGCAGTCCAGCTCCTATGGATTTTACCAGGTTTAAGCTAATAACCCAGCTTATAGCTATCCTTCAGATAAATCATTCCTATTGTTGAACAAGCAAAACCTCCTCTTTCTATTTCTGCCTCCAGCTGCCCTCAGAAGGGCACAATCATCCAAGGAAAGTGCAACCCCAGGTCCGTTATGTGCCTGCATTGCAGACAAAGCCTGCTCAAGCAGAAACAGAGGAGTCTCACAGCTTGAACAGAAACAGTTTTCCTGACTCCCAGCTCAGCAAGGCGAGTTGGAAGTCTGTGGTCCGTGGTACAAAACTGGAGGCTCACCTGGCAATCCTCCCACGTATGTCTTCGTTGACTGCAAAGAGCTCTCCAAGATGGACAGACTGTCCTCCAACTCAGAGATGCTTAGTTCACTCTCTCCTGCTACCCCATCTACCCTCAGAGACAAGTGATCTTTCTTGAGGAGGATGTCTACAGAGTGTTCCTTCTTATCACAGAGATTTATTGCCAGTCTGGACACAACTGTGTTCTCCAAGGCCATGATGATAAACTGAACAGCAGGGGAAAGAAAGAAAAACAGGCAGTGAGCAGAAAAATACCTAGCCACACTTACCCAGTACTGGGATGACTCCAATGTGGCCTTTACTACAAATATTTTGCAGAGCCTCCAGAGAATTAGGCTTATTACTATTGCTGATTGTGTTCTGAGCTCATTTGCATAGATGAAAAACCAATGAACCAGTGGGACTAATTCTTGAAACCATGTTTTCTCAGAGAGAGCTCTTGGTGGGTCTTGCACAAGTCACTATACTGCACTGAAGCCAAACCGACTGGAGCTGCTGTACTATAAATGAAAATTGGCTCTTGGGATTTAGTGAAATCCTTCTTGGTTTACCCTTGTGTAATGCCAGAATCTAGCCCTTTATTATGAATTCCATTAAACAGTGGCTTCAACACTCCACCGTAACTGGCCTTTCCCAGCACCTTTCCCACACCTAAAGCCTGTCTCTTGGCTACTTTGGGACAGTTACTGATAAGCGAGAATGGAAATCCCTGGTTTATGGCACTAAACAGTTTCTGTGCCAGAAAAAGAAAAGTATGCCTGCATTCAAGAGAGCGGTTCCATCTTTTACCTAGGCCACGTTTGCAAAGAGCTCCCTGTTAGCATCTGACACACACCTGTAACAGGCAGAGCTTCGGTGTCAGGCAAGCACTGCTGTTTCAGACCACGCTCTGAAAACGTGGGACAAACAAGGAGGCAGGCAGCAAACCTGACAACTGCTGCTTGAAAGTGACTTCCAGTTACCAGGGAACAGCAAGGAAACCTCTCTACAAAAATACTTGTTTGTACCTGTTGCTTCAGTTTCTTTGTGGAGTGATAGTCAATCAGAGATAGTGATAAAGGGACAGATGCTTCTTCTGTAACTAGGGCAAACAGCACACCAGTATCTGTTGCTGGTTGAATCACAGCATTTACTTCAATTTCCCAATTTGTCTTGGTTTCATTTCCAGAAGGTTGCACTGCAGAAAAAGAAATGCATAGAAATGAGTAAGCTGTTCAGTTTCTCCCTGGAGAATAACATAGGCAGATGAGCATCTGGAGGGACTGCCATGTTTCTTTTATTCAAAAAAATATCATTCCAAAGCACCTGAACATAAAATCAGTCAAGAAAGTGGCATCGATTTCCTCTTGCTACCTTATGCATTCTGCTGCTTTTCAGTATTTCAAAGGACAACAATAAGCTTTTTTACCTTAAAGAGTTAGTCAGATTCCCATGGCTGCCAATGTAACACATTCAAAGAACTGCTGCAAAATAGGTCAACCAAAAACCAATTTTTGAATCAGTCTGCCCAAAGATCATTGAGAAATCTAAGTTGAAATTTGATATGCAGGAAACATTTCTATGAAAGCCTGTATTGAACTCAAAAATTATATAAGCATACTACACTCATCACCTACTCAAACTCTTCCTGATCACCAGCCTCTCAGAAGTGCGGCATGTTTTATTTCACCTGTTGAACCCTGAATTAAACTTCCTGGTATCTTATTACTGCCGCAGTGCCCTTGTAATTTAAAAGGTAATGCAGGCTGCTAAGAAAGATCTCAATCCTGCTCCTGCAACCTCCCTTCACAGGAGTATTAGCTTTGTTAGTTCATCACATCTTGAGATCAAACAATCCATTCTTTATAAAGCTTACCAGTGCAAAGAAAAAAAAAAAAGAGAGAGAGAGAATAATTGTTTGAAAAAAAATACATGCGCTGGGGCCTTATCTTGGCTGAATGCTGTCATCTGCACTTCACCTGCACTTTAGATGCTGCCTTGTCTTTACTTCGCAACTTTTGAATTCATGTGCTAAGTAATACGACAGACACCTGGTACTCCCTAATTTACAATGGCACAGCAGAAAAATCCATGTAACACTGAACAGATGGCTCCTGCAGAGCAGGACTTACCACACTGAAATAGATGGTCAGCATTAGTGTGGGTTCAGAAATACTGATAGTTAATTACACAGATAAGCAAATACAATAACCGAGAACAATAAAAGGTGCCTTTCTGAGTGCTACATTAGTATGGACAAGTTTGGTTTGAAACTTGTTATTACTGTATGTCAATTTCATTGGCTTCTATCAGAGATATGCTTAATTCATTTGTCCCACATGTAGGTAATGACACCCCACAATTAAAAGTGAATCCGAGACAATAAACAATATTAATTTTTCTGTCTATCATAAACTCAAGATACAGCAATATGGCTTGCAGGTCTCCCTGCTGAGCAGAAAACAATGGAAGGACCTGAAGCACCTAAGCTGCTGACAGAGAGATGTAAAGCCTCTAAGGCTGAGGATGAGCTGGAGCCAGTCTGGGTGTGAAATGTATTACTGGAGCTACAAAGAGAGAACCTAATCCATGCTGGGCATATTTGCACCGGCTCGAACTATAATATACAGGCCTTCCTTCACT
Organism: Melanocharis versteri; assembly: GCA_013397845.1. Taxonomy (NCBI): domain Eukaryota; kingdom Metazoa; phylum Chordata; class Aves; order Passeriformes; family Melanocharitidae; genus Melanocharis; species Melanocharis versteri. The sequence goes on along the minus strand of VZTG01005253.1, from coordinate 211,300 downwards.
AAGAACCACAAGTTTAGTAATTTCACCATCAATCAACAGTGAGTCTGGCATACGTCTAAGTTTTACACTGTTTATTAATCAGGTATGGTTAATGGCAGGACAAGAGGTGAGAAATAAAAAACCCCAGCCTACTTACTGTATGTAAGATTAAATACGGCAAAACCTCGGCCAGGATAGAAAGACCCTCGTCCTGCTACGGCAAAGCACTGCATCTTTTCATTCATCTTTATGGTCTCTTGGATAGAGGTGTCCTCCCCATTCAGCCAGTTCCACGCCCGCATGCAACCATCCAGCCGAGGGTTTATCTAGGAAGATAAAGCAGTATCTTATGCCTCAAACTATTGTTCAGTGAGGAAGAATTGGGTGCAAAGGAATACTGAGGTATATTATGATACTAAACAGAAGAAATAATTTTGGCGTGTTATGCACATGCAAACCAAGAGGCAGCAACCCCAATCCTGCAACCCCAAGCAAGTGAGTGGTCAGTATTCCCCAGGAAACTCCCCCGAGTTCAGCTTGTCTCCACAGGCCAGAAGGGCACTAGCTAGTGCAGGTGCTGATTTGGTTGTACTGATCCTGTAAACTCCTCTGTGTGTTGCCCATCATCAGTACAACTTATTTCTAAAGCTCTGTAGCCAAAGCTCTGTAATTCTGCGTTGCAAATGCTGGAGGCTAACTTGAGGCTGAAAATCCCAATCCTTTTTGTCATTGCAAACAGCCCGCATGACACACAAGACAGGCAGACATTGGACCTGATCATGGTATAAGTTTTTGGTTCTGGCTCAAGGAGGGGTGCCTGCACCACAAGATGGGCACACCACTCTGTACACACCTTACTCCTTCCAGCTTCTAGTTAGGCTATCCTGCACCAAATGTCAGCACTAAAATGTGAGTCAGTGTGTAAAGAGAAGGCTCCTTGCAAAGCCTCTATATCAGCACCACTACGCCCAGTTAACTGAAGGAGAGAGAGAATTAAGTGTCTGAGCCAGGATAAAAACCTGAGGAGTTTCTGGCTCTCAATCCTAGATTCTGACTACACCCTGAGCTTACTGTTTCCGACATGCAGTGGCCCTGAATGACTTGTGAGGCACAGGAGCTGTGAGGCTCAGCTGCTGCACTCCCAGTCACAGAGCCACAAGCTTGTCATCTAATTCCAGAATAAAGAGATGCAAATTTGGGTTTCAAGGCGACAACTCTGCTTCTGGTCTACATTCAAACCAGCCTGAGCAGCAGCTATTCCAGAAACACAGCAATCATCCAGTCTCACCCAAGAAGTGCCTTAACTTTTATTCACATGCTATATCTACTTCTATTAGGAGGAAATAAAGAAAAATAAGCTTCTGTTTTTCCTTAGGTCTCACTAAACTGAAACAGCAAACACAAGCAGCAAATTTTGATACGCTATACATGAAGCACAAACTTTGGTCGCAACACAAAACGTGCCCCTGACGTTGGTTCCACACTTAGCAGGCACAGTGGCACCCTCACACAGCAGTGTGCCCACCGACCCCTCCCCTGGGCCACTCATGCTCTCCAAGCCAGCATGACCACTGTGAATTTTGTCACGTGCTCCAGTTTTGCTGTGCCCTAACTCTGCAGGTGGGATACATCTCACCCAAACTTACCAACCAAAAAATCTGGAGTCTCAGCTTTGCTGCTGGCTTAGGTTCCTGCTATAGCTAATGGACCGAAAGCTGTATCCAGAAGGTGATAATTCCACCTGTTTCAGGGCAGGTTAAACTGCTCTCAGGAAGGACTTACATTACCCCAAGAGCAGATGAAATCAAGCCCTTCAGGCATGCAAAGGAACACAAGTGATCATGCTATACTTACTGGTAGAATAAGGTCCTTTGTTTTGAAAGGAATGCCTCCTACTGTCAAATTCAGCTGATATACTCCCTTGTATAGAGTAAATAGGTCCCCTGAGACAGCTATTTTCATAACTGCATCCCTGTTGACCTTTATAATCAAATTTCTTTCGAGTTCCTCAACAGAGATCTGAAAAAGTAGAATTCCAAATTGAGTAATTCAGTATGAAAAGAACTTTGTATCTGCAGCCTCAGCTACAGGACAGACCCCAGTGAAACCCCCAAGATTAAGAAATATTTTCAGTCCTCAAACCTCTTTGTTTACCTTTTAAATTACATTCCATCTTGATATGTAAGTCTACTCTAGAAAGCTCTATTACCCTTAATAGTGAAGACAGTCCAGCTACTTCAAAACGGCTACAGAAAAATGTGAGTGGATTAACTACATGACTTCTGTAGACTGCTTTATGCAAAATGTAAATGCAATAATGAATTATTAATGCAAAACTTCCTATGAGAAGAACTATTAATGAGAAACTAGGAAAAGCTGGAAAGACAAACAAGATGTCTTTCGTCAGATCAGTGGAAGATAATGCAGGAGCCTCCCAGACCCAGTCTTTGAATACCGACCTCTGCAGAAAGCACACCAGATGATGCAATTTTTGAGAGAGTAGTAAAAATTTGTAATAGGTAATAACTTTTCTCTCAAAAAAGCATCTGCAAGTTTTCCTCTCTGAAAAGCTACTTTTAGGAAGATGCTATTACCACTGAAATTTCAAAAAAAAATCATCATTTTGATTATGACCAGGCTGCACAGAGAGGCACTATAAAGCTTCTGTGGAGGGAGAGAAGGTGAAGCCCAAAGGTGATGCACCAGGCTGCACAGATAAGCACTATACAGCTTCTGTGGAGGGAGAGAAGGCGAAGCCCAAAGCTGATGCACCAGACTACTGAACAGCAGCAGAGATTCTGCTGCCTTGGGACATGGGTCCTGCTACCAGCAGGGTGCTCTGTGGCTGTAGCAGAAGACAATCCCAATCTTCCTGTAGAGAAGAAAGGAACACATCTCAACTATTTCATAATCTTCTTCCCACTCTACGACAGGTACTCCACCTACCCACTCTTCATCTGTGCAGCTCTGTTCCCTGGGACACCCAGATGCTGCTTCCATCAGTGAGCTGCTGTACAGATCAATGATCTGTTTCAGAGGATGTTTAGACATGTCCTTCCCTCTCCCTGCAAATAGGCCAGGTCCTGAGCATCTTTCTCTCTGCATTTTTACTAGCAGCCCCAAAATTGCTCTTATCAGCCATTCTGAGCTGTTGCTCTGCGGCTGTAACATAAAGGAGGATGGGGTTGAGCAGGTTTATACCTGGGCACTCCCTTTGGGTTGCAGTCTTCAGTAAGGAAGATAAAATGAATTTGATAGTTGAAAACATTATTCACAGACTTTCCTCTTCTCATTAACCTTTTTTCCTCTCTTGTGGATTCCAGTGCAATCTGGTTTATATTGCTAGAACACTGTTTACACCTGGTGTGTTGCTCTGTGTCATATCCTACAGGACATGATTTTTTTTATCTGCAGCTTGCCTGTTTAAAGTAGCACCTACACCTCCAGATTGTATTCCATGGAGACACACAAGCCAGTCTCAAGTCTCAGCCAGGCTTTTTTTGGGTATTGGAAGGCTGTAAAGCCCATTCAGTGTGTGGGAACATAAGCCCACAAGTCCTGGCAGCAACAGCCCAAGCGGCTGAGCTACACAAAAACTCACGTGGACACCTCTGCTCAGTGTCGTGGTCACCACTGCCCTAATGCTCCAGGCTATGGAGTGCCACAAGGAGCTGGCACAGAGCACCTCCCAGCTCCTGGCACAGACAGTGGGCAGACACCGAGCAAACGGGAATGGGGAAAAGCTGGTTGCCCGTACTGTGCTTCCTCTGTGAAGAAATACTGCTACTTACAGGGCCACAAGAATTCAGGGCCTTCTAAAATTTTATTAGATTGTACAGCAAGTAATAACATAAAAATTAAAAAAAAATTAAGTTCTGGGTTCTTAGCTGCATCTGATCTTTAATATAAGCAAACCCAAATCAGTGAAAACTTCCATAAGAGAAGGGGTTAATCCCTTTGGAAATTCTCAACAGATTCCAGTTTAGGAAATTACATTCTGCCTACTTTACAATGCTCTCTGGCTGTTTAAGCTCCTGCTTCTTATAGTCAAAGCTTAATTGCTGGTGCATCACCATCACCTACAAACCAAAAGGGGAAGTATTTCAGTAGTTAGCATCCTGCTCCAATTCCCTACTCTTGTGACAAGGAGAAGCTAGTTGCTGCCTGCCACCACGACTCAGGGACATTCAGGAGGACAGTTCTCATAGCTAAGGGTTCCCATGTGGTTAGCCATAAGGGCAGTCAGCTTTGTGTTTTGGATTCATGCACTGGACAGCTCATGGCACACAGCCAGCCTGTCCACTGTTTGCTGAAAAGCAAGTGGACAGCACTGAAAAGGGACAGAACTACAATCAGCTGCAGAGTTAAAGCCAAATACCAATCTTATGATTGCTTAACTTTCAGCCCTGACATTTAACAGTGCAGGTAAGTTATTATTTTTGCTAACCAGACTGCGTCCTCAGAGCAGTGCTAAGCTGAACACTGAAAATAAGACAAAATGATGACTGTTTTTGGAAATGCAAAACAAACAGAAGGCAAGTGCATTCTCTACCATCATAATTTCATACGTGCCACTTCATCCAGCTGGATTACACAGAAATAACCACATTAAAAGTCTTTCCTGAGGCTTGCTTGTTTGTGTTTTCAGTGCTGGTTCAACGCTTGTTTCAAAATATCTTAGGAGAGATTAACACTAGAGAAAATATCTAGGTAGAAATATTGGCCTGAAGTTTTGAAAATGCCATTGCATTTCTGTTAAAGTATGCAACTTTTGCTCAAGAGACGAGAACACTGCTGGTGCTTTTTCATATGTTTTGCTTTTAAATACCCACTGTTTTTCCGTCTGCTGAAAGTTAAATAGTAAAATTGCTATTTTCTCACAACCCCTATGAAGCTCTCTCCAGTACCCAAAGGCCTCTGGTTAAGATCTAACAAAAACTATGGGCTTGATTCCGTGCATACTGAAGTTCAGAGTAAAGCTCACAACTGCACCTGAGCCTGGACTGTGACCTCTGAAGATTGTTGGGGTTGTGCTTCATAGAAGTTGAGGCTGAAAAGTACACACAAATCCATGCTTAGAATTAAATGTGTGGCTACATGCTTTATAATAGGAGACAGATGAAAAGAAATCCTTAAACAGGACTTCCTAAATTAAAAACCCTGCCAGAAAGAGAAAAAAAGGAGAAATGAGGGAGAGGATAAAATGTGGGAACATAATTATAGTTGTATCAGTCAGCCATATAGATTAAATTGCATCTAGAGGTGTGTGACACCAGATGTCAAGCAGAAGAGAGCCAAGAATCTCTAGGGTGAAAGCGAGAGATAAGAAAATACAGTAGAGAAAGGAGAAATCAACAGCCCCCCCAGCAAACCAGGCAAGGTCCCAAGTCTCAAAGGTGTCAACCATGAAGTCAAGAGACTAAAGGCTCCTTCCTCCTGCTGCTGTTCTCCCAGTCCCTTGGTAAATCCTTCTGCTTTGGGGCAGTATCAGCACTGCACTGTTTCACTTTGGGAGACAGTCACCAGAATTACAGCCATTGGCCTGCTCCAGGCACACACTCCTGTGCCATCACATGATGCTCTCTCCTCCACTTGTGCCATGCTATCTCTGCCTCTGGCAGCTGCCCAGCCCTGCTCAGCCCACATGAAGGGCAGCACTCCTGGCTGTAGGGACACCTCTGCCTGCACCCCATCAGTGTGGGTCCTGCCCACCTGCCCCACACAGCACCCACAGCTTGGTCTGTACTGTCCCAAAAAGCCTGGGGAAGTATTTCTGGGGCATTTTCACAACCTCTCAGAAAATGCACAGGGTGCATTGCTGCAGCAACTCAGCCAGGCAATTTCTTGGTTAGGATGATACCTGTGGATAAGAGCCCTGACACTGACAGCCGGCAGGAGACATTTAATTCTTGCCTAAACACAACACTTACTTCTATCACACTGCCTTCTCTCCCTGAAGAAAGAAAATACATTTCAGCTGTGTCTCCTCAAACTAATATGGAGTAGTTCGTAATTATCTCGCAATGAGGTCTGGCACTTCACAAGTATGTTAACTCCTGTGTTAAATTAATTAGCTTGGTAACTGCTGATTTTTGTGACTCCCAAGTCACCCCAGTGGCATCCACTCTGCTTTTCACATCTTCTGTCAGCATCCTCTTTGCAGGCAATTACAACTGTCATATTTCAAATTAGCAGAACAACTCTTACAATAAAATTCAGTAAGAACTGGCTTGAAGCTATTCCTATATGCAAAGATACAGCATCTCACGCATTTTATCTATAGCTTCAGTGGGCCTCTACAGCTCTCCATTTGGAATCTAAAACTGTTTCACCGACAGAAAAGGAACTGAACCAAACATCACCTCGTCTGCTGGAAACATCACCAAATGTCAATAGTTGATAGTGAATGTATTCAAGGATTTCTTTATTTATTAATTAGAAACAAATTTTTTCCCACCTTGCTTATTTCTTTAATGTATAAGTTTGAGTTTCTATATACTAAAAAATGTAAACCAGGAAATGATTCACAGTTACCAGTATCTGCTTTTGTCTCATATGTGAGTTAGCTGAGAACTTCCCACCCACACCTCAAAAAGCACATCAACTTAAAAGTTAAAAGAACTAATTAAGTAAGAAAAAAATGGAAGGAGAGGAAAAGGCAGAAGTGAGAAAGCATGTATAAACTGCTCATCTAGTGTAGGTCGTACTGCAGGATGTTTTTTATGATCCCTGTAACAACCGTAGCGCTCCCAAAATCACCGCTCCATGTTCTGTTAGAGTGCCAAGAAGAACATGAATCCTTACAATCCTCACAATCTCATGAGATTGCTGGGATTATGGTATCAGTAAACAGATGCTTTAGGGGTTGCAGTGGTAGCACTGGGTTGACAGCTGGACTTGATGATTTTAGAGGTCTCTTCCAACCTTTCTTGGAATTCTATGATTCTATGATGGACTCCAATATTTTTACAAGGGAAATGGTCTATTTTGTATATAAACAGGCCTGAAGATTTTACTAAAAGGATACTGTAGCATAAGAGATTTGTCAAGGCCTCAGATAATCTGAGCTGTGTAACCAAACGAATGAATAAACAAAAGAACCACACTCTCCTCATACACCAAACACACTTGGAAACCTTCGTATAAGAACAGATACAGAGTTCCTTCCCTCTTACTTCCAGCCCTCACCCAGAGGGCATCTTCTTGAACTGACATGAAGTCATCTTAGCCCTACTGCATCTCAAAACCACTGCTTGTGCAAGTGGTTGCTCTGGTTGTGCAAATTAAAGATGCAGTCTACATTACAATGGATATAAAGTATAATTCAATTTGTTAGGAGAAATATCCCATTCTCACCTTAGAATGTATAACATACTGGCATGCATTGAATGGACAGACAGGTTGGAAAAGCATTTTCCCAAGAATACACGAAGTCTATCTGCACTTGACGAGTACACCCCAAACAAGCCAAGAAGGAGTAAGACCTCAGCAGGGTCTGGACTCACCGTTTGCCACATGCCATGGTTGATAAGGGGTCCGGTGCTGGTCACGCGGCCGATTCCGTTGTATTTCAGCTGCAGCTCCAGCCGTCCTTTGCGCAAAGCCAACACTATCCATGTGCTGTCTTGATGGCCTCCAGCAAAGAAAAGGATACCTTCAGGATCAAAGGTTCTAAAGTCGAACTCAGCCACAAGTCTGACCGCACAGGTGCCAAGAAATAAATTAGTTATGCAGAGTTCAAAAACCACAGAGTACTTTCCATACAGATAGCATCAATTCTAGCAGCTCTAAAGCTCTGTTAAAACATACTAGCTTTTAATGCACTCCTGAAAGCCTTAACATGTGAATACAGCTTTTGAAACATCATCAAGAATAAAGAATACAGTACTATATTTCAGTAATTATCCTAACAGCTCTGTGGTCAAGGCTGCCTTTCTCAATTACTGGTTTGGATAACGTTTAGCCCCACAGGAGTTCATAATCCAAGAAAATAATGATGAATGTAAGGTCAATTATTACTGTAACAACTCCCTTGCATGCATCAAAGCCAGTCAGAGCATTTCACTGTCATTCTAAATTGTCCTCACCTCGTCAGTTGTTTCCTTTTGAAGCGCAGCCTGATAACAGGAGTGCCGCTGAACATCCTCCCCAGGTGCAAGGATTTAATACTCCTTCCCACAGCAAAAGGCACACATGGTATGATGTTCTATAATCAAAATATATTTCTGAGTGCTTATTCTCCTCACACAGCAGAAAGAGAATCAGAGAGTGCTGTAAAGTAAAGGTCTGTTTGCAGTTGTGGCAATGAACAATGACATACCTCACATGTATTCATGTCCTGGGAAAGTTTCACTCCCCCTCTGCCATCACAATGACAGGTGTAACTCCCTGGTAAGTTGACACAGGTCTGTTCACAGAGCTTTTCTTCACATTCATCTATATCTACAGAAAACCAGTGAAAAAGAGAGACAAAAACACTGAGTTTGTTTCAACATGAACCATCTTGGGCTAAAAAAGCGTTATTAGCGCTGTTTTTTAGCACCTTACACTTGAGCATGCCCCAGTGCTCTGCAGCCTATGCCACATCTTTACTGGAGAGAAGAGTTAAAATCAGCATCTGCACAAAGGGAGGAGCTGTTGACTCCCTTGAAGGCAGGGAGGCCCTGCAGAGAGACCTTGACAAATTAGAGGATTGGGCAATCACCGACTGTATGAAGTTCAACAAGGGGAAGTATTGGATTGTGCACCTGGGATGGGGCAACCCTGGAGGTATGGACAGACTGGGGAATGAGAGGCTGGAAAGCAGTGTCAGGAAAGGCACCTGGGGCTGCTGGTCAGTGTCAAGTTGAACATGAGTCAGCAGTGCCCTGGCAGCCAGGAGAGACAACCCTGTCCTGGGGGGCATCAGGGACAGCATCACCAGCCGGGCAAGGGAGGGGATTGTCCCACTCTGCTCTGCACTGGGGCGGCCTCACCTCCAGTGCTGGGGGCAGTTCTGGGTGCCACAATATAAAAAGGACATTGAACTATTAGGGAGTGTCCAAAGGAGGGGAATAAATATGGTGAAGGGCCTTGAGGGGAAGCTGTGTGAGGAGTGGCTGAGGTCACTTGGTCTGTTCAGCCTGGAGAAGAGGAGACTGAGGAGAGACCCCATCACAGTTACAACTTCCTTGTGAGGGGAAGTGCAGGGGCAGGCACTGATCTCTTTTCTGTGGTAACCAGTGACAGGACTGAGGGAATGGCCTGAAGTTTTGTCAGGAGAGGTTTAGGTTGGATACTAGAAAAAGGTTCTTCACCCAGAGAGTGGCTGGGCACTGGAACAGGCTCCCCAGCGAAGTGGTCAGAGCATCAAGGCTGAGAGTTCACGAAGCATTTGGACAATAGTCTTGGGCACACATGGATGGTGCTGTGCAGGACTGGAAGTTGGACTCTATCCTTGTATCCTTTTGGGTCTCTTCCAACTCAGCTTATTCTGTGAAATCTATTTTCACAGACTGATTCCAGCTGCCCAAAGATATATAGCAAGTCAGTGGGAAGGCTGGAAGCAGAACTCAACTACTTGTCTGCTGGAGCAGAGCCCTGGGCTTTAACTCCTAGACAAGACTTCCTCCCTTCAGGCCCCTTCTGCTATGTCTGTACTGACTGGCTCCTGCTCCTTGCAGTCAGGGACTACAAATAAAACCTGAGTTTCTCATCCACTCTTTTATTTCCGTTTTTCCTTCAGCTATTTTTTATCTTCTTCACAAACAAATGCAGGAAAGCAAATTGTGACAGCCCACAGGGATCTCTTCAGGCTGAGTTTAGCACTTAACGCCCAACAGGACTGGTTGGAGTGTGATTTGAGTCATTACGTTAACTTAGACAAAAGGCAGGGAACAATGCTGGTTTTGGAATACTTTCAAAACTTACTCTATTGAGAAAGCTTGTGGCAGTGTAGCCAGCAGAACAGTGCATGGTTCCAGTACATATTAAGATCCTAGTTCAGAGTAATACCACAAGACAGGTTTTAAAAAAACAGCTACTGCTTTGTAACTTTTCTTGTCCTATGAAGAGAGACAGCGACATGCACAGATGCTTCTGAGCTTTCACCAGGTCTTGCACTTGTCGAAATTTCAAGAAATCTCAGTACTCTGGCTCATACAGCTTGATTCAAGTCATCAAAGATGACTGCAAACTCAGTGAACTCAAAGATGACAACAAGCTCGATGAACTCAAAGGTGACCGCAAACTGCAAATTCGCTCCCAAACAGGGAAAGGGAACAGAACTCCAGTGGGTAAGCAAGATTAAAAAAAAAAAATTAAAAAGCTTTTACTGAAGCCTGAGGCTAAATTTCTGTGGTTCTACAGATTTAAATTTTATAATAAATGCTAACATATTTCTTGAGCTTACCCTGACAAGTTTTTCTCACGTCATCGTACTTGTAGCCTGCATCACAAAGACATTCATACGAGCTTATTAAATTTTTACAATGAGCTTCTCCACATATGTCTGCTGATTCTGTGCATTCGTCTATGTCTGCAAAACAAGCAATTAAACAACATGACTTCAGAGGAGTATAATCACTTCACTGTTCACATACTGGAGTGAGCTCAGGGCAGGGAGATCCCTAAGTAATTTTGGAAACTGAAGAAACCAGTATCTTTAAGAATCTACTTTTAGCGTTAGCTAGCTATAAGAAGTGACTTCAGGCTTCAAAAATCAGTTGGTCTTTCTTAGCTTAAGCCATTAACCACTATTGGAAAAAACAATGCAAAGTGAACCAGGAGAAAAACTGTAAAACAAAACAACTGCCACAAAACCAAAAAGCCCCACTCTCCCCACTCAGGGGAGCTGAAACTGCAGGTTAAAAAAAGCAACAGGCAGAAACTTAGGAGCAGCAGCATGAATTTTACCAAAACACTGAAGGAACACTCAGCCTGTGGCACTTCACAGATTTCTGTTCTGTGTCCTCTGACAGGCAAACAATAATTTTTCATATATTTACAAAGCTAAGATCTAAATCTGCTGGTCTGTAGTGGCAAAGGAGAATTGAAGCAGCCCAATTTGTCACACAGAACAAGCCATGCCAGAGAGATGGGGGGTTTCACCATAAGGGAACACAATGAACTGGAACTGGGAGTCCATAAAAAAACCTGACTGCTTTCCTCACACGTTAACTAATACCCTGCAGAATCCTGGTGTTGCCAAAACATTTGCAGTATACCGAGAGTTTAATATTTACTTTTGCTTTCTAGTATGTGTTAAAACTACAATTACACATTACTCTTGTTGATTTTCCCACGTACGAGTGAACTGGCTGAGTACTCTATGTAGCTTAGTCTACAAATCAAGACAAGAGGGAACTTTTGTGTGTATACCCATGACGACAGGAACAAACATGAAAAAAGTCAAAATGCGATGATAAATCTGAGCTATCAATAACCACACCTGACAGTAATCTCAGCAGCTGGAAGGCCACACGTTGAAGCTACTGAATGCTTATATAGCAGTGCTCACAGTGCTCTAGGAGACAGTACTAGGGTATGAAACAAATGTACATACACAGGAAAACAAACACATATGCGAGCCCCTCGCCATTCACCTGTCCATGCTGACTGGCACCAGAGGACAATTCGAAAGTGAAGTGGCTCTTCGAAGTTGCTGCTCCCATTAGGAAGGGATACCATGTAATCTATACAGTCATCACTTTTTAGAGTGGAAGTGACATAGAAATAAAATCTTGCTCTTTTCTTTTTGCTCGTAGCATTAGTAAGTTGTTCAGATCATGCATGAAAATGATTTAGAAATATGTCATCACATCCATGTCTAGGAGGTATATACCAGTTTTTTCATGAGACGCACATAATTTTAACAGCTAGCTGTCATTGAGTTATTGAGTCTGTCTCAGCATGCAGTTTCTTAACACTTTTAAAATCTCAGTTGCTTAAGTTTTGGTTATGTAAATCCATTCTGCAGTTTCAATCAGAAACTTCAGGTCTTCACTTTCTGTTCTCAGCTGGTATGTAAAATAGCTGCCAAACTTCACTAGGGCCTTTCTACACCTATTAATATTCAGTTGCAGTGAATTTAGCCACCTGTATCTATCTGAATTCATTAGCTGCTGCACATATCCAAATTTAAAAAAATAAAATAAGAAACACACAAAAGAAAAACAAATGGCTCACATACTACGACACTATGAGACTGGAAAGAATCATAACAACACATCTGGCCAGCACTTCCTCCTTTCAATGTCAGGATATGAGGACTGATCAACTAAACCAATTTAGCACAATCCAAGCCACAAATCCTCCATGAATCATGCCTGTGTTATGCTTTTGAGAGCACCATGGTCCAACTGCTGACAAGCCCAGGCATGTAGGCTGGCTGGAGCACCCAGCACAACCCCAGTGGAGTAAAGCTAAGAGGAGCTACCAGCAAGTTTCTGCTGGGCAAGGGAGCAGACCAGGACTGCTCAGGGCAACCCAGCTCTCCGAAATACAGACACAAGTCACTAAGCATCCCCCCGAAGCAAACTGAGAGTCCCAGCAAGGCTTACCTTCACATATTTTGCTGTCTTTAAGAGCATAGCCACTGTAGCATGAGCACCGGTAGCTGCCTAGCTTGTTGAGGCAGAGCTGGTTACAGCCGCCGTTCTGTGTTCTGCATTCATCAATATCTACATCAAAAGAAAGTGTCACAGTCAGCTTTTCACATCTGTAAATAATCTACAGGGTGTCAGCAGAATAGGCATTGGGAAGGAGAAAGACCAAACAAGAAACAGTATTACAGATGCAACACAGTGTTTACAAAAAGCACAAAGATTTCATTCAAACACTTCATGCACATAAGCTCAAGTTTGTTTAACTTAAGAAAAAAAAAAGAGAGAGAAGGATCTGTAACTGAGTAGTATCTCCTTCACAGCTCTGAGAATACATAAGAGTATTTTTAATCACTGTGGAGGCAAAGAAGCTTGTTTGCAGAAGCAAACTAGTTATGTATTTTATTTCATAACTAAGTATTCAAGTTGTGCTATGGCCAGTAAGTTCAGGACAAAAGCTTTAAATAAAACAGGAACACTATATTGTTACTATTACAGTACTCATGAGGACACAGGAAGTTCCAAGCTCACACCTGCTGAACACTGTGAGTTTAACCGTGCCCCACTGAAGCTGGCAGCAAAAGCCCATAAAATCCAGCAGAGCCTGGCTTTCAACCCCAATCTACCCTACCTGCCCATTATGTGATGCTTGTCTATGGGACTCCAGAGTTAGCTGATGGGTAGAATAGCATACCATGGCATTTTATAGGAAAATAAGGAAATATGCTTCAGACTGATCAGTGTCTGAACTCTCAAAGCCTACTGGATACTGACTGCTCTGCTTTCTGAATTGATTAAATAAGATCCTTGACTGACCTTATAATCTCATCACAATATTTACATGAGAAGGAAAGGCTTGGACTCCTTCTGTCTTGGTTGCCACAATTCTGGACTGGCTGAACACGATTTCTAGCCAGTACTTCCTACTGCAAGCAAAAAAGCAGTGGCCCTGACAGGAAGCTTTGCAGGCAGAAGAAAAAAAAAACCAAAGAAAGCAGAAAACGAGAGGAGGGAAGATAACTTGTAGAGAAAGCTCTGTGGCCAGCTAGAACTTCTTGCACAAATAGTTTCTGTCTGAAATTCTCTTTTGAGGTGATGGAAATACACCAATGGAATATGTGGAATTAAGTGGACATGGAATAAGGTCAGACTAGCAAGGAGGCTTTAACAGATTTATTTTATCAGTTTGTGTGTCATCAGACTCAGACCTCAACTTGCTGACTGAAAATCATTGTTCCCACTGCAGGGATGCTAGATGGGAAGATGGGCCAGCTTCTCTGGCTCTGCGGCCTGTCATCTGTCACACCACGGTTCACAGCAGCAGCTGATGCAGTTCTGCTTGAAAAGCCACTACTACTCTATTTCTGCTGCTGCCTTCAGAGGGGTGGAGCAGAAAGTTAGAGCATAACTTCTTGGATTACCTGGCCAAGACCAAGCTGAACTCCACAAAAGTCATATAAAAACGTTGATGTGAAAAAACTACCTGTTTCACAGAAGAGTAAAAACACGAACAGTGTGTAATCCAGGTTCAGTTCTGTGACTTTTGAAATGTGCAGCACAGTATCAGTGACCGTTTGAGAATACAGCAAACCCCAAAATATCTTTGTTACAAGAATAAAAGATAATTAAACCAAATTACCTTTTTCACATTTCTTCCCCTGCCAGCCATGCTTGCATTCACAATAGAAGTCCCCCTTGCGATCCTCACATCTGACGGTCCCTTCTTTGTGACAAGGATCGGGAGAACACTGGTTTGGCAAATCTGATTTACACAAGGGAAAAAAAACCCAAAACAAAACAGAACAATACATTGAAGTCACTGATAACCAGGTGTTTCACTCTCATTAGACGCTGGGAAGCTTAAACAGTATTGGGGAATCACTCAGAAATACTTGCACCTGGCAAAACTGGAAGCTAATTCTTAGTGCTCACATGCCAAACAAGCTGTGCCAGGAATTTTGCAGAGCACATGCAGTGGAATTCACCTCATTGCAAAAGGGAGTGAGCTACCACCCCCATATCTGAAGGGCACATCCTGAAAGAAACAACTCAAAGTAGCTTATTTTTCTACTCTCGCTAATTTTTGAGAAAACAAAAAGCAGTATCAACTAAAGTACTCAAGAAAGGATGGGTACTCTTTTCAATCACTTTTGGTAGTTCAACTGAGGATCTTACCAGAGCTGATAGATTTTTGGCTACCAAAAGTTTATAACTGAAATTTTTGTTAGACCTTTTCTATTACATAGAATGAAAATAAAAAAGGAATACCCATACATCAACAGCCAAGGAATAGCAAACCAGTTTACAGAGAGCATAATGTTCCTATGGGGATTTTTAAGCCCAAGTTCCACTATTTGGCAATGAGTTTTCCCATTGGAAAGAAGCAAGAGAGTAGCCACACTTTGGGGAGGATTGAAGGAATGAATCTCAAAGTATCAATGTAACTACTGACCAACTGTAGTCACCTGTCCAAATTCACCTACCCACTTACCTGCAAAACACCTAGTGACAGTGCTTCACAGAGGTAGCTAAAGGAAGGATGAGAGAATACCCTTGTTTCCACAAAATATGAGTTGGTAGCTGTCATGTAGTAGTAACCTGTTAACACCAGTGTTCTAGATCACTGGTCTTCAAAAACATGAATGTGTTAACTCTTTCCACAACTTTCACCAGAAGGAACTGTGCAGAAGCTCATTCCGCAGATTGCAAAGCTCACCAGTTCCAGGCCTTTCTTTTTACATATTTCCTCCCAGCATTGGAAAGTGCCCAGTGCATACACATTAAGCAAGCAGCAGCAGCAAAGACCTGCACTGGTTTCCATGCACTGGTTCTGCTGAGTCAAGTACAGACTCCTGATATTCTGAAACATGACTTTGTAGCATGGCAGGGAGGCTTTTAGGAGAGGAACTGTTTATAGATTACCAGCCCCATCAGACTTCTCAAACTGAGAGAAGTTAAGACTCCTACTTTTGTCCCGATTATTCTACTTCTACATGTCTCTTCTTAGCTTCCTCTGTGTGATCCTGAAAGTGTCCGTCATGACGGGCTGCTTTGAAAGAACCTCAACATTTCTGTGAGTGCAGGCAGTAGCAGCTCCATTTGATGTCTCATAAAGCACTGAACAGCACTTTTGTTGCACAGACTGTCTCAGATTTAAATCTCAGATGGTTGAGGTTGGCAGGCATCTCTGGAGGTCACTTGTGTGACCTCCCTGCTCAAGCAGGACCACCTACAGCCACTTGCTCAGGACCATGGTCAGAAGGCTTTTGATTATCCCAATGATGGTGACTCCACTCCCTGTGCAATCTGTGCCAGTTCTGGTCCACTCTCACAGTGAAAAAGCATTTCCTGATGTTCAGATGAAACCTTCCAGACGTGCAGAGCTGGGGCAAAGCCACAGCCAAAGAGGCCAGGCCACATAAAACAAAACACAGCTACATGGGCTGTCTCAACATCCACCTGCCAGAACGACTCCCAGTAAATCACTGCCCAGCTGACACACTGCTGGAGGTGGAGGAGCTGGGGAAGGAAAGGTCAGGCTAAGGTGGCAATGAGCCACAACAGAGCAAGTCTGACCAGGATTTTCCTTTTCCTAGACAGATCAGAATGTGTACATTAAACAGAATGGTTTAGGTATAGTAAGCCAAGTTTGTTTTAGTTTGTTTGTTGGGTTTTTTTTTTTCAGCACAAACCAAGCCTCCTAAACATGGCAGGGTTTGCAGTCATTTGATAAGCAAAACAAGTCAACAGGGTTATGCACAACTTATCTGGTGTATCCATAAATTTCTGATTCTTCCCCTCAAACTGGATTCTGACGTGCCTTGCAGAGCCAGATGGTAATAACACTGCCCAGCAGGGTAACAACCCATGGTATAATCCATGGGTAACAACCACGGAGATTTCTATCACATCAGCACTGTGCTGATTGTTTGCTCCCTCTTATCACGAGAGTTTGAGAACATAAGACACACTCTTATATTCTTCTGGTGGCTTCACAGCTGTGTAATTCTGCTGGCTTCATAGAAGGTGCTCCTGACTGAAACCATTGCAAAAGAAAAAAACGGAGCTTTTGTTTCCATTCATTTACATGACAGATTTTAGTAAAGCTATTAAAAGTAGCGACAAGCATGACCTTTTCATGTGCTTTGAGCTGTGTCTGATAGCAACTATGGAGCTTATAAATGCATACAGAGAATAGAGCTATCAATTCCATCTTTGAAATCCGTATGGAAACAAGACTTTGCTCATGCCTGCTGCCTGTCACTTTCAGTTCCTGACTTTGTTCTGTGAATTTATTTTTTGATAACCACAAAATGGTTCATACTGAACTTCATAAAGAATATGCTAGGTTGCAAAGAATATTACACTCGGTAATTTAATAATAAAAAGTAGGCACATGTGACCTAACAAAAATCTCATTGTGTTTTTCAAGGCCATGTGAAGCTTCATTTCCCAAAAGTCCTGTAGAGTTTTCCAAAGCCTTGCAGAACCAAATCCTTAATTCCTAGATGACCTGCAGGATCTCTTTTAGAAAAAGATCCAGATATGCTGAGAAAGTATAAGTATCCGTGTATGAAGTCAGTATCTATCTGCAAAGCAATTATAAATACTCACTGCAGTCAGTGGAGATAGTGCAATAAACAGAGTCTGTAGAGGGACTCAGGTCTCCCCAGAGCAGACACAGTTTGGTCAGGGGAATCCCTCTAGAACTAGAGCAAATTAACTCTGCTAAGTCTGATGGGAATACTGCTCATGTAAGCACCCATGCTGGAAATACCTATCTACACACTGTATCTAATCCTCTGAATCTGGAGCTGAATCGTAGCTGTAAACCTGATCTCAAGAGTTTACGAAATTAGGAATCCTCACGTATTCTAAGCTGTCTAATCAATGTCATACTTAAAATTTCTACCTTATTTCCAGTATGAACTACTGCAGTTAATCACCCTTCAGCCCTTAAGTTGTTCAATTCCTTTGTACAACAGGTTAAAAAACCTTCCATTACCTTATTTTGAGAGGAGAAAGGCTGTTAAGAAACAAAATCTAGAAGCATCTTGCAAGCACAAACCCATAGAGCTACATAGTCTTTTGGCAGCATCTGTGAAAAATTAAGAGGCACACTGGAATTGGCCAAGCACAAAGCCTGTCATTCTTCCAAGCGTGTTTCAGGCTCCTTCTCTGTTACTTCTCCTGTGAATTGATGATGGCTAGCCAAAACTCAGCCATTTAAAAACCTTTTAATATTTTAATGGGGGGAAATATTATCATTTTCTTTCCAAACCACTGCATCTGCAATGGGCAGAAATCCCTAAAAACAATTATTCAGCTTTTATTTTTTCAGATTTTTTCATCACTACACTTTAGGCTCTCATTTCTGAGACACTGATTAGCTGTTTGGAACAAGTGTTCCCAGTCGATCTCACCATTTTCAGCAGAAACTCCTGCCTCTTTGCTGTGCCACATGCATAAGTAAATGTAAGTATTCAGCCTCACATCCCACTTTGAACTAGCTGGCATACTGCAGCCAGCACAGGTACCACAGGTCTGAGAATTCCCAGTTCGAAGGACTCAACATCCATAAGTGATACTGCTGCAATATGTGAGGGAAATTCTTCACATACCACTCATTAACCTTGGAATTCACTCTTTAAAAAGGTTGTTTTAATGTGAAAGGTTGACTAAATACTGATCCTGCTTTGGTAGCACTTGTATGAACACATGACTAATTAAACTGGATCACAATAAAAGACTGAAACCCAGGGGTAAAAAGAAAATAAATATACATACATCTGATTTTCTCCACATTTGAACTGCTCACAGGGCATATTTATAATACTTATGCAGTCTTCTACCTTTAGCACTGCTAAGCTTCAAAAGGTAACTAGAAAGGTATTAGAAGAATTCATTAAATTCTTTTCCCTAGAGTTAGTGAAGGACAAAAAACCCTCCACCCTCTACAAAGTTTTCAGTGCGGCTTCCAAATTGATTTGAGGTTTTAAAGGTAGAAATATTCAAAGCATAGTTATGTGACACATGAAACTGATCTCTTAATATAAAGAAGGCTGACACAAGCCTGGGTTTGACTTTAAACTTTCCTTAAGTTTCCTTAATGGGGCGAGCCAAAGCTAGCATCCAAGAGAATAGAAAACAAAGGGCCAAGCATAGTGTACAACTTTACGGTACCTCCTATTTCTTGTCCCTCTTGCTTTTCAGAGTATTCAAACCTTGGGAAACTGGTGGGAAAGAAACTTGCATCATGAAATACCAAAGCACTAAAACATGGCAGCAAGATGGCATTAGGTTATAAAATGGGAAATATTTTGTTTAGTGATGTGTAGACTTGAGCCTGGAGAACAGGAAGACCTGTATTGAAATACTACCAAAACCAGAGATGGCTGAGCTAGTCCCACACCTTCAGGTAGAATGAGAGAATATTTAACTACAATATAAAAACCAAAAATGCTTACTATGAACACATGTAAGGAAATCTGGATTTCTCCTATATGGTGACCCATATTTCTGAATACAAGCTGAAAAACAGAAAATTAAATCATTATTGTTACAGTGGTGAAGGACAGCTGTTCAAAACATGTAAAATGATACCTGGCCTGCAAGGATTTGGAAGGTAGATGCAAAATCTATGCAATATTATAATCTTCCGGATGCCTTAAAACTCTGAAGTTCATTAAAATCTTTAAGCTTTGATGTACAGCAGCTAAAAGCCATTTGAAGAGGATGATCACTTAACCAGATGCTACTATGATTCTAAAACTATGGTAGTAGCTATTCAAATTTGACCAACTAAACTTCTTAATATATCTAAAAAGCACATGGATTTTTCTCTCACTGTGACATTTGTGATCTTAAGTACAACATATTAAACACAAATAAAAAACAGTATGATGCCATGACCATGATACAGTCAATAGAATAAGCCAGTAGTTCAATCAGGCACCTTTTTTTTATTATTAAGGAGATGAGTTAATAACTAACTTAATTAAAAAGGGAAAAAGGTAGAAAACTACAAATTATTTCATAACTCTGCAAGCCACAGATATATATGCAACATCAAGATTTTAACATGCAGAAAACACATAAAGCATCTCTGTCTGCAAATGTACACATAAGTAAAAACACACACCTCAAAGTAAAATAAGGAACATGAAGTCTATCTAAAGGTAGTAATGCATGTTTATTGCAATCAGATTTCCATTATTTTTCTTAGCAGAGACTTCAGTTGTGACAAGCTCCAGTGTAAGCCACATACCAGCACTCCCACAAAGTGAAAATGAAAGCTGCAACTCACCCAAGTATTTCGGGTAAAAATATTCCTGTAGAAGGGAAAAAAAAAAACAAAGGCACAGATTAATTGAATCATATTTGCTTCTATTGTCATGCTATTTAAGAGCTCCTGTTAGTTTGGTAGTCTTGTATAGCAGTTTAAAACACCAGTATCCTAATTCCCTTTTATTCAGAAGCAGAAGCAGCACAGTATTATACATGCATTTTGTCATTTGAAAAGGAAAGAAACATTAGCTCATCTCAAGGTATTTTTTGATGGCAGCTGATCTGGCCAGTGACTGAGCATAAAGAGACCCTCCAAGAGATAAAGCTGCTGCTGATGGCATGAGGTAGGGGAAGGAACCAGAATTTAGGGGCAAAACCCTAGAGGGAAGAGCACAGGATCATTCAGCCACTCCATGCCTCCTCAAAGGCATTCTGCTGATGCAGGACATGGCCAGCACATGAACACCACAGCCACTAGAAAAAGTACCTTCTGCTCTTACAAGGAGCACCCTACGACTCAAACAGCACCCGCTGCTGTACCACCCACGCATCTCATCCTGGATGCTCAAAGAAGGGAGCAATAACACTTTGCAAGAGAGGGGAAAATTGACATCCGTTACTCTAAAATCAGACTGCAAAGGGCATTGACATTCCTCTCATGGTACATGGTCAGGCATTACCGTTCTCTACTCTGCATCAACAAAGTGCAGCCATACAGCGAGAGCAGCACTATTTTGCTGATGTGATGTGACTCTAACCTTGCGTGTTAGAATAGTCAGCCTGGTGAGGCCTTGCAAGTCACACGACTGCTTGCACCACCATAGGGAAACAGCAGGAAAATGCAGTTGTGCTGCATGGAAGAATGGGAGATTGGCTGAAGCTGACAATTGTATCACATTCTTAAAAAAATACAAAACTTCATGGCCAGGAAAAAGCGGTTTTTTTCCACCTTCCTGCTGGTTTTCATAATATCTAAGTCACTAATTCAAGTGCTGTTAAATGGTAATCGGGGTATGGAATTATGAAAAATTTATGGATTGTATCAGTGCTTAATTTTTTTTTTGTTTAAATAAAACACTTCTCAGCTAATTATGAAAGCATATGCACAGTACAATTCTCTTTTATGCAACAGGAGCAATTTCCATATAACACAATCTTCAGTGAGTTTGGGACAGTAAATACCCTGCATTCTACAAAATTAAATTGGTCTATACAATGCGCAAAAGAAGAAACTATTTTATCTTCTCCTCTTATTACAGATGTTTGGATTGCATCTGCACAGGCATGTATAAACAACAGAGACCGGCACATGCCATGATTCAGTTTGATCTGGACTGTCCAATGCAATCAATTCCACCACAGTCGTTTACCAGAAGAATCAATTGCTTCTGACAAATATGCTCCAGTTACTGAAAAACACCATGTAAATATTCAGCCTAAATTATGAGAGCATCAGCAAAGAAGTAGAAGCAGCAGCTTACACTTACATTAATTTTCAAGTCTGACATGAGGGTGATAGGCTTGGCATCTTTTGGGGTTGAGCTTTGAAATGTTTCTTCAGATTACCAGAGTGATTAGCTCAGAACCTACTACAGTCCTTGTTCCCTTTTTTTTAAAAGGTTTAGTTTGGAAAAGACAAGTCAAAAAAATGCAGTCAAAATAAAAATAAATCTAAGCAGTCTAAGTGTTCAGATGGGTGCCCATTTGTGCTATAACCACAAACAGAACTTCAACTAGCACTTGAGGAGAAAGATAGGGACACATAATAAAATATTCCAAACATTTCTTTCACTATTTCCCCTTTATTCCATATACTTCACAAGAATGTGCAGATGTATTTAACCACCAACAGGATAATCCACACTCTGGCAAGAACAACTGTTTTGGCACTCACAGGACAATAAATAGGAGCTTTCATATTCATGGCTATCAGCCTAATTGCTCCATGTCAGTGGTGGCAAAGGCATTTTCTCCTTGACCTCTGATGAATGAGTTGAGTGCTAGAAAAGTGGTATAGCGTTTACTTTTGTACAAGTAACTTCCAAATTCAAACTGTGTATTGATTCAATGCCAGTTGAACAGCAGACAAGTGAAACTCCAAGGCATTGTACCACCACAAGCTTCATTCCACTAAGAATGTAGCCAAGTGATCTAAACAGGAGGCTATTAATAGAAATTTAACTCTTCTTTCCCTTTCTTCCTCATTTGCTTATGTTACACAAAAGCACTTTTTTGATCAGTAGCACTTCTCCAGGTTTACAAAACCTGCTGATACTACCATTCTAAAATAGAGACACGTGTTCACAGGTTCTAACATTACTCATTCTTGTATGATCAGCTTTCCATTTTTCTCCGTAATCAATTTTTCTTACAGCTGGCTTCTGTGAATACCATGACGACGTATTTAAATTCAGAGAAAATACTATTCAAGAATGAAGGATGAATGATCTTACACGTTGAGAAAAGGAACCTGCTTAAACTGCAGTCTCTTTTCAAAAAACACTGATGAGAGGTTTTCTCCCTTAAAAATCAAGCCGTGCCTAACCTACAGATACACATTATTTCTCATGTGAGCGCTCAGCTCCTCAATGTCTTTTCAGTCTTCTGTGATGTACAGAGGCTTAATGATCCCCAGATATCAGGGAAAAGAAAAATCCTATACAGGGTCAGGTCTCTGTTTAAAGCGTGCAACTCATCTTCTTTCTACCAAAAGCGCTCAATTGTATTTTCAGGATCCCACAAAAATGCCAAGAGAAATGCTTTGAGGCTTGCTAAGAAGGAGTTGGCAAAGATTCTCTGCTACTATTTTGCTGATTTCTCAACAAGCCACCTTCAATTTCAGGCTCAATAAACTTCTCACCATCCAGAAAGCCACACACTGTTCACAACATCAAAACACAGGAAGTAATTTAACTGTTACCACTAGGGTGGCAAAAATCACCACAGAATTATGTAAGTGTTAAATTGTCAGCTTGGATTCTGATAAAAAAGGTCAACGTTTAAATGTGGTTAGCCCTTCCCCTTCAGATCTGCTTCCTAATTACTTCTGAAATAAAAGCAGGAGCAGTTGGCTTTTTAAAGAAAAAGCTATAAACAAATATATGTTGGACATAAACATTCTCTGGTCAGGCTGCTGCACAGACACCGACCTCAGTAAGCTCTCTAACCCATCTGTCCAGTAATAATGTCCCAGTGCAGCCAAAAGGAAGACAAAGGCTGCAGAAGCTCCAACGTCCACAAAAGACCAAACATCACGAATGTAGCTTCAACAATTCCAACCTCTGTGACTGTTCCTACCAGGAAAACCTTAATGTATTTCCACCTCTCTTGTTTGTGACCCACCAAACTTTCTGTCTGACTGGTTTCCACGTATCAGCCAGCATGGCTGGGATGCCAGAAGCTGCAATAGTCAAGGACCTGGCAGCAGGACACTGGCAGCCTGTGGTGCCCCAGTAACACGAACAGTCCTTTTGTAAATTACATCTTTCATCTGCTGCCAGTACAGCCCAAACATGTAGTGTGAGCTACACACCAGAGTTGTAACTCACCCGTGAATTACACATCATGTGCCACCCAAAGTACAGCTCAGCAGAGATCTCAGGTGAAGAGGAAGAAATAGGAGAGACTGGCAAGTGCCTAACATCTACAAATCTCCACCCTTTCAGCGAGGTGGAAAGCACGGCATGAGGCCAGTCTCTCCAGGCAGGTCCTGGCTTGCTTATTTCAGCTCAGTTCAGAGACCTTTCCCTTGCTGCCCAGGAGACAGAGCTGTGCTTTAACAGAAAAAATTTAATCTCTACAGCCCCCACCCCTTTCACACAAACACATGCACATGCTAGAAGCAAGTCTTCTGATGCATTAAATGCAATTATTTGCTTCCACAACAGTGTTGCAAGATCTAAGAGTGCATACTTTTATTTCAAGGTAGAGTGACACCAAACATGGGCATAAAAACTCTGTTCATGGGGCTAAGGTGTTCCTCTCTCACCTGCAACTGGAGCTTACTATTACCCTGATAAAACAGCCACTACAACACTTAGTCTGGATATCTAAGAGAGCACAATTTTAAAAGTGTCCTCAGTAAAATTAACCCAAGCAAACAACCCCCCAAAACTCCAGGTTGTTGATTTTTATATTTGGTTTTTCCTTCCAAATGTTAAGAACAGTTTCTCTGGGGCCGCCCCCACAACACCTCTCATTGAAACAGCTGAGGAGAACAGCAACATGAAGGTAAGAATTCACAGCTGTGGAGTGGAAGGGGCAGAAATAGCTGTCAGCCTCCCTGCCAAAGGAAACCTACATTGTGACTGGGGTCACCATCTATTTTCAACTCTATGGCCAAAGTCCATAGTGGTAAAATCCAGAAGTTAGTGTAATTATACGGGGTATGCATTAGTCCTGCTGCGTTTTCAGAGAAGATGGAAAAACACCAAATCAGAACAGGCGTTAACATGAGTCACTGTATAAAAATAGCCCTTCTGAAAACATAACAATGACCCTGTCGACACCAGGAAAATGTTCTCACTGTTGCTTTACTTTTAAGTAATTGGTAACACTGGAGACCTCAGACAAAAGGGCCTGCTTACTGCTTCTGTTTATTTTGCTTGAGTACCAGGTCAGGTAAGACTGTAAGGCATGGAATCTAATGAAAATCATGTTGGAGCTCTAGAAGCCACAGATGAAAGACACAGTTTATAGGAAGGCTGCTCATGTTCCTGGACATCTGGCTCTTGGTGGCCCTGATTGGGCAAGGAGGATGGACCAAAAGGCCTCCAGAGGTGCCTGCCAACCTCGACCATCCTGTGATTCTGTGACTGCAGCGCTACAAACACTGGAGCATTTCACCAACTTGTGTTAGCAACGGTGATTTCTAAAAAGCACTTTCTTAGTTACCTAGTTACATCCAAGAGAGTAGCAACAACTCCCACATTATGCCCTCTCCTCATTTCCATATAATGACTCTCCCTTTTCCTCTTTCCTTCAGGACTGAATGTTTGTTGTGGGCACGGCCAGACCTCATTTACAAACGTTCTTCTTGTTTCCACACTATGGGCTTCCATTATCCTTGAAGAAATGACTGCTGCCAACCATAATTGGCTATAACTCAGTGTTTGCCAGTTTTCAACTGTTACAACCCGAGAATGCAAATTTCACTAATGCTTGAGAACTCCCCTCCTTTTTTTAAAACTCAGCCCTAGACTTTAGAAGCATAGCAAATCTCACACCGCATGACTGGACCCTTCCTCCCATATAAGGGCATTAAGCTGTTCTGCAATTCAGAATTTTAAATACGTAGAACCTGTAGTTCTAGAATTTATGCTCAAACGAATGCCATGTTCCCTGCACAAACTTTCCTTCTCATCATGAGGGACCCATTACTCAGATAGGTTAATTTGCTTCCTAGTTTGCTTTGTGGCAATCTGTATTCTCTATAGGAGCAAAGAGAATGTCTCTCCACAATTTGGCAAGTGAGGCGTTAGAGAAGCAAGTAGGTCACATTACAATCCAAAAGCAGCCTCCAAGTCTCATCTCCTACCACCCAAGTTGCAGCTGCTTAGGGTAGCTTTTAGATATTGTATATATTTGTCAACTATCCACTTCACACTGTCCGGCTATTCAGGTGCACAAAGACTGGGACTGCCCCTTCTACCAAGGTGTTGAACTTTCCAAAATAGAAGCATTCAAGACCACATTCTCCAGCATGACCCCTTCCGTAGAGGCTAGGTAGCTCTGCAGAATCCTCAAGTCTGAAATAAAACCTATCTATTGTCATAACTTCCTTTGCTCTGTTCTGCACAGCAAGACTATTTCCCAATAGCTTACTGAGGTGCCACTTCAGCAAAAACTGTTTCTCTGCAATGATGAAAAATCCACCAATGACTGCAATGCATAACTACAGGGTAGGAAACAAAGTACTGAAAGGAAAGAAAAGAAGAAAAAAAGTTCATATATGTCACCGATAACTTCATATTTTATGAAGATGCAGGGGGCACAGAGACATGATTTCTATAGGTGGCCTGAGGCAGGGTTTGATTAGACAGTAAACAGTGTGAAATGCATACAACTGGTGCCAAATACTTCCACAAAAATAATTTGTAGAGTGATTCCAATTGGTTGCATGTACTTTTAAGTTATTCTGACAGCAATCCGATCACAAATGCCTTGAGGTTTCCTCCACTGCTTCAGAACTGAAAGGCTACTTTACTTCCAGCTGCAATAATGTGCAAGATCTCAATTTGATGACAAATGTTCACTCAATGTTGCTTGTTTGAATCCTTAACTTGCAATAGTTATAGTATTTGTATGTGTGGGTAAACTAACACTCACTCGGATAGTTTAGTCAAATTAAGGAAAACAGTATCTGACAAAACACGTAGCATGAGTAAAAGGCTGTCTCTCCAAAACTATCACTATGTCATTACCCTGTAATTATTATAGCCATATTTAAAACCGAACAGGTCATATATCCCATCGAACATCATTTAAATATCTATGATCTCTCACAGGTTCTGTGACGTTTTATCCACTGAAGTTTTTCCCCTCCTTGTAATGTAATCACACTGGTTTTTTGGATTTTGCTTATCTGCAGAGGTTGCAACTCATACTAACAGCACTCAATCACATTAAGGCGTTTAAGGATTTGGACTCAGAGGGCACAGGCAAGTAAGGAATAGGGAAGTGACATCTTAGATGACACCAGGCCCTTGTGACAGAATCCGATCTCATACTTCCCTGTTCATTATTTTAATAACCAAGCAACTTTTGCTTTTCTGTTCATGTCCTAAATATTTTCTGGAATTGAGCTAGGACTTCCTGTTCCAGGAATCAGCCAAATATGGCTTTCCACGTACATGTGATTCTGTGCAGTGCATACATGACCCATTTTCCTTTTATCTCTTCATTTATGTACCCTTCTGTCCTGGCAGGTGTGCAGAGTGAAGACAACACCAACACTTGTTCCCCTCCCTGGGTATCTTCCTTATTTTCCAAATTTGCTCTTCTGGGTCCCACTGCTGAGGCTCAAAGGAACAGGGAGAAAACACAAACCCATCAGTAAGTAAATTTCCCCACAGATGTCCACGTGTGGAGAGCCTATAGAACAGCAGTCATAACAAAACTGTGATGAAAGCAAAGATACAGAAGGCAGATCTGCTGAAAATCTTCCATCAGATTCTCCAAGGCTTGGTTGTTCATTCATTTCTTTGATTGGCTAAGCTGTGACAAACATTTCTGTTTCTCTTCCAGCACCTGGCCTTCCCATCCTAACCTCAGGCTGTCATTTCCACTGTGTCAGCCCCCACTGGCCTGGGGAACTGATCCAGCTGCAAAATTACCATTTTTCTCTGCAGACTACTTTTCTTTCGGTTAAGTTACTTTAATTGGTCCATGCAGTCACCCAAATTGCCATGCAAGAAGGGTGAAAAGAACAGACAAGGGAGTTGCTTATCTCTGCTAGATCAGCTGAATCCTCAGTGTGAAACCAAAGCTTGAAAAGTAATGTGAGGGGAGAAGTAAACCCTGTTGCTATGTTCCTTCTCAGTTTCTTCTAAATCTGTGGTGGTGCTTCCATCCTTGTTCTTCATACTTACAGGAAAGTGACTGCTTGCAATTCATTAAGCTCACTCAGAGTATGGAACACACATAAATTACAGCTGCCAATTTATACAGATTCAGTGTTTCTCTTACATGATTCTTAAGCAGCTGCACTAACAATTGTATTAATTCCTAGTAGGCTGCTCCTTTTTATTTTAATTTAGAAAACTAAATGAGCTCATGGCCACAAAACTGTTTTCTTGATTTTTAATTGTCTTTTTTCCCCTCTCACGTATTTATTAAAACCTGTTGTATTCCTCTAGAAAACTGACTTACCCTAACTTTATCTACTTTTTCCATTATCATCCTTCTTGACCAAACCAGTAAAAACCCCCCTCCTTCAATTTGTTATTCTTAGCATCTTTTTCCACCCTATCTTCAAACAGCCCCTCAGCACTGTATTAGTCTCTTCTGTCTTCTCTTGCTCCTTCCCTCCTGCTGCACAGGACATTTAGCGTGTACTACTTCTGTGATGTGCTGTGTCAGTATTTCCAGGTCTATTCTGAATTTCTGGGCTACCGTCCCATGAGTGGGAACTGATGAAGATCAGGTAGGCATGAGTCCAGCAGAGTTGATGGAGTTGTGTCTGCTTCCACCAACAGCAAACTTCTCAATAACTTTTGATAAAGCAGCATTTAGCCAATAAATGTACAATCTGCCTCCTAAGGCAGGCAGGAGTATTTTTGTCACCCTCCTGCTACTGAACACCACCACTGCCAACAAATACTATGTATTGCAAAGTAGACGGGTGAATCCTGGTCCACAGTCCCAATCTTTTTGCCTTCCAGATCAGTTAGACCCACTGGATTGTGGTACAATCCTCCCTTGTCTTTTATACGAAACCACAGGGAGAAGGAAAGAAAGGGAAGGGAGAACACCCTGTGGACAGCCAGATCCCATCCCAGCAGGCTGGGATGCCAATGTGGCATATACCTGAGCACTCAAATTTTTACTCCTTCTCCTTCAACCCATTCCTGGACAAAAGTCTAAATATTCCCATACTTTCTTTCTCAGAATCTATTAAGCAGGTACCACTGTGCCTGGGAACCCATTCTTCCATGTACTGAGTCCAAGCAGGTTAAAACACTGGCACAGTTTTCCAGTAACTCTTTTTCTCTCTCTGCACCAACAAGAAGAGATAAAGAAATTTATACCAGCCATAAATCTAGCCCTTTCTCCATGCTCTGCCAAAATGTCAAAACAAATCCTTATATTGAGAAGAACTGTCACAGCAAATAAAACCAGATTCTTGTCTGGATCTAGAAAGGAATATTCTATACAGGGATGATGACATCTGTATTTAAAGATGATATCAGTATTTTTCATGTCTAGACTGCACAACATTCACTAAATTACTTACAGAAATTTTACACTGCTTTATTCTTCCAGTAACTCCTCTCCTCCCTCTACATGCCTCCATGCTTTCCTGATTGATATTTACAAATGTGTATCTACTTTGTTATTAGAAATAACATCTAAATATTGTCTGACAAGCACCCCTCCGAAAAGATCAGAATAAAGTTTGGATGACACTAGTCCATGGATGAAGCTCATATGTGTTATCATGACCACGTCATGTTATGCAACACATAAAAAATAAAACCAAGTGTGCCAACAAGATTCTGAAAACCAACCAAACTGACCCTTATCACACCATATACATTGCTTCATCTGCATTTCAGCCTCCCAATAAACCCAGCCTAGCAGAAAGAATGCTGGATGTTTTGTTAGGATCAGTAATTTTCAAGACAGGATTGCTAAAAGCCCCCAAAAACTTGGTCTGGTGTCACTGCTGCCCTTGCCATGAGCAGGAGAGCAGAGTAGATTCCTCTTCAGTCCCAAGTTATGCTGAGATTCTCTGCCAGAGTTTTGTGTATCTGACAAGCTGTAGATCTTCATAGCATTTTGGATGCAAGTCCTTCAAAAACCAGAATTTTCACGTGTCTGCCTATGAATCAGATGTCCATTCTGCACGCACATGGAAAGCAGCTGGCTTTCCACAGTGCTCTACTGAGGGCCAAATCCATAAACAGTAAACACAGGTGGCCAGGCTGACCTACATCAGCGTTTCTGGTGTGCCTAACATTTTCAATGCATTCAGCATGGCAATTTCTATGGTGAGCTGCAGGAAGACCAGTAATTCTTCCACAGCAACAACAGCAAGCAAGATGTGCAGGGACAGATGCTGTACTATGGCACCAAAGGATAAATGGCTGCATTCAAACACCTTCCTTATGCTGAGCCTTTCAAAAGAGAGAAACTCTTTGCACAAGGACACTTTTTTCTTCAGTGAAATACAGTGTTTCGGAGAAGATCAGGATCTACACTCCCTTCTGCCCTTTGTTTTACATGCTTGGATGACCAGACTTTTAGAACAGGTCAACCAAATTCCAGAGCAGTTTATCAGTCACTTAACAAGCTGTAATACCTTGACTGCATACCAAGGTCAAATATTTCTGCAGTGCTGCTTTTATAAGGCCTCGTCAACATCTTAAATAAGATAACATTCTTATCTCTGTATCCAAGATATTTTGCAACTTCATCCCATCTATCACACCTAGCATATATTTTTAATAGATCCCATTTAGAAACAGTCTGCATACCTCCCATCAAGATGTTTTCCATCCTTCTTTTTTCTTCCCACCATATTATCTTTTATTTTTTCTGTTTGGCACCTCTAGCATAAATGAAATTACAAAACAGGAACCATCCCAGAATTCTGCAGTAACATTTAAGGACGTTATAATCAGCTTCACGAAAAAGGTAGGCTGCAAGACTCATTAATCCAGGCTACTTCTTTTTACCATGTATAGTCATACAAGTGGCACAGACTGAGCTGTGTTCTGCCTCTTAAAAAAAAAAACCCCAATCTAAAAATGTTTCAATTGATCTTCCTTCCTCTAGTCTGAGCGAGCTGATATTTATATTTTCCGTAACATAAAAGACAAAGGCTGCACTGGCCTGCACATGAATGGCTATTGGGCCCCGCCTGATACACTATTCTTAGCAGGTGATGTAAGTAATCGCACATGTGGCAAAACCCACATTCAGGTTTCAGAGAATGTGCATCTTCTGCTGACTGCCTGCAGATGTTGCTTTGGAAAGCTGATCGCTGAAACAATGGAAGGCACAGAAAAAGGGTGCTCTGGTATAGGTATGTGACACTTCATTTCATTTACTGGTCTGTCCAGGAAATAGGTATCTTTCCGTAAAATGTTATTCTTGGCTAGATGTTACAATTGGCTGCATCAAGATATGGTTTTGCCTGGGAAGCATGACGTGAGCCACATTACAGCCTTGCTTCATCTTACCTCAGTTTCTGGAGCTGTTCTATTGAATCAGTTAATGCGATTTCCTATCACATCTTTAGGTCATAGGTCTTGAAATTAGGCCTTGAAATTCCCACACAACCACAGGACAGTTAAGAATGGCAAGGTTGATACGGAAGACTCATACATTTCATTAGCATCTAATGGAGGGGAAGGGGGACAACACTTTTGGTCTGACATCACAAGCCTTTCTTGAGGCTGAACCGAGAAGCATCAAGATTGATTAATTAATCTGAAACTAACTTTCAGTTGTCAGGGCTGCAAGACAGTGGGACAATAAACAGCCAACTGCCTACACAGATGCTTCTCTGGTGATTTAAAGCATAAAACCTGGGAGATGCAACAGGACAGACTGCACTGCTGTGTTCGCCACGGCTTGCCTGCATAGCCTCACAGAGCTCAGCACAGGGCAAAAAGTGTTGTAGCTGTTTCTCTCTGCCACAACCTAAGTAGTTAATCCCTATGACCAGGTTCAGCAGGCACATGCAGAAATTTCAGCCTTCCTAAATTAAAAGGAATCATCTTCTGTCAACAGCAATCTGTACATTTCCCTGGTAAATAAAAGCTCACTTTACCAGCATGGATCAGCTACAGCCTGGCAATACACTAAAGCATGGCTGCAGTTACTGTAATTCTTCAAAAAGCTTGGTGCTGTTTACAACAGTTTTTGCCTTTCCTGAGTCAGGTCTGTCTCAGCTACCTTCCTTCTTCTGTCAGTCACCAGGACTGGATGCACATCAACTGATGTACAGCATCAGTGAAATGACAGCACAAAAACTCCCTACTGTTTAAAATACACTTCCATCGTGAATTAATACCCTGTCCATGAAATCCACAGGTACTGCTGGAGGAGTAGTCACCTACACATTACAAAACAGTGGAGGTTTCCAGTGCAGAGTAGTAACAGCCCACATACATAATCTCTGCTACCATGCATTAGAAAGCTGCTACTGAACAGCAGCTGCTGCTTTCGTATCACATACTGATTGCAAAAGGGATGGGAAGGGCCATAAATTCCCCTGATATATTATGGCACACTTGCTTCTCAAACAAATTGAAGCAAAGCAATGCAAGGAGTAGGACATACTGCACTTAACAAGCAACTTCACAGCTCTTGGGAGGTTCGTGTCTCAGAAAAGGTAGGATCTTATGTCACTGCAGATCTAAGTGTCTTGGTGTAGAAGGACATGTTAGAGGGCACAGACTCTAGAAGCCCATCTCGCCTTTCTTCAGGGTTTCAGAACGGAGTGAAACCTAGCAGCAATAATGAAGGATATGCACCAAAAAAATCAAAATCATTTGCAATGACAGAAAGCCAGCATTGTCCTGCAAAGCACACTTGAAGCATAATGGTATCTTAAAGAATTTATATTATATGTGAAAGGATTTTAAACCAAAATGACTTCACTATTGTCATTTCAGTAGGAGAACGGTGTATTCTTTCCAATTTACAAAATCAGTACCAAATACTGTTAAAAACTCCTGACATATTTATACACTATCCTACCCTTAAACTGATCTATCAATGCATCATCGCCTTTGGCTACTTTCTTGGCCAGCAGCCAGTTAGTAAAAGTAGTGACCTTAGATCACCTTTGTTCCAGAAAGCTACAAAATCACACTCATCATAGTTTTCCCTGCATTCACTGCTATGTGATGAATATTTATATTGAGCTTAAAGTTGTATTACTCAACACGAATATGGACGTAGTTGTGCCAGCCACTTTCACCCCATTACAGTTATCTACATTCTGAAGTAGCTCAGTTTTTCAGAACAGAAGCAAACACTGCTTAATGCAGATGTGACTACACATACACACAAAAGATGTAACACTAAACACCTCCTGGGCAAGTGCTCCACATTAATCTTGAGAATAAAGACTGTTAAAAATCTATCACTATGCCTGTGCTGTACTTACTACTGCCTTGTGACAACAAGCTACTGCACTGTCTATCCAGTGCTGAGGCTGCTAATGAAGCACACATGTCAAGACTTGCCTTGCTGAAGCATAAAACATCTTCTCAGCTGAGTCCCTCCCTTGCCTGTGGTTTGTGTCTCTGTGTACACACACACGTGCTCTCTCTCTCTCCCTCCCTCTCTGCCCTATCTTCTCCCTAGAGCATCATACCATTAACAGGAACATGCTGTGCAGAATCAAGCTTCAGTCTGAACACCAAGAAAATCCACTTCCCACTGCTAAATCAATGCCACATAATCTTTGCAACGAGAACAGCCTATCCAAAACAGTGTTGAGAGGAGGTGTAAAGTGACTGGAAGAGTAAGCCAAGCTTAGTAAAGCATCCGCATGCTGCTAAAAGTGAGAAGACTGAAGTGAAAGTCAACCTTGTTAAGACTGGAAAAGACAGCTCCATGTGTGGTATGCAGTTTGTAACTGTGTGAAACCACACTTAATGTTAGAAGTGCAGCAGTACCACATTCCCATACATGTGCTCTCCTGCTGTTGTAGTGACAGGTCCCAAACCTACTGACTCTAACATGCTGACCAAGCTGAATCAGCCCCCATGGATTTAAGAGTGGTTAGGACATTCTTCTGAGAAGCCCCTATTGTGACATATGCTGCAACATTAAGGGGATTTTAAATACAGCTGGGATGAGAAGCTGAAGGAAAGAAGAGGGACGGTAAGGTATCCAGACGGAGAAGCCATATCGTTATGTTGCACTGGCCTTGCTTAAAGGATTTAGACCATGGGTGAACAGGACCCTTCTACCCTCCAGTGCCAGTCCTGCCAGCCGGTGACAGGCTGGGCTGCTCACCCAGACCACTCTCACCGAGGCGCTCCTGACTGGACAGCCCTGACACTGCCCTTGTGCAGGCTGAGCCACTAGTGTGTCTTCCAGTCATGCACCTCATGGCCCTGGGTACTCCTCCTCCTCCTCCTCCCGATGCCTTTCCCAGCTGTGCCGGCAGCTGACATCCCGCCGCGGAGAGAGGGTGGGCGGGAGCGCAGAGCCGGACAACCCCCCAAATCTCCGCGGCGGCTCTGCGCCCTTACCGTCTCGGGATCATTCTCAAACACCTCCCGGGCCTCCTCCTTGCTGCAGTGCTCCTCCACGCACTCCCTCTCCAGGTGCCCTTGCTTGGTCTCCTCGAAGATCTGGAAGGCTCGCCGCTGCCTCTGCCGCAGGAACTGGGCAGCCTCCGGGGCGCGCAGCAGCACGGCTGGGCAGCCGAGCGCCGGGACGGCGCGGGGGAGGCCAGGAGCAGGACGAGGAGGAGGAGAGGAGCAGGAGGAAGGACAGGCAGCAGTGAACAGCTGAGCCCGCCCGGCCGCCCCGACCCCCACCCCGCACACCAGACCGCCCCTCCGCGGGGCACCGAGCGCTCTCCCTGCTCGGGGCGCCGCCCGTGGTCGCCGCGGCCTCAGCGCGGCCCCTCACCCGCATCTCCCTGCCCCCGCCGCCGCCCTCACCACAGCCGCGAAGCTGCGCATCCCGCCCGCAGCCCACCCCGCCCCGGCAGCGCGGTCCGCACTCGCACACACGCAGGGCGGCGGGGATGCTCGGCGGCGTGTGCGGGAGGCG
>VZTG01005253.1:12194-176968 GCA_013397845.1 Melanocharis versteri | reverse complement strand
GGCGGCCGGTAGGACGCGGGCAGCGGGCAGGGAGACTGCGCCCTCACCTCCGGGCACATCTCTTTATAGCTCCGGGGCTCATCACTAGGAAGGGAGAAGCTGGCGCCAAACCCACCCCAGTCCTGCCATAAATTAGAAACTTGGGTTCTCCCCACACCAACACAGGTTTTCGTCAGAAATGCATTTTCGGTTTGTTCCAGTATTTTAGGATGAACTCCCCAAGAAAGAGATGAATGTGGTTTATACCAATATGTTGCAAGCCATGCTTTACTGTCCCTTGTAGTTACACAGGATACGTCCACCGTGGGAAACCCTGTTAGCTGTAACCCAGAGCTGTAGGGTCAGAGCGCAGAGATGCACTGAGGCTATCTACTGCCACTGCTTTAAAGCCACCCCTTTTATCTGTATTGCTCTGTCAAAGGGTCAGTGTGACAGATAGCTCCAGTGACACCATATCTATACATTCTTCAAGAAAACTTCAGTGGCATAATTTGTTTCAGAAAAAGAACTTGTCTAGTTTAACTTTGTGATTTAGATATGTCTAATACAGAGTTTGTGTCTCCACAATAATTACTGCAAATATAATATAACAAATGTAAACAATGTATTCGTATCACATATAGTTGAAGTAAAGTACATGAAAACATAAGAGCCAGCCTCACCCAAAGCAACCATCCCTAGGCTGGTATCTTCTGTCTGACAATGGCCAATAGTAGAGATACAGGTAAGAGGTATAAAAACATATAAACCACCACTGAGTGGCCTTTTCTTCCTGTTTTCAGCTCCTGAAGTGCAGAGGAAGAGCTCTCAGGTGAAAACTGTATCCACTGCAACACTAACAGCCACAAATGTACCACTTCTCTATGAATTTGTCAAATAGCTTTTTGATCTGTTGGTTCGCCTGGCCTCCAGGAGTGGTGGGAATTTGGACAAAGGCTAGACAGGAACTTTTTCTCACTAGTTTTAAATACAGTGCTTGATAATTTTACAGGATACTTGAATTTTTGTCATCTAAGAAACAGTGAATGATCATGCCCTCTTTGTTTTCACCATACCAGTTCTCTCACCTGATTTCAGAACCATCCTTTTCTCTGAATTATGGAGCTTTGGTCTATTACTTGTTTCCAAATCCCTTTGAGCTGGCATTGCTCAGAGGAGCAGTCCTTCCAGTCCCTGTTGCTTTTTCCTGTCCTTTGGCCACATCCGTTTCTTGTGCTAGCATGCTGCAAACTCAGTCAGAATAATCCAACAAAAATGATTAATTTTATTTCAGATCAGTTCCCCCACTGAGTTGCTGAACAGCTGCACAAACACCAAAAGGGAGAGGCTTTCAGGGGTGACAGCGAGTAGCTGCAGGCAAAGGAGCTCGGGCCTAATTTCATCAGCAAACCTGGCCAAAATGGTTTATGAAACTACAGCTGAATGCAGAGTTTTCCTAGGACTGGCTGCCACTTTCCTCCCTCTGTCGTGTGTCCCTCTGCCCGTGTCCACAGACATGGCTGTGCCATTTCAGCTCAGTCACCTGGCAGGAAACTCTTCCCTTTTCTCAGTGTGTGTCTGTTTTCTGCTAGGTTACGGTGCTGAACCAGCTCAGTGACAGCATGAAGAAGTGTGGCGTGGGATTGCGGCAGTAAATTCGTAGTCTGCTCTGGGATTGCAGCCTGAGCCCCTCAAACAGAAACCATTCCCCATCGTTTCATCCTGCCCTGTATGTTTTCTATTTATATTTCTTTTCAGACAGTGTGGATAAAACTACATGCAATATTCAAGATATGATTTTATAGCAACAGTGTCCTGCTTCTTTCCTACATCTGTTTTTTTCTATTTCAAACATTGCATGGGTCACTTCCTGACCTGTTCTTTTCAAAGAGCCATGAACAAGAGGTCTGAGACCTCTTTCCTGAGTGGAGTTGCTGTTTTACCAGTGAATACAGAAGGTGAAGGTTGTCTTTCATGGGTATGTCACTTTGTGTGTCTGTACATTAAATTTCGCTTGTCATTTATTACCCTGTCACGTCAAGAGTGTTATCAAGTGATACAGCCAAGCTAACTGAACAGCTTCTTGCTACCAAAACAGGTTGTCCCACTCTGCCTTCCCTCTACGCTTCTGCCTCACCCCTGGATGCACAATCTTTTTATGCTTCTGGCACTTCTGTGACCTCTCAGCAAGTCAATTCAACTCACTAAGCCAAGATAAAAGTTGTTTGTTTTTTTTTTTTTTTCTGAAGGTCTTCTGATATTTTTGATTACCAGTTTAAGATCTGTCTGTCCAGATGAATTTTGCATTATCTGCCAACTGACCTCATGGCATTAAACTTCTCCATAAAATTTCTGAAGATGTTGAACAGCAGAGATTTTTGTGGGTTCTGGAAACTGCATTATATTGTGTAATCTAATGATGAGGGATTTTTTTCTTTCTTTCAGATGGTTTTTTACCGTTTTCTGTTTATCCCATACGATCACACTTTGAGAGCATATGGTAAAAGACCAGCTCAAAAGTTTGTTAAAATCCAAGTATCTAATATTATCAGAACCATCCTTATCTAAACAAATATCACTCCTTGAATCTCAAATGGGTTTGCAAAACAAGACATCCTTCTTGGTATGCAATGCTGATTCTTCTCCAACATATCATTCAGTTCACCAATTCTATTCTTTATTGTGTTTTCCAGTAAGTTGCTTGGCATGGACATCAAACACTGATTTTGGTGAGCTCAGAAGTCTTTTCAATAGTTGTATTTTCCACCTTCCATTCTTCTGGCATGGTAGCATTTAAGGCAGATTTAAGCAATGGGTTGCATAAAGCAACAGTTTCATTTTCTTCAGAATTTATGGATTTTTCTTTTTTTTTATGTTATCTGGCCTCAGCTGTCCCAGTGAAGTCTTAGGGAACATGAAAAACAGGATAGAAAAATAATGCTGAAAATATTAAAACAATATTATACGAACTGCTTGTACTCTCAGTATGTCCCATTTTGGACTCTCTTTTGATTTTAGAGTAATCTAGACACAGAGGTTTCCAAATACAAATCTGAACCTGTAGGATTAGTTTCCATTGGTTTTTAGA
Organism: Melanocharis versteri; assembly: GCA_013397845.1. Lineage (NCBI taxonomy): Eukaryota > Metazoa > Chordata > Aves > Passeriformes > Melanocharitidae > Melanocharis > Melanocharis versteri. The sequence goes on along the minus strand of VZTG01005253.1, from coordinate 173,901 downwards.
CACTAACCAGAAATATGCACCAAATTTAACAAGTTTTGAGAGAAGTGACTAAAAATACAACTAGAAGGTGTTCGTTAAGGACCAAAAATCTAAAAGTGATTCGTCAGTTAACAGAACTTGAGACACTTACTGCAAATTCTGATGAATGTCCATTGGTTTCTCTTCCTTAATTAATCCCAAAAGAACCCAGTGCGTAGTGTGTAGCCAAACTGCAGAGGTGTAGCAGAAGAAGGTTTAACTGAGCAACCTTCCTTTAGGTTCCTGCAACTAATTACACTTGTAGTCACCAAATTGCAGAATGAAACGAAATTGTCCTGAAAAGAGTATACAGGTCTCACAACTTTAGAGCTGCAGAAGCAGGGCAATGAAGCAGGTGAAGGGTCTGGAGTACAAGTCTTATGAAAAGCAGCTGAGGTGGCTGGAGTTGTTTAAACTGGAGTGAAGGAGGCTCAGGGGGGACCTACAACCACAACTACCTGAAAGGAGGTTGTAGCGAGGTGCAGGTCAGTCTCTTCTCCCAGCTAACAAGACACAGGACGAGAGGAAATGGCCTCAAGTTGTGCCAGGGGAAGTTTAGATTGGATATTGGGAAAAGTTTCTTCACTGTAAGAATAGGCATTGGAACAGGCTGCCCAGAGAAGCAGTGGAATCATCATCCCTGGAAGTGTTCAAAAAATGTGTGGGTGTGGCACCTGGGGACATGGTTTAGTGGTGGACCTGGAAGTGCTGGGTTACCAGTTGGATTTGATAATCTTAGAGTTTTTTCCCAACCTAAAAAATTCTATGATTCTATATATTCTTTGTGGACAAGAGGAAGGGATTCCCAAGCCTGCCCTTCCTTCCTTCTATCAATCCTCCAGCCAGGGACGCCATGAGGTGCATGGTTCTTGACTTCTGAAGGACCATCTCTTCTGTGTAAAGTACTTTTTTGACCTCAAGGAACGATTGGTTAGACGTGTCCTATGAGTTGTCCCACACTGCCAAAGTATCCCAGATTTTAGAGCAAGTGACTGTTTCACATGCTCATTCCACATTCATTTCCTGTTATTTTTCTTTTAAAGTGTTCCTAAGGTGTCATTGCAATTTTTTTCTTGTATTCTATGGATAGGGAGGAGTAGAAGGATATGAGATTACATCAGAATATTTAAGAAATTAAATTATTGTGGAAGGCAACATACTTGACCAGAAAATCCCTCTGAGAGTAAGCGAGCTGATTCCATGATCCTTGACCTGAATGCAGTACAGGCTGGTCATATGCCAGATATACTCAGCACATTAAGATCTGGAACTTGCTGCTTAGCTGTCAACTATAATTCACAGGCTGATGCCAGGAAATAAACTGGAACTTTCAAGGACAAGGAAGTTCTGAACTGTCATCTTGTTCTCTCTGTGCCTGTCTTGGTTCCAGGTGAATGACATTTCCTTTCATTAGAGGCTAAAATGGTGACTGAAAATGGCTTTAGGCAGTAGCAAAACCAAATTGCTTATCTGGACAGTGGCACTCCCTCTGCAGGAAGCAATACGATGAGGAAACTCCTGGGCAGAATGTGCCACTGCCATCCGTGGGTGAACTCTCAGACTAAATGGCACCGACCAACAGCACAGACCTCCTGCCACAGCCTACAGGACATCACGCCTCCTGGTTTATTATACACCTCTGCAGGACATCGAAGGGTTGAGGTGTGGATGCAGGACCAGAGGGTCTGTTTTCTGTGCAGCCTGAGTCATCACTAAGCACCTGGAGGCAGGGAGCCCAATGGGGCTGTAGTATTTGTCATGGCAACATGTTGTGGAGAAGGAGAAACTGGAAGAGGATCTTCCATAACTGACTCTCCTTTTTACTTCTTACTCCCTTTGAAAAGAATAGCTTTGCTTCTCTCCATTCTTAAAGCAACCTCTGGATCTCTGGGATCCAAGCATTAGATTGTGGAGTTAACTGCATTGTGGAGGAAGCCCAGTTCCTTTTATCTCACTCCTGCCTTTGCATGTCTGTTATCCAGTTGAGGATATTAAATTAAGTTGTAATAGATTTCTTGCTTGAGGATAAAGTGCCCATTGTACCATCACTAAATTCTTCTCTAGTATCTCCTTATGTTGCCATTTGGCATAAGAATTTTGTAGAGGTTGAAAGATATCTTGATTTTCACCACATATGACAAGGCAAAGAAGGGAGCTCACAAACTGGAACTACTGTGGGCAGACAGATCATAAATAACTCTAGGATGCCCCTGACAGGTAATTTATACCAAAAAAGCAGAACCCAAAACATCTTGCTGTCTTCACACACACACAAATCTTGATTGTATGAAAAAAATCACACAAAAATTCCTTACTGAAACAGTGTTGGTTTGAAAAGCTGAGGATTTGTAATTCTGCTTCACCCAAAGATGAAAAAGCTCCTGTAGCAGCATGTGTAGCTTGCCCAGGTGGACCTCAGTTAATTAGACAAAGTATGTGTTCCCACACTAAAAAGTTAGGATTCCTTCTTGTCATCAGCAGGAGCTGAACCCAGACTGAAAGACAGGAACCTTTCATGGTACCAGTGCAATCCCTGCTGCTTGGGAAACCCATTTGGTAGATCCATCTGGACCTTCTCCTGATGTGCCACTGCTGCAGATGAGCTGGGGCTTTTTGCACAGCCTGCACTTTCCTTTTTAAAAACAACAGAGTTTTGAACGCGTCAGCTTCATTTAATGCCTGGCTGTAAAGTGAATCAAAATAAATTAAAATTGTAAAGTATTTGTGATGATGAGAAGTGAAAGTTGGAAGGTAACAAAAATAGGATGCGAGCCTTCGAAGAACATTTCCAGGCACTCAGTGTAATGCTGGATAGTCGTGCAGCTCCACTGAAAGATGTTACAAATGCACATGTGAAACCTTATTCAAAGACACACATTGATGTAGAATGAAAGTGGTGGTGAAAAAGGGTGTCAGAAGGATGAGAAACTGCAACCAAAAATTATTAGATGCCGTGCTTAGATTCAGGCTATTTTCAGATTCCTGGATAAAGATGAAAAACTACTTTCTCCTCTTTCAAACATAAATCCTTCATGGAGCCACACAAACATGTGCCTTTTTTTAGATCAGACCAATATTTTTGTGGGAGAATATGAAAATATGAAATTTCATCCAGAGGTCTTTAATAATGTTAATGGCATAAAATTCCTCTTCTCTGGTGTGTTCAAATTAAACCCTTTCTAATAAAAACAATCACTGAAAAGGTGCCCTTATACTGCACAATTCTTTTGAGTGATTAGCATATATTAATTCAAGAAGAAACTTTCAATAACTTTCAAAATATGCTTAATTCTAGTGATGAAGAAATGGGTGAGAAGAATAAGTAAATGTAGATTAGAAAGAGAAACAAAGACTTGGGTGAAAAATGGAGCTGAATGCATGGAGAGAAATGTAGAAGACAGATTGATCACCTTTCACACATGTCATTTACTCAAAAAGAAATTTCATAAAAGGCTCTCTAATAAATGTCTCTCTTCAATAAGGGATCCAAACCCTAATTTCTGACAGTGATGCATTATGCTGGAGGGCGAAGGAGAAAAGCTTCTTTTCCTACAGGTGCTAGTCATGCCCATGTCCATATGCTGAACTGAATGCCCAGAGGAATAACCTTTGTAAGGGACCAATTTCCCTTCAGGGCCATCAGCTTTCCTGCTGGATGCTCTGGAGCTGAGACAACTGAATCTTGCTTTGAAGCATTGCACCAACATGGGCATTTATGCTTCTTCTTCTGTCTTCTCTGATGTCCTCGACCCGGTGGAAGTGTGCTGAGTTAAAACAAGGGGCACCCTGGTGATGAAGAAATTATCGTGACCTGCGTGATTGTCGGGAAAGATTTGAGAGAAAACACAGTGTCAGCAGATGGGAGTTCTGACTTACACTGAGGACAAGAGTTCAACAAGCCTGAATCTCAAACCAGACTCTGAGAAGGAATGAACTTTTGAGTGATAAACAGTGCTGGTGGATGGGATTTGTGTTTTATTAGGCCATTGGTATATCAATATACTATGAGGTCATCATGGCTTCCATTCCTATGCCTTCCACATGTGCTTGTTTCCTAGGGGATTTTTAGTTGCTTGAATAAAGCCTAAAATAAATATCAATAAATTCAAGGGCCACAGGAGGAGGAGAAGAATATTGCAGCAAAACAGTAAGAACAAATATAAGCCCATACAATGTGTTCTACCCTACAAAACCTCACCAGGAGTAATATAAACACCAAGATGGCAAGTGGAGTTGCTGAGACATTACATGAGTTGGAGCTGTCTCTCCAAGGCAGGAGGGAGATACTGATACCCATTGCTGCCTTTGAAAAGGGCTTCTTAGCAGAAGAGCATGATGTATTCTTTATCATTCTCATTAACTCAAAGCAATAAACCCCATAACTTAAAAAATTACTGGTGCACTGAAAAAACAATGTGGCTAAAACTCCCAGCTGTATAACGCAATATAATGGGACAGTGAGAGACAAAAACAGCGTTTTAACGAGATATAGCTCTTGCCAATTCTTTGAGCTCTTAGAGGGAACTCTACTCTGAAGCAGCCTCCATGCATCAGTCTGGGCTTGGAAGAAGGGGGAAGAGCTGTCACTGCAGAGCAGCTCTCAAACCCTGATCCCTGGGGCAAGCTGCTGGTGGTTGGGAAGAGTTGCCTGGTAACAAAGAGCTGCCGCCTTCTCATTTCCAGCTGTTAAACTGCATTGGAAGGAGCTGAATAATACCAGAATAGAAACCTAGCTTATAATTTGTGGTTTAATGTAATGAAATAGGAGTAATTTTATGGCATCTCTAAATTGTTTAGGACACGGGTCTTTGCAGCAGAGTTCTAGCAGGTCCATGTTACAGAATGCAAACAGAGCTTTCTGTTATCTTTTTTTGATCAGCTTCTTGTTCCAACAAGATTTGTCAGTGGAGTGCTGTAACCTCTGGTGTGTGTAAAGGATGGGGAAAAGGTAATAGCAGAGGGGATTTTAACAGAGCAGGACAAAAAATAGACATAACCAAGAAAACAAAAAGTCTTTTTTTTCAGAAGTGTATGCAAATATATGTATTAAAATATCAACATTTATATTTGATTTTTGAATGGAAAATACAATATCTGATGTGCCGATTTCTCCATCCAAATGGAAATGTGTACATTTAGCTATTGTTAATAATGATAATGATAATGATGATGATGATGATGATGATGATGATAATAATAATAATAATAATAATAATAGTAATAGCAAGGGTCTGAGTTTAATTCTAAAACAGGTGTCCTGCTTTCTTTTCTGGAAGGGAAGTTCTAGCTGTTCATTTGAGAGCGACTGAGAAGTGAATGAGGCCTGTTAACATCTTTGTGGGAGACAAAGAAAAATGGAAGTGTGGGTCAGGCCAGAGCAGAGGGTTATCCCTCTGTAAGACTGTCATCATTGAGGGAAGGAGTTCCCAGATATGTTGTTGGGCAACCTGTACTTGACTGCTGTGAAGTTTCCATCTTCAAAAGCTGGAGGAAAGGAGAAAGTCTGCAAAAACCCAAAGCAGCAAACAAAAAGGAGGTGTGAACCATCCTCTGAAGTCCTGAGAACAAAAGGTGGCATTGATGTGGGCTCTGGCAGGGAAGGCAGTCATGTGGCCTGCTTACGCTCTTCTGAAGGGTTGTAAGCAACAGAATGAAAACATCAGCATTGGCTTAAATTCAAAAAATCATAGTTCAGTGTGCTGGTTTTGGCTGGGATAGAGTTAATTTTCTTTATAGTTGCCAGTATGGGACTATGGCTAAAACACTGTTGATAACTCAGGGTGTTTCAGCTACTGCTGACCAGGGCTTGCACAGCGCCAAGGCCTTTTGTGCCTCTCACCCCAGCGCACCTGCTAGGGGCCTGGGGGTGCACGAGGAGTTGGGAGGGGGCACAGCCAGGACAGTTGACCCCCAGTGAGCAGAGGGAATATCCCACACTACATGGTGTCATGACCAGCATGTAAAGCTGGGGGAAGAAAAAGGAAGAGGGGAATGTTTGGAGTAATGGTGTTTATCGTCTCAAGTCACCATTACACATGATGTTGCTCGGCTTTCCTGGGTTGACTGGATACCTGCCTGCCCATGGGAAGTGGTGGATGAATTCCTTGTTCTGCTTTGCTGGCATGTGTGGCTTTTGCTCTCCCTGTTAAACTGTCTTTGTCTCAACCCACAAGTTTCTCCCTTTTACCCTTCTGGTTCTCTCCCCTGTCCCACTGGGGAAGAGTGAGTGAGGAGCTGCCAGGGGCTGGAGTTCAACCGTGACATTCAGAAACATGTTATTTTAACCAGGAAAATTAGGGAGGGAGAGGGATATCTAGGTGAAGTATGACTTCCCTTTTCCATTACAGATTGCTTTGAAAGATACGGTAATGTCACAAAACATTGCTAGTGAGAGCTGGTTTTGAGCCTGTGTTGTGCTAATTTTATCAAATACCAAAACCTTCTAACGTTGATATTTAAAATGGGCAAGGAATATGTCAAGAAAATATATTTCATTCATGTGCAATCTGGTCTTCAGGTAAACGTACCAACACTCTCTTCTCTGCAAGAAAACTTTTGTGTTTTAGGAAGATAGTGATGTCGTGAAAATAAAGGACAGGAGGCACACAAAAATAAAGCCAGTCTGTACCCCCATCCATAGATGCATACAAATATGCACATACATGTATCTCCATATCCATGTATGTGTTGCCGTGCCCCGATATCCTACAAACACGAATCAGTTAAGCTTCTTACAACAGTCCTCTGAGACAGGAAGGTATTATTCCTGTTTACAGATAAGAAAGCTGAAGTCTCAGGGAAGTTCAAAGGTAAAACCCAGGAAGAGCTGGAATTGACTTTATTTTTTAAAGTCCAAGGTGGGAGGTTTATGTCCAAGATTTACGATACCATCTTTTCTTTTTGTTGTTTGACTTGATTTCAAAATTTCTATGGCAGAGAGAGAAAAATCATGGAATAGAATAGGGTTCAAATAAAAGGAGAAAATTATTGTTTCCTTTTAATTTGAGAGAGGGAAAATCTTTCCTTCATCTTAGCTTGTATCAGAGCAGTAATTTAAAAATGAAGTGCTGATTCTTCAAAAAGAAATTTAGTTTTTCTATCATTGATGCCAGCTGGGTCTGCAAGCTCTACCACAAGAAGAGATAAATAAGTGGTTGAGAAAACCTGTATGGATTACACTCAGGCCACAATAATTAAAGCCTTTCTTGGATCTTAAGGACTGGAACCAGAAAAGCAGTGGTCCAAAAGACCCAGTCCAGCACCATTGCGTTTTAGTGCGGGCAGTCCAGTGCGTAATAAAAACAGAGCAGCACGTCACTTTAATGGAATAAATGGGGCAAAGCAGGTCTGGAAGGGCAGCAGCCCCTTTTACAGACTGGTATAAGGGGCAAATGAACCCACCCCCACTGCAGGATACAGGCTGGGGCTTTCTCCAGCCTGTGGTGCCAACTCTTTGTCCCTGAGGAGCGCACTCTCACTTCCTATAGACAATGCTGTGAAGCAGTGGAGATGATGGAGGGACCTGTGATACTGTGGTGTATGGAGAGGACACTCAGGAGGGAATATGGTGTCTCCTACATTAGCCTCTTTCAGAATTTTAATGATTGATTACACATTATATTATATACAATATAGAGTGACTGTATATTGTATACAAGACCCATCCTAACACTGGATACTGGCCTCTGCTGCAGATTCTTCACTAGATTTACTCAGAAATCACTTGTATTGACTCTCTCCAAAGGAAACCTGGTCACCAAGTGGTTGCTCTTTGTCTTCAATCACTTTGCTTTCATCTACGGTTTGGCACCAGCTGCACCAGGAAAAGGCACATAATTACAGTTTGCTTCTAAGTTATTTGACCAGAAGTTCAAATTCTAAGTCCCAGAAATTACACATTGGTTATAACTAAGGAAAAAAAATTCAAGTATTCTGTTAAGAAAATGGTGTTAAGCAAAATACTCCTAAGTCAAACCTATTGCAAGAAAAACACCTTAACATCTGAAAAAAAAAAAAAACCCAAAATGGACGGAAACTTAAGTTGTTATCTGCCTATAAAATTAAGTTCAGCTGTTTTCTTACTAGAGCTTCTCAGTTCTTATTTTTATTGTGTGCATTGTTTATATATTGTGCTCTAGAAATATTTTATTGCATAAATGTTTGGCTTAAAAGAGGGAGGAAGGGTGGGAAAAAAACCCAACAAATAATCCAGTGTATTTAAGGCTTTCAGTCTGTACATATGCTGCAAGGAAGATTCCAGCAGTGTGGCTTACTGTATCCCAGGTGCATTTGCTGCCTGGAAAGAAAGCTCAGCTTTCCACAGCCCTTGCCACTCTGTTGAAACTAGAAATCTTCAATACGCCCATCACTTGCGCAGACACCAGCTCTTAGGGCAAGTGTAGTAAATGCACAGGAGTGCACATTTTGGGGGTGAAGCCCCCTAAATCTCACATGCAGTATCCTGAAGCAATGGGCTCTCTGTGTGTGGGCTGAATGAGTTACATACCATGAGCAGAGGAGCTGCCCTTGCTGTGCAGTGGTGGGGTTTGCAGCAAGGCCAGCCAGAGCTTTTCGAGGCTTTTGGTGGGACATGAAGGGGAAAGAGGCTGTACCTGCTGCACTGCTGCTGCCCTGTGTCTCCTGTGGGCAGTGCCACACTCTAACCTTCAGGTAGAAAAGGACACATGAGGCCAAAACTTCGTGTTGGGTGCAAATGTAAGGGTAAAAGCCTCTGGCAATGCCACTGGTGTGACTCCTGCACATCTGTTAACCCACAACACAGGAGCTCATGTGTGGCCCCGTGTGCCTACATCCCGCATAGCTATATAGACTCATTGCACACGGTGAAGGTGATTGCCCTCGGCAGTGCTTCAGGTGTCTCAGCTCAAAGCTGTGGCTGCATCCTGGGTGCCATGCAAGGAGCAATTAAATCTGGGCCCAGAACCACCCCAAACACCAGCACACACTTACTTGGGGGGCAGAGGCACAGAACCTCCTGCAGCCCTCTCCATCCTTCTCTTTCTGTGTGCCCAGATATCTCCAGTGACCCTGTAGCCTGAAACCCATTGATGGGAGCCTCAGAGGAGCTGCAGCACAAGCTGTTCCCATGTGATGATCCCTGAATCCCGATCCTGCCTCCCCCTCTCTGGCTGCACTGGGGTGCAGTGTCCCCATACCACTCCCTGTGGGTAAATGGACGGGCTCCTCTGATGCTTACTCAGCTCCTCCTGCTGTGCCTGGGAATGCTGTCTCCACCCCAAAAGGGCTCCCTCCAAGCGCACTGCCTTCTTCCTTCCTCGTGTTCACCTTTTACTATGCATCCCTATAACATTGTGCAGCTTCCGATAGCGGCCGATTGCTTTTTTTCCCATAAAGGCAAAAAACTAATGCAAATGACATTCGCTGTGGGTTTTGATGTGTGTGGCTTGATGCTTATCAGCTCAATTATACTGCAGGGAAAGGAATGGCAGGATTGTTCTCCTAGTTCTACATGGAGTTTAACAAGAAAAACCGTGAAACTCTTTGTGTTACAATAAAACATAACTGGGGCCTTCACAATTCCAGAAGTAAAGTGGGTTCTCTGGCCAAATTAAAGAAAGTGGACAATTGCCAAGGAAAACATTTTTGTCCAGCTTAGCTTATCTGATGTTACCAGCATGTAGTGATACATTATCATAGAGAGTTATTTCCTCTGTTAAACATAGAAGCAAGAGCAAGGATGGATAAACAATGCATGCAACCAAACCCCAAGTGTTTAATTATTTTAGCTTACCATGGCGGGAAGCAGGGGTGGAGGGGGAAGGAGATAAAATTAAGCATTCCTCAAAGAGCCCAGCTACTGCTTTCTATGTTGGAATTGTCTCCATCAGAGAAGGAAGCCTGAAGCACAGAGCAAGTGGCTGTCCAGCAGCCAAAAGCTCTCACAGAGCCCCAGTCTGTTGCAAAAGAGGAGCCCTCTGAGCAAGGCTGGGGGGTGTGAGTCAGGGTGACCCAGATCTCATGACCTGGGAAATGCACAGGAGAAATCAAACATCTTGCCTGCCTTTAGATGTGTCTGGAGCGGATGTTTGTGTCTGATCCACTCATTCCAGGCTTTCCTCATGGCAAGGAGAGGGATGCAGGTACCAGTAAGGGCATGGTTCATCTGACACTTACTTCAGGTGTCTGGTTTGGGATTAAACGATTCACACCCTGAATACATTACACATTGGTTAAAAAGAGACTATTCCATAGTAGATGTCTGTGTTATAAATATCAATATTTCATTGAAAGAGCCCATAGACCACCACAAGATTTCCTTGTGACGGTTGCCATCAACCATCATTGGCCACTGGGATCTGTATGGCTTTGCACACCCAACTGGCAAGGGGAGGGACAGGAAACCAGAAACCTTCCTTTCTGTGGATAAGATCCTAAACCTTCAAAGCAAATGAGTAAAGTTGCACTGCAACAAGGAGAAGTGACAAGAATTGTCTACCCAGATAGTGCAGTTTCACAGGTAGTTATCTCTTTATCCTTGAATCCCATAGCTGAAGTATTTAGATAATTCCAGTGCATCCCAGACCAGAAGTCTCCGAGCAAATCAGAACTTAGAGAAGAATTTCAAAGAGAAAGTATATGGTACAGTAAATGTTGCTAATTACCACTATAAACCAGTCTTTAGTACAGCAGTTTTGCTGCAGAGCTGTTTGTTAGGATAAATTTTTATACTGCCAAGATAACATACGAAGGACCAAAGGGATTTTCCATGATGAAGGGCTAGAATATGTTTTTGTGGCTGAGACAGGGGGTTGCACCCCATTATCTCCACACCTGGAAGATGAGGAGCAGAGCTCTGCTGAATGTCCAGAGCAAGTTCTGGGTTGTGAAATCTCTGTGTGAGGGAGCAATGGCAGCTCATCCGACCTTCAGGTCAGGTTCAGGTAGGGCCGTGTCAGCACCCTGCCTCCCCTCTCATTGCCTGGAGGGTAAACCATGAACGGGGACGTCACTTCCTCACTGATAATCTGCAGGCAACTGGATCCTTTTTGCACATAAAAATGTACTTTGACATGCTAAAATCCAGCACCTGCCTATACATTTGCGGTTAAATTGTGCAGAGTGAGACACAGCCTCTTCCAACAGCATAAACTAGGACATTCACTGGCACAGCAGCAAAAAATGTGTTTGCTAACCCTTATGTACAACAATCAGGTGTTGATGGCAAAAATATCTTCTGCAGAAAAAAAAAACCCACCTCAAGGCTGAACAGAGAGCTGTAGAGTTGTCTTATTCCCTGCCAGCAATCCTTGGATGTCATCCAAAATTACCTGTGGCTTCTTGAGTTTAGTTCAGTTGGAGCTGAGAATCAGCAAGAGAAGTGTGTGTAAGCATCTATATATGTAGAAGCAAAAAAAGTGATGTATTGAAGACTGTATCTTGGTAGCCTACGTGTAAGTCTAGGGGAACATCATAGAAAATATACATATTTAAACATGTATACATTTTCCAGGAGCCACTGGAGAGCCACAGTTTAAATTCATGATGCTGAAAGTCTTGATTCAGAATGACATCAGTCAACACTGAGTGTCTGTCAGAAGCTGGTGCTTTGGATTTCATTACATTGTCACACAGTGGTGTGTAAGAGCAGTATCTTCTGGGGCTTTCTGTACTAGATCCAGCCCAGACAAGCTATAAAGTGTGCATTACTTCAGGCATGTAGAAAGTTATTTGTACATCTTGATTTGAGGCAGGCTACTTCTGTTCTTTTATGGTGTGGAGCTGTACATCTGGAGTCATGTGTAGGATCCAGATCCTAAACAAGATTTGAGAACATCAATGCCTTTGTGAAATTAAAGCTCTCAGTCAAGTCCTGGATATTTTCCTCCAGATAACCCTCAAACCTAAAAATTAAAAAGAAAGAAACCAGGAAAATCTTGAATCTAGATGCAGTCTAATGAAATTCGAATCTGCAACAAATATTCCTATTTCATAAGAATGAAATAAGATAGGAAGAGTATGGTGGAATCAGCAGAAAGTACTTCTAATCCTAAAATTCTTAAAACTCATTAAAAAAAATAATGACTCAGTGACATAAAAGCCTAGTCTAAGCAGTCTCTTGTTCTCTTTCTGTAACTAATTTCTAGAAATTAAGCTAGAATAAGCTCCTGCAGTGTAAAAGGCTCCAAACCTCACAGGAATCGTTAGAAGTTTGCAATAGGCTGTGGTGGGACTCACCTGAATATGACAAGGTAGGATAAACAGTACATGGACATTTTTCCTAGTGTGCTTGTAGGCATGTCCATGTACCATCTAAAACTGAGTCTTGTGGACACCAACAGTTCCGTGGGTGTGAGCAGAAGAGACGTAGAACTAAGGCAAACAAGCCAACAGAGAAGCTATTCACCATTTCTGTAGAGACAGAGCAGTTGCTCCCACACAGAAACAGCTCCTCCCCACACACCGTGCTCCACCTGCCAGGTACAGCGTCACTTCAGCTCAAAACATCAGTTCAGAGCTCATGGGAAGCTGGGAGAGGGGCATGGAGTATCCTCTGCTTTAAATGTATTTGGACACCGCATGGTCAACTTCAATAGGCTATTTTATGGATCCAGGTATAATATCTGCAGGAATTCTCAGGACCAGGCCACCTGGGCTTGCTCAGCCAGCACTGCTGTGCCCAGCGGTTTGACTGCTCTCACCCATCGCCCTAACAGTGACACAGGCAGTGGTAGCAGAAAGCTCAAACTGGGTCAGTCTTTGCTGTTGTTTCTTCATGTGTGGGAAGCTTACACAGGACTGAGATTGGAATCAAAAGGTCTGCACTGAGGAAAATAAAAAAGCCTAAGCGATGCCGAGTGGTTTGAAAGACTTCAAGTTTGTTTACATCCACTCATTTTTCCTTTTTCCTTATTCTCTGGTACTTCAAGAGTATTTTTAGCATGGAAACATCTTAAAGTGGAAAGGCTAGGCCTGTCATGGAAAGATTTACACTGAACAAAGTTCTGGCATCAAATAAAGGTCTTCCTACCACAAGCAATACTAGCAAGGTCAGGGTTAATTTCATGTGTGGAATTCAAACTTATGCACCCTCTTTTGAGTCAAAGGACCTTTTGGCTCCCTACAATTAAAAATGGAACTGATTGAATTTTTCATCAGCCTTGTTTATATTTACACATTCTTGTCTAGTTTAAATTTGGGCGTTTTGTGGGTCGTTTGTGTTTTGTCTCTGTGACTGTGGCATACTTTAAAAAAACAACCTGAAATGTCAATGATATCAAGAGGAGACAACAGTGACTATCTGAGATTACTCTAAGCACTTTCTTTCCTACAAATGAAGAATAAAAAAATCATATCTGCTTTTATATGTAGCATAATTTATGAAGTCTTTCAGGAATTCTGTACTGTTCAGACAATTTTCATTGTCATTGGGGGAAAGAGCAAAGTTTGGTACATTGCTGAGAAATTATTGTGTCTTGAGCATCTCCCGAAAACTCATGTGCAGTTTTATTGTACACCACAGTGCTCCATTCTGCAGGTCACTTCAAGCTTAGTTCTGGTTTTAGTGGGACTAATGGCAGTTCTAAATACTCCCTTTGGGAGCAAGTGAATACAGCCCATTCATTTCAGTTGACAAAAGTTAAGTAAATGTAACATTTTCCTTCTGAAAATAAATGGAAATATCTTTAAAAATGAGCCTAAAATAGATATTTACATAATGAAAAAGACCGTTCCTTATGTTCTTCCAATTTGTATTCATTTTGGCTCCTTCAACAGCAGCTATTGGTGATGAAGTAGTTGAAAAAGAGCATAAGTAATTGAATCAGAGTTAAGTCATGTAGTACCATGACCTATATATTCCTATTAGGTGACTTGCTACACTTGCATGGTTCCAAGTTGAAAAGAATGTGTGTTTCTCTGGGAAAATATAGCTTGGAAAAAGCATATAGATGATAATAATAAAAAAGCATGCAGCTGAAAATGGAAAGACACATCTGTGAGTAACTGCTGCTGTACTTTTTCTCAAAATCCATCTGTTTATTGTAAATTTTCATGTCTGTGCAAGCATATTAAGAGATATTGAGTGATGTGGTAGTTATTGGAATCATTACAAAACCAACAAACCTGAGGAGAAAGCCAGTTTTTCAACATTCTATTTACTATACAGGACAAGCAATAGAATACACTGGTAAGATTTTGAAACTTCACAGTTACAGTAAGTGAACTCAGTGAGCACTCAGTAAGAAAAGCCAGTCAGTTTTGCAGCAGGTTTCAATTACATCCACAGTGGATTTCAGGGCAGTTACATCAGCTCCTATATGCTGGGTAAATCAAAAAGCTGATTAACACGGATGAATTGTGCAAATAGAAGCTTGTGCTTCTTCTCTCAGTTATTTCACCTCCATTTTCTTCTGTGAACACACAGATTTCTCAAGAAGCAGTCAGAGTTTTCAAAATAGCCCTGTAATGCACTGTAGGCAGGATTTGCCTGTTCAGTGATCAGGCTGCTGCTGAAATTACCTTTTCTGAGAACCCAGGAATCTGTGATTGTATTGGCTGTATATTTAGGTTGTCTGTTCAGAATTATGTTAAATTCTTGCCTCATGTAGATACAGTTTCTATTGCATTATTCAACAGAAAAAAATAAGTATTAGCAACACAAACATTTTCCCAGTTCAATCACTAAGAGGCAGACTGGTGTTTGGAAAGTATGTTTTAAATGGGAGGAGGGGGATACTTCACAAAAGATTATATGTTATCTGATAATATTTTAAAAGCAAATTGAGAATTGGAAAAAATCTATAGGATAAGTATGGCCTCTATAAGGTTTAAAAACCCCAGTACAGAGTCCTGCAGGTCTTCAGGACTATTTATAAAATCAGCAAGCCAGATACCGTGATCAGTTGCTTGCGTAGACATAATCTTCCCACCTCCTTTCCAGGCCTCCGCTGTCTCAATAGCTGTTCCTGAAAAACCTCAGCAGTGACTGCCTGCACATCCTTGTAGACAAGCAAGGAATCCCCCTGTGATGGTCTGAACATCCCAGTGATCTATTTGATCCTGCCGTTTGACTCAGGGGAGCAAGCTTCCTCTGAGGCAAGAGGCAAGGGAGGACAAAGCATAGCTACAAAATGATGCGCTGCCAGTAGGAAAAGGTGAGTGCAGTGCAAGAGATGTTTTAAGCAGATCTGAAGGGACTGGTGTGTGTGTGGCTGTGGTGGAGGGTGCCTGAGGAGATGGTGAGGCTGTCAAGCTGTCCAAGCTGGGAATTTTTGTTGACTTCATCAGTGCTAGCAGGTGCAGCAGTGGAGGCTCATGTGCGTGCGAGAGCCACAAGATGCCTGCGAGGAGAAGATGCAGCAGCCACAGGAAGATACTTTGGCTGTACCATCTTTTCCTTGTCTTCCCCTTCTGCTCTCAGCAAACCTGGAGGTGAGGAGAAGGCTTCAGGAGCTGCAGCCAAAAGATGCAGCTGAGGTGGAGGTAGGCAGGGCAGATTCTCCTGCCCACAGAGTGTCTGTGTTTGGCCATGGGCCACACAGGCTCTGGAGTTCACAGTGGCAGCAGCAGATCTGCTTCCAGATGTGGGAAGAGGTGGGTGGGATGAAGATTGGTTCCTCGAAGGGTCCCAGGGCTGGTGGACAGCACAGTCCTTGTGTGAGCACTGGTGGACATACAGGGCTCTCAGTGGTCAAAAGGGCTGTGAAAAGAAGTTCTCTGGGAGTTGAGGTAGAGGGCTGCCTTTGCTGGAGCAGAGGGATAGGGGTGCTGTAACCCACAGAACTATCAAAGGGGAGCATTCTGAAAGGGCTTCAGTCAATTGAGGACTACAGTGATCTGTCAAAAAGAAGGACAAATTCCCATCCTGTCGTTGCATGCTTGGCCAATGACTTCAGAAAAATTCAGGGCGATTTCCCTTCCAAAAGAAAATGTTGTTTTGAAGTAGGCCTGTGCATTTCACAGATGTGCCAATATACTGGCTGACACAGCTCCTATTCCAGAAGAAGAATATATTATTTCTTTTTGATAGGAGGTCAAATAAAGAAGGGAATGGACTGAAACCAAATTCCAGTATATTTGTTATTTCCAAGCTCCTAATTCAGAAAAACAATGTTGCACAACATTTTTTGCGTTTTCATCCATGATTGTTCTCTGAGGGATCAACATTACAAGACACGCTCATGTGGACAGGCTGGGCAAATATCTCCTTAAAAATTCCATGAGGATGAAGAACAAGACTTTCTGGAAATCACTCAGTGCAAAATGCTGTCCAAGTTCCATTTAAAGAAAAAGACATGTACACAAATAAAACACACGCAGAAACTTTCAGACTTCAATGGCAAATCTTGTTTTGCTTTTACCTCTGCTCTGAGATAGGAAGACTCCTGTGCTCTTAAAAACTCTAAAAGCACCAATACCTCTTCCTCATCCCCTTGCCCACCTGCAACAGGATTTGGTTTTAGCTTCTCACTCTGGGATCTTCATAGCTATTCTACTCGAGAAAAAAGGGCAGGGTGTCAGCTAGAGCCCTGTACTGCCTGCACACTTCACATTTAGCTGTGTTCTGGACTGCTCTGCACAGCTCTCTGCGGTGTGAGCCTGACCTAAAGAGCCTTAAGCAGCACAAATGTGACGTGAGCTCTTCAGTGATCCTTGGCTGTGGTACATGGCCCTTGTCAGTTTAGCTGAGAAGAACCATCTTCCAAATCCTGCTTTTGTGCAAGGGAAACCAGAGAGCTCCACCCTTACCAGTCCGTGTTGCTGCAGCCAGGGTGTGCGTGGTGTCAGGCAGCACAGCTGGCAGGGTTGCACAAGCAGCTACAGGTGACACGGGAAGGAACTGGGAAGAGGCTGGGAGTCTTGGGAAAGACACAGTGATATTCCTTTGTCTGGTTTAGAGTTCGAATTGTCTTCCCTCATCTTAGGATTTCTAGTGGTTTTTTTTTCAAATAATGATTTATGAATTCATCTGTACATGGAATAGACAATAAGCATAGCCATAAAAGTAAAACAAACTGAAAGGAAAGCAAGTGCAGAGGCTGGAACAGTACCTGGAGTTATAGCAGTAGGATGCAAAAGGTCACAAAAGAAAAGAAACATGGGAAAACAGACTTTGTTGACTCTTCTTCTCCTAGAACCAGGTTGGGTTATTTTCTGGGACTTCTTTCCCTCTTTTTATAACTTTACAGGCCAGCTGAATTTCTCAGTAACTCTTCAAATTCAAAAGCAAACTGGCTACAGGAGCGCATCTATCTCAGCAGTCACAGAATCACACACGCTTGTTTTCCCTTCCAGCACCACCAAGCACTCCTAAGTCACAAAGCTGAGGTCATTGCTTGAAGTTTTGCACAGTTCAGCCTGTGCATGCCTGGGACTTTGCAACATGAGCAGCTGCAAATAACCCACCAAAACCAAAATGGCTTGAGGCATCATTGTTATGCACTGCCGGTCATCTGTACCCCACAGATCAAGGGTAAAAAATGTCACCAAACCAGAACATCGCCCCCAGCCCCAGGTGAAGGGGAGGTTGGAGGCCTCACAGGTTGTAAGAAGCAAACTACAGAGAGCTTGGGGCAGGATCTAATACCTCTTCTGAGTAGCAGTTCTCCACTGTAGTCACAAGCTGTCCTAAATTCACCTACTTTTAAACCTACCACAAAAATTATCCTTAAACAACAGCGGTTTTGGGGCAGTGTTTACAGGGAGCATTCACAAAGTGTTAGAGCAGCAGTACCTAAAGGGAAATTTAGGTTTGCTTTTCCTCCCAGGTGGCAGCTGCCAGCTATACACAGCTGAACGTGCAAGGGTTCAGCTCCAGTCTGCTTTCTTCTGAGGTTCCCAACACTTACCTTTGTGCCACCCAGTAAAAAGCATGTTGAGCTTTACCTCAGGCTACCTCATTGTGTAATCATCTCAGACATCTTTATTCCCTTGGGCACAGCCCATCACAGCAGACCCAGTTTAGAGGAACTATCACCTTATGCGCTGGAGACTGCATTATGCTGTTCATCTGGTCCCAGTGCTTCCATCCCTGCTAATGCTGCTGATATTCCTGTTAATCCATGCTGCTGGAAGGGGAAAGCTCACCCCAGATATGCATCCCTTGTCTGCAGCTACGGAAGCTGGGCTCCCACTCCCCATTCCTCTGTGTCACATCAGGATCAAGTTTGTCCCATCCCAGCAGGCAGGAGGAATAGTTATTTCTCTCCAGGACAAATACTGAAAGGCTCTTAATTCACATTTAGCCTCAACAAAGGGAAAAGACTGAAAAATTACAATATTATGTATTTCATCTCAGGGAGACTTCATGGTTGCCAGCTTCTCCTGGGAATCCATCCTGAGCTACAGCTGCTTCAGTAGCTCCCTCTCATTCTAGATGCAGATGTGGCTTCATTTTCTGGAACAAGAATAAACACCGTAAATGTTTACACTGCAATAAAGCCTAAGGAGCCCTCCACTTCTCAGCATTTTCAAGGTGATCAGTAGTCAAAAGGCACCACTGAGCAGCCACTTCTATCTGTCAGACTGCTCTCTGCCATGCAAAATCAGTGATTTCTGCTTATATGCAGCAGGAAGAATCATTATTGTTTCTGACTCAGCTCAGAGTATTTTGTCATGTCTGATTTTGCTGGAGGCTCCAGCCCTTCATGCCAAGTTATGTTATCACACAGCAAGAACAGCTAAATAGCCCCAGATGGCCTGATTGGTTCACATTACCCTCCTAGGTTTTTAGCAGCACTGTCATATACCCTGTTACTCTTGGACAGTGCAGAAATTGCTTTCTCGAGCCAGGTTTGTCAACAGTCTAGGTGGATGCTCCAGAGCTCCATTCTGGGACTCAGCGCGCCCAGGCTTGGCACGTGTTTAAAGTACTCTGGGTTTGAATAAATCATATCCCTGTGTACTACCATAAAGGAATGTGCATGATACTCTTGCGGTTATCCACAACATCTTCGTGGAGATTTTGGGAAGAAAAACAAATAGCACCCTTCCAAATATTTTGAAATGCTACCTCTGACTGCGAGGGAGAAAATGTTTAAAGAGAAATTAGGCTGTCATGAGTTATTTGGACTAATAACCACCAGTAGAAGAATAAGTTAGCTTCTAAAAATATTGTTCAGCTGAAACCTCTGTGGCTGGTTTTGGGGGTTTTTTTACTGATCCGTGCAGTAATGCACACACTGTAAAGATTAAACATTCAGCAACTTGATAGGCAGGTTTAGCTCTAAGACAAAGTTTCATTACACAAATGTTGTCCTGCATAAACTGAGAGACATGGCATGGTTGGTACCAAGTGCTGCAGAGAAGCATCACCCATCATCTTTTAAGGTGACTCATTTTATTGGTAACAACTCCAGCTGTGGTCTCAGCCAAGATAGTCGAGCTGCAAAAGTTGAACGGAAAAGATCTGCAGAAAGTTCTCAGTGTGGTATAGTACAACAAATTTGCTAGATTTACTGAGGTGTTAGGTTTGGAATTTGCTATTCAAGCATTCCTTCAATGGGACACCACAGATACTTTGACAACTTGTTTAAAAGAAAAATCTGGTCTCCATTATGTGTAAGTGCTATGTTCGTATAAAGTTGAAATAGGAAGACACCATTCTTTTAGCTCAGTTTTGGTCACTATGACTATATCCTGCCATTGATCTATATCTGGGTCTCTAAGCTGTGTCCATTAAAAGGCCTGAAAATGTATCAATGGCAGGATATAGCCCTTTGTTCTTTCATGTTACAATCACAAGGAATTAGAATGGGATCTGGCTCCCAGGACTTTGAGCTGGCCTGCAGCTTTTTGAGAGTGGCTTGCATCCCTCAGTGAGAAAAGCCTTTGGAAAAACAGGCGGCAGCCTGATAGCTTCCAAGCTCTGGCACTGCCAAGTACAAACTACTTGCTCACTATATGAGCACACCAGCCATTGTAGAGCTTTGGTGGTGATTTGTAGTTGATAGCAGGATGTTCTCGGATCTTTCTGGCAACTCTCCTCGACCCGCCTCCATTTATTATGTTTTGATCCCTCATCAAACAGATGTTTGATTTCCCAGGTTCTCTTGCACACTACATTACCCTGTATGTACACACTTGGCTGGGGAGCGACAGAGAGGAGGGAGGGTAGAGCTGTGACCATGCACCTCTTTGAGTGTCCAAAGCTGCCCGGTGGCTTAGGGCTCCACTGAGTCCTTAAATTCCAAATATCTTTGCCACATAACCCCATAACCTTGCATTTTCTGTGGCTATCCACTGTGCAAAAGAGAGTGGTGGACATGCTCTTGGTGGTCCAAAGGAAAGCTCTTTCTCTCCACTGTCACAGCCAGCATCTTCCAGGGCCAGGAAATGGTAGAGCTCGAAAAATTCCAACCCCCAAATGTGTGGGATATGTTTGTTATAGCCAGAGAGCATGGTGTCAGCTCAGTAAAGCATGATTTGCTCTGCTGTCATAAATGTCTCTGTAGGAGTAAATCTTGCCAATAATGAGCCAAAGAAAGGTAGCAATCAGTGACCAAAACTGCTTCCACGCACTTCCATTCACTACCCATTTCATGTTTTGCATTTAATGCCAACCAGAAATCCGTCAAAGCTCTCAAAATACTTGACCAGGAATACTATCTTGAAATTTAGGCCAAATAACTTAAACCATTTTTCTAAATAATTTCCTTGCAGAAATTCACTTTCATCCAGAGCACTCTTGTGAAAATTATTTAGGCATTGATTCTGTACTGAAAAGAAAAGTCCTCTATAATTTTGCAGTCTTTGAGGGTAATTTAATATTGAATACTATTAATAGATCTGGTTAAAAATAAGTGCCCTTTTTAAAACTAGCTCTTGTCACTAATGTCAGCAATTTAAATGAAGATTTTATTCATACAGAACAAGTGCAAGGCCGCAAGACTGCGTTTTTATACATATTATATTATTAAAAGAGTCACAATACCCTTCTCAGCCATTCCAGAAGTCAGTTTTACAATCAGATACTTGTTAGTGAAAGGAGGATAATTTTGATGACGATTTTATGGACAAATATTTTCTAATCTCAGAAAATTTGCAACTTACTTCTGAAATTTTTTTTCTCATTTATGTATGATATTAACAGATGCAAAGAACATCACAGTAAAGGAGTATTCAGAGAAAAATGTCTTTAAGCATAACATTATGTGATGTTCCAAGAGATTTATAGAGGATTGTTGTTGTACTGTTCCAGTGCTTCCTCAAATGAACTTGGATTCCAGAGGGTGTATGACTGACCAGCCTACAAACTCCCAAATAACCAATACTAACATATTGTTTGTATGCAACTGCTAATGTAGCTATTTTCAAATCTTTTGTACTTTAAAACAATATTAAAGTGAAAAGATCGTGGTATAACTCTTTCAAAATAAAGCGTTTTATTTCAGCGTTTATCAGTCACAACCTTTGCATACCACAATCAAGGTCAGGCTGACAGAGATAACATGCAGACTGCAAAATGTGGAAAGCAATTTCAAAGCTGTCTTCCTTGCCAGGTGCAAGGCCTAAAGTCATGGGAAGGGGTAATGAGTGGGGCACACCTGGAGCTCAGGCGGGTTCACCACTTGCCCTGTCTCTTGACTCTTGCACATTCATTTCTGGCATCCTCAGCTCCCTGGTTACTGTACAGCTCATGTTCATACTGTATAGTTCTCTTTTGATCAGTTTGGAAGGAAGGACTTGCTGTCCCCAAGGGCTGAAGGCAGTGAGCCCTGAGCAGCACAGGTGGGGAGCTGCAGGTTTCCTGGGAGCTTTGCAAGCTGTAAACCCATGGCACATCCTCCACCTCACACCCCTTTCAATCCTTTCCCTCCTGGCTCATTGAAGGAACCTGTAAGGCGAGCAGGAACACTTTGAAATTTGAACATGAAAAGGCAATTGAGGGGTTCAGGAGAGGACACGATCTCAATCAGTAAAACACCATCACACTGAGCTTCTTCCCATTGCAAATCTCCTTAAGCAAGTGAAGATGCAAAATGATGCCTCCTGATGGCTCCAGCCATCCCTGCGCAGGAGAACAGTTCTGAAATCGGTTTCCACAAGAGAGATTTCTTTTTCTTTTACTTGGATAGTGGTTAAAAACAATATTTGGGTTTTATGTTGCTTCCTGACTGAAACAACACCCCCCCTGCATGTCCCAGACTGCTGCTGCTGAATGATGGAGGAGCAAAACACAGGCTTTTGTTTTGGACTGCTTACTAGTTTGGAGGCATTTCATGCCTCATCATAAGCCGATGCTGGGACTCAGAGCTCTCCTGCGTTGCGCACACTATTAACCAGCCAGCAATTTCAAAAATATTTTTATTGCTGCTAATTACCCTTCAGGGAGACTGTAAAACAGAGTCTTTATGGCAGTCTCTGAGCTGTCCATGCCTGGAGGAAAAATATGAGAATGATTAGCCACGTTTGCTAACCAGAGCATCACAGTGATTATCTCTATGTTCCTGTGCCTGACTTGTGCCAGGCTGCTTGGGAGACGTTTACAGCTCCCCTTCTCACAGCTATTCTGAACAGTGACACTCACTTGGGAGGGAAAAGAGTCATAGTTCATTAAATGTGTTTCTGTTTCTGAAATAAGCACTTCATCCAACCTTCCACCAGTGGACTGAAGATGTCCCAGTTTAAGACAACTACACCCTAACTGCAATGGCTTGGTCTAAGGCAGCCGAGGGATTTGGTGGGGTGCTGTGGAGAGAGGGGTCCACACAGTCCTGAGTCCAGCCAGATTTACTCCTGGAGTCTGTGTCCAGCATATCACACATGATGTCCATGTGCGTGGGGTGCTGGGGAAGGAGCTCCTGTGGCTATCTGAGGCACCGCAAGAGCTGTAGCTGTGTCCTGACCTGAGCTGCACTGCTACGGCTAGGTCCACATGGAACCAAAAAACATCTCTCCCTCTGCTCCTTTACCTCTGACTACATGGGATGTCCTCCTTTCTTTTGTGCCAGCACCAATGCTTGTAACTCCACAGCTGGCACATAGCAGGAGATGAATGAAAGAAGAGTGCTCAAATGGCTAGGGAGTAGGTGGGGGGGAGGGCATTAAGGTGCCTCCTTTTCTCGCCGTATAGATTCTATAGAGAGAGAGAGAGAGGTTATAGCAGAAGAGCATCATGAAGTCACACCAGGGTGTGCTCAAGCCACACACCAGGCCCCATGTCTGCAGAATAGGTGCTGGCACCTGACCCTCGGGGTCTGTGTGACACTGTGCTCGACTGCAGCAGAGAGCCAGCATTGAACACTGCTGCAGCAAGGACAGGGTTTATTTGTGGTCAGGAGGAAGAGGAAAGAAAGAATTAAACTCCAAGAAGACAAGAGAAGCGAATAAAGACATTAGCAGAGTTCCTTCTAGGGGACTGAGAAAAGGAGAGATAAGAAGTAAAGCTACTGAGACAAAGTAATAACATCTCAACAGCCGTGCACATCCATGGAGCGCCTTGATGGGGCAGGGCTGCCCAATATTGCTCAGAAATGTCAGTGGGCAGCTCAAGGCTGGGGAATATGCCTTATCCATGCCACGCTGCCACTCCTGCCCCTCTGAGTAAGCTGCCTGCTCCTCACTGCCCTCAGCATCCCTCGAATGGAGATCGCTCCCTTCATGCTCCTTCTTGGCTGCGACATAGGCACTGAAGACACCAAATGCTGGTCCCTGCCTCCACCCATGGAAACCTGGATCTGCTTCTGGCCCCAGCACAGGGAGGTTAAAGGATGGTGAGTCACCATCAAGAGTGGCGTGAATAGCACCTCATTTCACGGATTTGAACGTTGCAGGGCAAATTAAGGATAAAACACTTTCTCTAAGCTTAAAATTACATACTTTTGCAGGACTTGAGTCACACTTGAGCTATTTTAAAACTCTCTTAGAATGTTTTGTTTTATTTTTCAGGAATGATAAGTAAGATGGGACAAATTAAAACCTGTGGCCCAAACAGTGCTGAGCTTGTGTGAGGGTCAATAGAAGAATATATTGCAGTTTTCCAGTTTGGCTCATCCTCCTGTAGGAGACTTTTGGAAACTATCTTGTACTTGAATGCTCTTTGTGCTTGAGGTTTTCCTTCCACAGCTAGAAAAGCCCAAGATCTGGTAGATCCCTGCCAGACTGAACTGCAAAGTGCAGTGGAAAGCAGCAATTTTGATTTGAAGTCTGATATATAAAAACCTTTCTATCCCAGGGGATCTTGAACCCAAGCAGCCTTCTCTCAGGAGCCAAAAATTTTTCGCATGAAACCCTTCCTGGAAAGATTTGCATGCTTACACTGATGTGATCATGCAAAGAAACTTTGTCAGTAACCACAGAAACTCAAAATCAGAATATATCTGCTGAGCCTGAGCTCTGCCAGGAAACACCCTCTTTTGTTAGGTCTGGATGCCTGCTCCTTCTTCACCTGTGCCGTGCTTAATAGCTCTGAGCACTGATCCACCAGGAAAGAGGTATCCAGCAAGTGCCTGGTTTTATTCATGTCAGTTCAGGGTCGGAACCCACCTCATCGCTGTGTTACCCACTGCCCTTGATGTCCGGTGCTTCTTGAGATTTGGGGCAGCAACCTCGGAGGTCCCGAGCAGTGAGCAGCAGTATTTACAAATAACAAAGACAAGTTACTGTCATCCCTGAAGTGCACTTGGCTATGTGGGGGAGCAGCAATGTTGCCCACGAGTGCTGCCACTGCTGCCAGCTGGAAACGGGTGGAAGGCGCTGGGTTGGCGGCATGCCTCCAGGGCGTGCCTGCTGCTGGGATGGATGCTGAAACCAGCTGCCAGGAGCCCAGGAAGCACTGTGGTAGGTGAGGCTGGTGCCACAGCAGCACGGGAGGCAGGGCTGGGTGCACAGAGACAAAGCCAGGGCTAGCTGAAGGTCCTGCTGGGGTTGGAAGGACAAATGCACACAACACACACACAAATCTCCTGCTGCCCACACCACACTGAAAGGACCACCACTGGACCTTCAGCAGTGCAGGGGCTCCATGAGACTTTGTGGACCAGAGACAGAAGAGCTGAGAGTCAGTTCAAGGAAAACACAGCCTGATGCCTTTGTCATTTCAACCCATGTTCCTCTGTGCCCTTCTGCCAGAGTGTGGGTCTCATAAATAACCCACTCAAAGGGTTATCTTTCTCTTGAAAGCCTTCTAGGCCTTAGGTTTGAAGCCACAAAATGCTTCCAAGCGATGTCAAATGCAATGAAAGCAGGTATCTGATGCTAGCACTTGCCTTTTCATGCCAAGCTTTCCCAGCACATAGGAGTAACATGAAGTGTGAAGTTGTTGAAGGCGGCACTTTCCTCTGTTCACATGCATTTTCCTGGACTCTGTAAAGAGCAATGACAGAAATGTTAAAAGAAATTAATTTAAAAGATTGCCAGGAGGCAATTGCAGACAAGCTTCTCTCATGACAAGTCTCAGATTATTGATTTATCATTTGTGCACTACACACCTTGACGTTTCAAAGGCCAGGACGTTTTTTGCAGCAATGCCAAAACATGAGCAAATAAATTAAATATCCACAAGCAGAAGTACTATATGGGAGGTTCAGTCTCAGGAGCAGCTCTGCTTTTGGGTCCTGCCCAGCATGGGCCACTAGCCCAGGGTGCCCTGTGGGATAACCTCACTCAGATAAAATGATGGATTGCAACAGGCCCTTTCCAAGGAAGTTACGTGCTTGCTAGAAGCCTTTGTCAAAGTGAAATCCTACTGAATCATCCCACTGAGGTTTTCAGATCAGGCCCATCAGCGTCCAAGGTTGAAGAAGCATAGATGAGATAATTTTCAGGAACAACACAGAAGAGGAGTAAATGTCTGCATCTCATTTTCTATGACAATTTTCTGTTTAGAAATTGGAAGTCCTGGGCATAAACACCCCCAAGTCATTATGCTTCATTTCAGGAAAATAGCAAAGATGAGAAAAACACCAAACTCAGGTCACAAACCAGTTGGGTACTTTCCCCATGAGCAGCTTCTCTCCCAGGTTATTCCCACTTTGATATCAGCCAGTGGGGTGAGATGGTTACACACAAATCTCTGCTTTCCATGTTCATTGAGTAGACGAGGTCCAGGCTGGTATGGTCCTTAACAGTAAGACTTGAATGGTGGTTTGTGATCCATCTTGCCATTCTCAGAGCATGAGGATGAAAGCTGAAATCCTGACTTTAGATGATAATTCACAACAGCTAGCAAAATCAAAGTTCCCTTTGCATTCAACAAGGGCAGGAGCAGTCCCAGAGGGCATCGTAGCTTGCTTTGGCCAGAGGCTTACAGTATTTAATCTCACGCTTTCCAGTGGAGAGAGCCACGTAAGCCCTCGCTTACATCACCACGTCTCAGGGCTCTGAGGCTGCTTCAAGAAAACATCTGCTGAAGAAAGCCTGGGGAGAAAGGATGGGACAAAGTGGGCCTGATTTAGGTACTGAGCTCACTCATGAGCTTCAGGTGCCCACTAAAGTCACTCTCTAGCAGTACGTGCCAAAGTGCCGCGCACAGCTAAAGGTGATTTTGCAGGTGGGCCCACACAGAGGACCTGCCAGGCAAGGAGCAGGCGTGTGTGAAGTGAGGCCTTGGGCGTCAGCCCTACCCTGCAGCTGCCATGATGGCTGAGCAGCACCTGGGCCTGGGTATGGGCAGTCTCCTGTTCCTAAGTAATCTCTTCTGTGATGAAACAGTAGGGAGGCAGCAGCTGGGAGGTGTTTCTGTGGGCTCCTGGTTCAGCATCGAGGCAGGCAGTTAGAGGAGGCAGTGAAGGTATTTGGATTCCCAAGCCCTCTAGTTGTGAAGTTCTGGCCGTAGCAAAGGCGGTGGGAATGCCGCCACTGCTTTCCACCAAACCATGATTTCACCCCATAGGTATTAGTTTTTCCTCTCCTCCCAAGACCAGTGCAGATATTAGAAAACCACATTTATCAGGGTGTTGCAAATAAACACTTATTGTCACAAACCTGCTTTCTTTGTCAAGAGGGGCACAATGAGCCTAAGAGAACAGGCTGAAGAGCAGCAAGGATACAATGCAACAAAGTGCAAATAACACAAGAAAAGACTAAGAAAAGCAGATTCAGTCCTTAGGAGGAAATAACATTGTGTTCTGCAAAAATAATCATCTGACACATGCAGCTTAAAGCACTCTATGAACTTTGTTTTCCTACAGTTATAAGCAGTGTCTCCCTGCAGTACCCTGTACACAGCCTTCGCTCTCTGCTCAAGAAGCAGGCAGCTCAGATGAGATGATTCATGACCAGCATGACAGAGAGAAAAGCCTTTCTTGACAGAAGATAATTTTTTTGCTGAACTAAGTCTAAACACAAACCAAGCCTGAGGTGATAAAAGCAGAGAGATGGTGGTGTGGGGCATGGCACCGGTGTGATAGAGCTGCTCCTCTTACCTTTGGGCTTTCTCCAGCCTAGGCCAGAAGATGCACCAGGTCCAGCTTTCATGTCAGGAGAAGGAGAACACTTATATTGACTAAATTTCTTTCTTCTGTTTTTTACATCCATGTGGCACCAATTCACCTGGTCATTGAGAGGGATCAAGTGATGGTGCCACATACATGACACACATGGTCACAAAGCACTTTCCACAGGTGACTCTCTCAGGCTGATCCCTTCGGCTTTATCTGATAATTAACTAAGTGTTTTAAGGCAGGATGGTTATGAATTTCTGGCACTAAGGGAATGCTGCACGGTTAACATGGCTGCTTTCTAATACCATCTCATCCTAACCTGGAGTGCTGCCTGTTTCTGTTGGACACGATAAAAAAAGATGCTGTAGCAAGTATAAATTAAACAAAACAGGAAAACAAAACTGATGGTAACATCAAAAATGTAGATTTGAAAGGACACTTCTTAAGTGACACTTTTTTATTGTAGCACAGCAGAAATTACCTATGTTGCATATTTTTTTTAAAAGAGTTCAAACTTGAAGTCTGCCAAAAGACCCCAAAACCATGCAAATGCAGGGGAACACAGTCCACAGCAGCTGCCAAGCCACAGGTATGGAGGGAATTTGGTTCAGTATTGCATCTGGTAATATGACCTGAAGAACAAAAGTTTTCACAGGAGAGAGCTTCCTCCTGATAAAATCTGCTGAGGATTAATGACCTCTCTCAAGACAACTGCTGAAGATACAAATGCAGTTACACGCTGCAGTCAAACATGACTTTCTTATTTTCAGTGTTCCTTTCACAGCTGATGTGCATATGAAAACATGCAGGTATGCCGAGGGCTCCCACCTGGCCATCCCTCAGGATCTTGCACAGAAAAAAGCTCAGCACTGACCCTCTGGCAGAGCTGCAGCTTCCTGCAGTGACCCTGAAGGAAACCAGCTTAGCAAGTCAATGGGATGTGGATAATGAGGAGCCCCAGCTCCTGTCACCACTAACTTTCTAATCCAGAGGGAAGCTCCTCTGTGTGGGATGTATTAGGCTCTTGGAACTGGTTTGAATCTGTATTTTCCACTGAGGCATTTTCCCTGCTTGGAGTTAATGTCAGAGTTTGGTGATGAGAGGGTAGGATTTCAGAGAGTTAGGCTGTGAAATTTGCTCTGATTTTTGACATCTACAATGAACAGGGGACATGAGCCATGAGCTGGGGAAACACCTCCAACACCATCAAGCACGTGAAGTGCAGTGTCCAGGGCAAGAAAGTCACACTGCAGCATGTCACATCTGATGCTAGCAGGAACATGCCTCAACCACAGCTGACGCAGTGCTCCTGCAGAGCACGCTGGAAGTCCTCAGAAGGGTCTTTCTCATGCAAGATTGCAGGGGGCAGCTCCCCAGAGAGTTGTCCTAGCATCAGCTGCTTGGAAAGGAAGTTTTGCTGATGTAAAAGCTCAAAGGAGAAAAGTAGGACTGTCACCTACTGATTCTTATCCAAAACAGCAAAATCCTGCTAGTCTAGCACTATGTAGCATCACATTTCAGGCATGCAAGAAAACATGCCGACATCACCATGGGCTTGAGCAAGTGGCATCCATTGAGAGCTGTCCCAGGACAGCATCACACAGAAACTCATCACAGCAGAGACAGGGAATGTAATGTGAGCAATCTATAATCTCTGGGGGCTCACTCATGCAGCCTGGCTCCACTAGTCATGCCCCTAATGTAGGACCCCAGCTTTTTCTGACTTCCAAAAGAAATCGGGAGAAATATTTAAAACTTTTTTTTTTTTTTTGAGGTTGTTGGTACATATTTAAATGAACATTCTTGAAAAATGGGATTTCTAGCTCACACAGGTGG
Source organism: Melanocharis versteri (assembly GCA_013397845.1). Lineage (NCBI taxonomy): Eukaryota > Metazoa > Chordata > Aves > Passeriformes > Melanocharitidae > Melanocharis > Melanocharis versteri. The sequence goes on along the minus strand of VZTG01005253.1, from coordinate 144,685 downwards.
AAACCCTTATTCTGCAGCACTGCAGCCTGGGTCATGCTGAGCTGTGGGTTCTTTCTGGAGGGTGATGGTCCTCAGAGGATGACTGCCTATAAAGGGTTCCTGAAAGACACTAAGAAAAGACAGGCTATTGTTCATGGAAGTAAATAAATGCAGGGAACACACTCTGACACAGACAATTGTTTAGAAGTCAGACAACACACGGTTTGTATTTCTGGCTGCTTACCCTGTGTGGTTTGTCCTGTGGGCTTTTTTTTGCATGGATTACTACATCTTGCTTGTTTTGACTGTCAGTTGGAATAGGTATGCCATTGGCAAACAGCAGGATAGAGAGGGCTATTTGCATATCCAAACAACTGGCTTTCACACAGAGTCATGCTAAACGCTCTCTGTGTGCATTCTTCAGTCAGGGGTCCTCGTAGACCCAGATTTATGACAAAGTGCAGTGATACTGGAGAAGCTGCCTAACAGCCCTATACTCACTCCTACAGTTAATCAGCTTTAGTATTCCTTGTTCTCCCTATTATTGCAGCAGCTATGAGCACATAAAAGCAGATAATTTGGAGAAAATGGGAAAGGCCTGTTCTCGACTGTAATATCTTGAATATATTTTTAATACCAAGAACAACTGGATCATATTTTGCAATCTAAACTTTAATATTTTCTTAAGCTGAGGCTGCCAGAATTTTGCACTTATGCAAAAGCAGTGCAATTACCGTGTCTCTCTGCATCAGCACCACAGAAAAGAAGTCAAGCTAACATTAAAGCCATCCAAAGACTGAAACTTTCTACACCACATGTCAGTCAAGAGCTCCCACAGGAGCAATACTGAGCCTCTTCCATGGGGTTTTCTAGTGACAAACTTGCCAGCTTAAATTTCTATTTCTCAATGTTTTCTGAAAGAAAAACGTGCCAAAAAAGTACTTTGGCTGAGCTCCTCCATCCCAGTGGCTGAGTGAATGTGCAGAGCCAGCACCTCTCCTGCCAGGCAGCAGCTCGGTGCCTCTCACATGAGCTCAGGGGATTCTTGGAAACTCTGTGTCCCCACAGCCAGGAAGCAGGCCGTGCTGGGACATTGTGTAAATCTTCCTGTAACTCACTGAACGCTTCTTCAAGGTCCCAAACCAGAAGGGAGGAGCCTTCTTCAGCCGACTAAGCCTTCATTCATGTTCAGCTGAGTGGTAGGTGATCCTTCCTTAGCTCTCACAGATCCTCCCTTCCAGTGATGCTCTTCCAGCAGACCCCAGCTTGGGGAAAACATCTCCAGGGCTGACTGCTGCTCTCAGGATACACCATGAAGCTCTGGTCAAACAGGAACACTCACCAATTGCCAAAAGTGACGAATTTCAACCAGGTCTGCAGACCTGTTCCCATTCATACAATCTCCTGCCCCGTGCCTCTGCTGGTAGAGAACCTCAGGAAGACAGAGTGCTCTTAGTGCCAGTGAAAGGTGTGAAGTACTGTGTATTTTTCTCGTAAGTCTGAAGACTGACCAATTTTAAAATTAGAGTTTATCTGAGGAGGACAGTTCTGCAGCTCAGCTCCAAGGACAGTGGCACTGCTGACACAAAGCTGTGGCTCCTTCATCCAGCTCCTGTCTGCTGGTAAACAAAACCTCATGTGAAATAAAGGGCTTCAAACACTTTGTTACAGAGGCTTGGCTCTGTCCCTCAGTAGGATTGCACTCCTGGTCAGTTCAGCTAACAAGGTGTGTGTTCCACATCTCCACAGGAAAGCAGCAAGAAGTCACCAGTTACAGTGGTCCCAACACAAATTTCCCCAGAGGGTGACTGTCTTTCTCTTAGAAATACCTGATGGGTCTCTGTCACTGGGACCCCAGAATCTTGCATCTTATCAGGTCCGATATGGTGTATATGAGGCTCATTTTGCAATAGACCTTTAACTTTTTTCAGAAACACTGAAGGAGCTTTTGGCAAAGAGAGCTAATTTCTGATGCACAAACTGGACAACTCTCTCTGCTACTCCACAGAGAAGCTTTCTTGGCCCAGTGGCTGATCTGAAGAAGGAAAGGTGGTGCTGGTCCCAGAGGAGCTGTGGCTGGCCTCAGTCGATGGGGAACCACACCAAGCTTAGCTCTGCAGGCTTTGCTCTCCATCCAGTGGAGGCTTTGAATCTCCTTGCAGCAGCTGGAGTCAGCTCATAAAAGCACTGGGGACCGTGGGGACACACTCCCTCCCACCTTTGGTGTCCGGCTATAAAACAGCTGCTGGGGGCTGCCCTGTGAGGCCTCACGGTATTTCTGACTGTTTGCACCAAAGGAGACAGCAAAACACAAACATGTCTTTGGGTCCAGGAGGCACAACCTATGGGTCAGAAGAGACCCAGGGTGGGTGTGATACAGCATGAAAACAATCAGTGTGGCTTAAATCTGCCTAGCATGGGGCAGGTAACAGCCAGTGGCCCCATGATGGGTCTCCCCCTCTCTTTTATTTAGCATCATAGAAATACTCTGTGTGAGGGCTGGAAACAAGGTGGTGAAAGGGAATGAGGGGTTCCCATGCCAGATCAATTTTCCAAATCATGAGTCACTTCTAGTATGCTTTGGTGCTTGATCTTTTTCCAGCTAGTATTGAAAAGAAGACAGTTGGTCTCCAATGGGGGAAAGAACAAAAAAAACCAAAAGAATCAGGCTTCCACTGGCAACGTTTTGAGAGGCCTTGAGCATTTTCTTTTTGGCTTGTTCTTAACTTTATCTTTCCCAAGATGGGGCACGGTGTTTGCAGGGGCCAGCTGCTGTGCCAGCCAGCTGTGGTGGCTGCACCACTGTCGCTTCCTCTGCAGGGAGCTGGGCAACAGAGTTCAGAAGCTGCCCCTGTGCCAAAGAGCTCCCTGTCTGAGATGGGTACAACAGTGCTAGGTAACAGGAGAAGGACAAACAGAAACTTTATATTCAACAGAAGTACTCTGTGAACCTTGCAACTTTTAAGTCTGCACTCCGCCTCCACCAAAAAAAACCAACCCAAACCCATGTATGCAGCTGGATACTTGGATGTACTTAGAATACTTTCCAGCAGTAAGAGACTCCAGTGGCAAGTCTGTCACTTACAGAATAAATCAAAAATTTAAAAATAAACAGGCGGGTGAAGTAGTTTTCTCTCTGGCCATGAGGGAGCACCATGGAGCTATTCACAGCTAAACCGAAAACTAACCTGCTTCAATTTTACAAGCAGTGTTTCCGCAGGCACAAGCTGCCTGTCATTTTACATTGACTATCTCAAGAGATTAGGTTTACCACTGTGCTAATTTAGTGATGAGTCAGGCCATGCCAACCTCTCTTGGCCATTTCCCCCCTCTATGATCTTTCCAATTCCTTGCAGGAAAAATCAGCATTTTATTGACTGTGCTCATATCATGTCCTTTACCAAGATGTCTCTGGGCCCCTGGTGAGTGCTGGTGCATGCAGACTCTGCCAGGCTCTCAGCAGACCAGGGCTACCCTCAGCCAGCCCCACCACACAGCTCCCCAGGGATGAGCAGAGAGAGTGGGACAGGCCTAGACTGCAGACTGGAAAATAGGAGTTAAAAAAAAATATTTACAGGTTTGGGTGGGGAATTGACTTTGAGCTCCTAGTGGTGATTTTTGTGTTAAGTACATGAAAAGATAGCTAGATAGAAACAGACAAGAACTGTCAAATCTATTCTTGGACACCTACGTTTGATTATATTATCCACCTCTTGAAGACATTGAAGAATTGGAGAAGAGTGCACTTTGCTGTCAGACATTGTCTGGAAAACATCAGATTATGGCCTACAGGACATCCACTTTCCTCCAAGGCAGCTCTCTGCATTGTTTTTGTGTACCTTTGCCAAGAAAATCCACTGGTCAGAACAGAGTGAAGAAATCCAGCCTGCAGAGATGCCTTGCTGGTCCCCTGCAAGCCCACTGCTGTGAACAACATATTTCCTCCAGTAAAAATGGTCTCAGGGAAAAGAACTGAAAAAGAAAGATTGTCTTATGAAAAGCTATTTCCATCTGCAGCTGCACGGTTGATGGGACCCACTCAAAGGCAATTAAAGAAACACTACCCTTAGCCTTTCAAGGAGGCTACACACACATCAGATTAAATTCTTCAGCCTCAAATGACATTTACGTCAGGAAAAGGGGATTATGCTTTCCAGAGCTTCTAGGGACACAGACTGTGCTGACATCCAATGATATTTACTTCCCTGTGCAACACTGCCAGGGGCAATACAAGAATTGCCCAAGATTTGCTGATGGTGTATCTGATACACAAACTTTTTTAAAAAAATTTTTTTTTTAAGTGATTGATTTGGTTGCAGCAAGAGAAAGTATTGTGCTTTTGAGGAATACAGCAGGACTTCCCATGAGCATGGAAAGTTGCTGGCAGATGTACGCTGGTAACTTGGAAGAAAACATGTGAACCGCACTGATGGAGGCAGGGCAGAGAGGGGAAAATGTTACAAGAGAAACATGGAGTAAGTGGGAGAGTTTACCCCGCTTGCCCACTATGCTGCAGCAAACCTGGTGCTTTGTGAGATGGAAAATTATCTGTAGTTCCAACAAACATCACAGGGCTGCTGCTGTGGAGGCAAGTCCTGCAGGAAGCAAAGCTATAGTGACCTTGGAATATATTTTGGATGCCTCGGTCTGAGCTGGAGCAGCTGTGCTGCAGACAGCCCTGCACCATTGAGGACTAAGTGGCCACCCTCAGAGGTCAGCCCTGCTCAGACTCTTCAGCCCTCTGGCAGCCTGAGCGCATGAAGGTTTGCTGGGAGGTTTTGGAGGAAGGCAGATTTCTGTTTTCTTTCATAATTCTAATAGTCAACAGACATGGTGTCTTCAGACCGCCCTCACTGAAGGGCCAGCTGACAGACAGAAAGCTCACACTTTAGTTTCTGCTAATCCTCTGAACACCCCGGTGAAAAGCAGTCCCCTAGCTAAGATGCTGCCACACTCCAGTAGTGCTGGTGACAGGTCCCAAGCACAGGCAGCGATGGCAGCGAGCGAGCATTACTGAACGTGACAGGGGCACCCCAACAGCCCGCAGCACGCAATTCTCCTGCATCTGTCTCTACTGAATTTAGGTCAGCAGCGGCAGCAGCGGAGTCTGGCTATTTTTGCGCCTTCTACCTCAGAGATTTACAGATGCAAGTTCTCATTGTCCAGAGGGTTTGGAGGGCCAGCAGCTCTCAGCAAAAAATAGAGTAGGCAACAGAGAAGTTTGGGAACTGCTGTCCTGGCCTTAGCAGGGCTTTGAGGTGCCTTTTTTTTTTTTTTTTTTTTTAGATTAAGATGCCAGCTTTTAGTTTTGGTGGGATTTGAGAGGATCTAAGACTGCACAGGCCTTCCTCTCATCATGGAAATCTGAGCAGGATGTTTAGCTCCTTCTCTGTTTCAAGGGAACTGAACGATGAGCAGCTCCCGTGACTTACCTCGCCTGACTTCAGAATTTATCAGGGGCCCTTGAAGTTATGTCCCCTGGACTTGCTCCAGAAGCTGCTGCTTGGGGTCAGGAGCTGTACAGGCAGTGACAGATCATTTCTGCTTCTCCACTACCACAGCAGAAACACATCATGCTCAGGAGAGAGTGCTTGGGGTTGGCTCAGGGCTCAACCAGGGAAACACCACCAGCAGCCCTCAGGGGTTCAGTGAGGTGGAATCCGTTGTAGGCAGTGAAGAGGATGCACGTACAATCCCTTTGTGCCTCCAAAAGCCTTCAGTGCAGAGAATGGCTTAGGAGAGAAGAGACAGTGGGATACTGGAGCTGTTACTCAGGGCGAAGCATAATCCACCAAGGCCTCACAACTGAATCCAAGTCTTGTCTTTTTTGCTGATAATTCAAAACCCTGAGGGTAAAGCTTTTAAAACCCATTTGACAAGAGAGAGCGTTTGTGACTTGGACTGATATAAGTGTTTCATACACTCTCTGTACGAAAAACATCTCCCAGAGCAATTTTCAGATCTCTACTGAATGAGATGGGGGAAGTCCTCTGTTAGTGAGTGCTAGACTGCCAGACAGCCTGGCTATCCTAAAGCAGACGAAAGTATATCTGGACAATGAGGTTTTGGCTGTGTGGCTCTCACTGCACCGGGAAGAGGTGGTGTACCCAGACCATTATGCTGAACGTTTAAAGCAAAAGTTTATCTAGAGTGTGCAGCACCTCTCTCACTCACCCATGAAGCCAGCATGCCTGGAGGACAGCAAAGGCAGAGATTTAACCTCCAACTGGTTTCTCATAGCTGAATTTGCTCCCACCCTTTTCTTCATTTTCAGCTGAAAATCGCAGAGATTTCTCAGTGCTAGAAAATGTTTCTGCTAAGTTTTAGCCCAGCAGTGCCCTCCCCAGCCTCTGAACACACACATGGTAACACACAGCTCTTATCAGCGAGGAATGGCCTCTTCACTTTTTGCTGAGTGTAAATCTTCCAGCATCATCTCACCTGTGTCTGTTATAAGAGAAATAGATAGCAGGGGAAAGGAATATGTATCTAACACTGGTTTCTTCTCTCATAGGCTTTTGCATCTGCCACAATGTCACTTTGAGAAGAGCAGCCTGAGCACAAACTCACTTCACTGGTGCAACCTAATTTTCTGCTTTGCCCCCAGCCCTTCCCACCAAAACTGTTGCTTTGTACTACAAAAGCAATAGCCACGGTGAAAGAACAAGGTAAAATTGAGATGACAGAAAATGAGACAGACCAGCAGCAGGAATCTAAGCAGCAAATGGGGTGAGAGCAGATACCTAAACACAAAGAAATACATTGAAGGGAAAGGAGCATGGCTTCAGCATAGCCCTTTAGATAAGCTTTAGAGATCATAGCCTCACCCTGCACCAACCTCAGCACCATATAATGGGTGTAAATCCTCTGTATAAGATGATTTGGACATAAGGAAAGCCAGGCTGAAGCTCTATTTTTCGGTTTTAATTCGCATCTGCTTCTCAGCTGGTCCATGTCAACCCTCACAGCCAAGAATGAGATATTTCAGCATCTGGAGGCAGACATCTCAGCTAACCAGTGCACAAAACACCCAGCCTCTGGCAAACGTAGCTGAAAGCAGCCTGTGCCACCAGCACGCAGGAAATGCCAGCCCTGCCCCCATGTCTGCCCAGGGGAAAGGCACAAAACGCTGTCGTTTAGGGGTGTTGCAGAGGAGGAGCTGGCTGAGAAGTGCTCTACTTCCAGGTCCAAGCATTGGCTCAAATCTCAGGCAAACATTTCTTAAGAAGGGATATCTGCAGGTCACACGCCACATGCCTCCCAGGGAAAAAACACAGAGCAAACAAAAAGAGATCAGCTGATCTGCGCAGAGCACTGGGGAAAGCCACACAGCCGGCGTGATTTATGCTTCCTCTCGCAGGATGTGCCCTGGAGAGGTGCTCCATGGCCACATGTTACAGCCTCTCCAGTGCCAGCTGGGCACGTCTCTTTGGCAAACTCCCTGGGCTCACACAGTCCTGCCAGGGACGGCTGGTGGCCTGTGGGCAGCAGGATCTGCTCCTTCCAGGAGAGCTGCCAGCAGCCATCCCCCATGCCATGGGAGGTCGGTGACAGCAGAAGGGGCTGTGGGAGGTCAGGTTTTCATTAAGTGCCAGGGAAGAGGTCTGAATGTGCGATGCTAGGGAGGGGACATGAAAGAAAGCTGTGGAGAAAATTTCTCCCCTGTCCAGCTGAGGTCCAGATCCCTCCCCAGACCAGGTCTGAGCAGCTCCCAAGACACGGGTGCCTGTTTAGCACTGCTCCTTCTCTCTCCTGCTTTGTCCAGCCTGGGAGGCAGCCCAGCTTCCCTGGTGCCTGGACGCCAGGACAGAAGCAGAGGTGGTTTGCCAGCAGCTCCCTGCTAAGGACTCCTCACTGCTGATAACCCCAGCTGATCCCTGCAAACAGAACAGTAAGGCACAAAGGATGCTTACTGTGTCTTAAGGATGTGCCTGATAGTTGCTCTTGGTCAGATAGCTGAGGAGCTCTAAAGAAGTCTTATAAGATTCAGGACTCACAAGATTGATCAAATTTAGTAGTGTTCTTGTTCTGCTAGTGCTTGCAAAAACGATAGGATGATATACCCACTTCCAAATTTAGGAATACCAGTATCCTTCACATTGTTTATAATTTTTTTTTTTCAGAACATAAATCCTTTGGGCCAGCTCCAATGTGGATGTGATGGTTACTGTAGTAATGCTGTAAGATCCTGTGGCCAGCCACCCCAGAAATGATCACAGGGCCAGCTGTAGCTCTATGATCCACACCACAGGAATTACTTGTGGCACTGGAGACTTAAATATACAGTCATTTTCCAGTGTGAGTTTAACAATAAGGATGTGCAGCTCACCCAGTCAAGTGTGTTTCCCTTCCCACTTTGGAAAAGAGGACAGAACAGCAAATCAGGGGACCAGAGATTCTTAAAAATTAGAACAATTTCCCGCACATGCAATACAAGAAGTACAAAGTAAACCAAAATAATAACCAGGAAATTCATTGCTGCTTTGGTGCTCTAGAACTAAGTGGTACACACGAGAATTGCCACTCTCCTTGTGCTGAAGCAGGAGGGATTTACCTTTCTCATCTTGCTGCCCTGTGCCAAGCAGGAATATTGTTTTATCTGGCATCCACTACACAACTGAAAGCACTGCGGGCTCGCCATGCAAGGCTTGAACCAACCTGCTCAGGCTCTGCCAGTCCAAGTTTGTTCGGGAGGGCACTCTGTGTCCTGGCAGCTTCCTGGTGCATCAGGGTCAGAGCAGCCGCAGCTTTGTACCTGACCACGCCTGGTCCTGTCCCACCACAGGAGGCAAAGGAAAAATAACCCAGCTTAAGCCCTCAGAGCATGTTCTGGCGAGTCGGTGGGAACCCATGGCGGGCTCCCATCCCACCTGGCCCCGTGTGTGGCACCAGCTGAGCCAGCAACGCACGGAGCCAGCGCTGGTGTCCCAGGAAAGCGCTCCTGAGCTTCTCCTGGTCGGGGTCACCGCCGAACAGCACTCCCTGAGCAGGACCCTGGGGCTGTGGGACGGATCCTGCAGGAGATCCTGCACCCCCATCTAGTGGCCTCAGCCGTCCCTGTGGCACCAAAGGCAGGAGGGAAAACCCCGTGAGGACATCCAAGGCTTGCAAGAAAATCACTGGCTGCGCAACGAGGGTGACTAAAGAGTGACAGTGCACATCCCAGCAGCTGGGATTCCCTCCTGTCACCCTGAGTGTGCTTCATCTCACCAGCTTCACGTGTCTGTACTGTACAAGATCATGCCGGGTTCTTTGCAGTCTACAGAACAGAACTGAAAATTTTTAGGATTCGATTAATTTCATCCTAAAGTAGACATTCTAAAGTGTGTTGTGAATCACACTTTAGAGAGGCCTCTTTCTCCTGACTATTGGAGGATGAGTAACTAATTGAAATGTCAGCATCTACATTGTGGGCGTCTGCAATTTGAGAGACAGATCTTATTTTCTTTGTCTTATGGCATCTTATTGAATTAATTTAAATACAAATCTTGTTTCTCATGGATGTCAACAAGAGAGCTGAGATTGCCTGGTTAAGTAACACTCTAACAGTGCTGTCAGAGTTGTGTATGAACATATTCAGCAGAACATCATTCTCCATCCCCTGCAAAAGAAAACTCACTTCTGGTTTATGCCGTTTCAAAGCCCCTAATATCTGGTTTTGAACACTCAGCCCCTGCCACACGCAAACACTCAGATGAGTGAAATTTTACAGGCAAGGATGCTGGCATAGTTGCCTGTGGCATGGAAATACTTCTCTTTGCACCCCACTACCTCCAAGCAGCACTGAGATTATTGTAAGGGAACAATAAAACTTCCTAGAGAGCTCACCAGCTTTGTTCTTCTGCAGCATTGTATCACTGCCCAAGTGACCTCCTTGACGGAGTGAAGACAGTGGAGCAGTCAAAAGGCCTGATCTGAGGGGTAGGTGGGATGAGGGGTCCCCCAAAGGTCCCTTCCACACTGAGTCTTTTGGTGATGTGATGACAACCGGGACTAGGGCAATGGTGAACACAAGGTCTGAGACACCAGAGTGGGCAACAGGCTGGGCCTGCACCTGGGACAAGAGGAAGGTGCTGGTAAGCAGGGTCTGTCTCCACCTGTCCAGGCACTAGGTGAGGAGAAGAAATTGGGGTAGTTTTGAAGGGACAGGGCCAAGGAAGGAAGGAAGGAAGGAAAATAAGTTGTGCCAATCTTGCCTGCAGAGCCTGGAGAGACTCCCAGCAGCCCTGTCCTGCAGCACCCACGTGCAGGGAGCCAGGGAAGTGCCCCACTCTCCTCCTTGCTGGCCCCAGGCAGCTGCAAATGGTCCACACCTATGTGGCTGCATGGTGGCTTATAGGGTTTCCAGCTCTGAAGGAACACAAGAGAAAACAACAGCTCTCCCTCACAGCAGGAATTGCTTAGGCAGGAGAAACATGCAGAGAAAATGAATTAATTACTGCACAGCTTGATTGAGAGAGCATCATTCAGCTTTGGGAGTCCAGTGGGCAAGATCAGTTCTGATTTTTCTGCTTGAGGCTGCCCATGGCCTCCCGGCTCTTGGTTTACATTGACTGTGACAGGTTCTACCATAAGAGCTGAGCAGGCTCTTAAACACCAGAGCACTTGGCCTCTTCCAGCTCAGAAAGGTGGGTCCTGCCTCCCCATGAGGATTTTCATACCTTTCTCCTCTCAATGAGACTGATACTATCTGCCCAGGCCTGCCAGTTTCTTCATCCCCTCTCCTGTAGTCACAACTTCTAAATAAAGCAAAAGCAGCAGCCTTCTCTGACACCAGAATAGCTTGGGCACCAGCTACTCTTTGGTGAGACTCAACGCCAAGTCCTCTCAGAGGGCTCTACAAACTACTCCCTATGAGGGCTTTTTGCTTCCTGTTCCCTTTTCCTGCATCTTTGACAGAAATTATGCCAAGCTGACTTCTCCGAAATGAAAAAGAATGACAATATTCAAACAAAGGAGATTCAGGCCCAGATCTCTAGTGGGAAGACCAGCCTGCCTTTGAGCCTCTCACATTCTTCACCAGGCCAACTTCAGGCAGCAAAGGGCTGGTGGGGAGGGTGCCAGAGCAACTATCACACATTCTTTCTGATAGCAAAGCTCTCCGGGTGGCTTGTCCTCATCTCATCAGCTGTGCTGATGCAAGTGTTTATGAGACTGCTGGTTAGGTAGACAGCCTAGGTTTTTCCAAAATCTCCTCCTAGCAACTCCCAATTGTTTCGCTGATTCAGTTTCATCAGTGCTATTAATGAGATGCAGGGCCACAGCCAGGGCAGGCAGCAGAATCTCTTTAAGGGGGCCTTACCACAAGAGGAGACATACCACGGGGTTGTTCTCACAACGCTGTGGCGCAGCAGGAGGCAAAGCATTTGCATCTCCAGACACCACAGATGAGTCTGTCTATTTTTAAAGTTGCTTTTCTCAGCTGTGATCCTCTCTAGTCATAGGCTTCATGGCTGCCAAAAAGATAGCTTCTATAGAGAGTGAGAAGTAGGATTATAGCTGAGCTGAAATGCAGAAAAACTTGCCAAAGAAAGCAAAAAAAAAGCATTACAGGGTAGCCCTTTTTTTTTTTTTTTTTTGTGGACCGTTTGTGTTTTCATCAAGTATTTTTCTTCACCTTTAATTCATAAAATTCACTTCTTGTATTCCCATCATCAGATTTCTCTACACAAACATGATGACTAAGTTTAAGTTTCCACTCCCAGAGAAATACATGGCTACATTTATCCAAAGTATCTTTCTTAGTCAATTAAATTTATAAATTCATACCTTTGGTACATGATGGCAATCCTGAACACTGCTGTCATCTCTATCAAAACTTACTCGTTTGCCTGTAAGAGTCCATATCTAGGTAGTACTTTTATTATGGCCTCAAATAAACAATAAAAAATATATTTCCTTTTGACAGCTTTAGGACTGAACAGGGCAACTGTGACAGAGGTTAAAGATGAATGAATTTAGTAAAGTAAGTCAGACACCACACAGACCCCACACTTGTAGAGAGAATTTTCTCTCTACACTAACCAGACCTATGTCATCTTGGGCATGCTTTAGGTTAAGATTCAGCACAGCAACGTTTTCAAACTAGTAAAAAGCCAATTTCCATTTTCACCATTTCAACATTCCTTACATCTAGCCCAAGCTGCTGGTGAGCCTTTTGTTTAATCAAGAGTTCCACATTATTTTTGTAGGCAAACTTACTAACACCAGGCAGCTTTGTGGTTGAAAGTAGGAGCTTTGCACAAAACCAGTAAACCAGACGATTTTAAATTTTCAGGTAAATCAGAGTGGCTCAAATGGAGTAGCAGAAGAAAAATAAGGATTGAAATGGAAAAGTGTGTGTAATTTCTTCACAAGTTAGGAGGGCTGGTTTCTATCCTCAAGATTAATCTCCTAGGATCCTGTTTTATTTTAGGAATCCAGAATAATTGATTCATGATGACTCTTTGCAATCTTTTCTTACACAGATCATATCCAGAATCTTATCCATATAGGAATACAGTGCTTCTGTCTTAAAATTTCCTCCGTTCCTCAGTACCCACTTGAGCTTTGGAATAATTTATTTACTGTTTAATGACAGTAGCCCAACAGCCAGAAGGAAATGCTATTTTCAGTCAGCCCTGCTAGCCTGGCTGCAATGCGGACACAGAAGGTGGTTTGTGGGAAGATGCTGCTCTTTATCTCCAAGCACCACCCACTGTCAGTTCTTACACCATATTGCTCCTGCAGCACCCATTTCCTGGACCTAATAATGGGGCTGGCAGGCTCACACATTGTCCTGCTATCCAGCTGAGCTTCTCACACAGACCTTTAAAAAAAGTGAAAATGCATAGAGTATTGGAGAGAGGGGATGGGAATCACATCAAAGTCCAGGTGCCTCAGACAGCTGTGTCACACAGCCAGCTGCCTTCGGTATCTGGGTCCTGTCACCACATCAGTCCTGCCCGAGCACATTGCTTCAGCAAGGGAGAAAACAGGCACAGGGAACTTCTTTGGCAGTAGGAGTCCCAGGAGAGAACAGCCCATCTTCAAACTACTTTCTCTGTCTAAAATAATTTTGTTGCTTTTCAGCCTGGGACAGAGCAGAGCAGGAAAGAAAACTGACCTGATGTACTTACTTATGCCTATGCTTTTTATTTTTTTGCCATTTCCTTCATTCCAGACACAAGGGATGCTGTCCCAAGTTTTCCAATCAAGCTGTATCTCTTGTGGGCAGGATTTCTGAGTGTTTCTGAAGATAGCATCAGAAACATACGCTGCAGACAGACAGGAGATAGAGGCTAAGCAAGTACTGGAAGCCCAGTTTTAACACAACCCCCTCACCAAATATGCAGTTATCCTGTAAGAAAAGCAGTTTTCAAAGATTTCCTATTGACTTAAGCTAAGACATGTTAGCAGGAGAAAAAATTATTTTTTACAGTGAATGAGACTGAATGAAAGAGACAGAACTGGAAATGGTGTTGTAGTAATTCTGCATTTAACTCTGCTCATTTCTTACAAATCTTGTGTCAGTTTCCTACCTTATTTTATGTAAAATTTGATTTCAGAACAAGGTTTACAGTTCCTCAGCAAAAACCCACATCTACACAATTGTGGTTAAGCTCACCTTCACCAGGACACTGGTGCTGTATCTTCCACCATCAGTTTCGTTTTCGCTCCTGGATGTGGTTTATCTGTTAAACCACTACTGTCACTCAGCTCGAGTGTGCCTGCAGCAGCTTGTCCCCAGAAGCTTCTTGGAAACACACGCCTGAGTTCTGCTGAGAGACAGCCACTACAGCACTGGGAGTTACCTTCAACATGAGCTGAGTGAGCGCACCCTGAATGCTGGTCAGCAGCTTGCCATCCCAGAGGGGCTGCTGCCCAGCCTCCCTGGAAACACTCCCCAAGGGAACCAGTGGGTGCAGCTTGTCACACAACGTCTCAGAGCCAGAGCTCCGTGCACATGATTATCCAGAGAGGACTGGTAAGCTCCAGGAGTGCGACTAGCACAGACCTCAGCATGTCCAAGGCTTTGTCACAGGTCCTGATCAGTAGGGTGGTGGTTCCACAGGTCTGTGAGCCAATCCATAGGCACGCAGGGTGCCGTGGGCTCAGCTTGTTCCTCCTGTCCTTTCAACACGGTCTCAGCCCAGTTACTGAGCAGTAGCACAAGGAACCAGTTCAAGATGCTGACCTAGCTGAGCGAGCTTTCTTTGCTGAGGTGGTTTATGGCTGGCTCAGATGCCCAGTCTGGTTCACTGCAGAGCCCCATGGGTGCAATGCTGACAGGAAAAGGGGTGGGTGGGGATGGGAGGAGGAGTGAGGGTAGGACTTGGCAGTTTACACTCACAAGGATCTCCGCCCATGGCCCCACTCTGAACAGCAGACCCTGTGCCAAGAGGCATGCTGGTGGCCACTGTGAATTTAAAAAGACTCCAAACGCGGACACAGTTTTCAGAAATAAACCATTTCTTTTAATTGGCAAGTAGAACACACATTACAGGTTATTAGTATTTTATAAACAATATTAAGTTACAAATACATGTTAAAAATTGCAGTTCATGGCAGCTAAAAGCTTGGAGTCCTAAATGCATCTTTGCAATGCTTCATTACTTCCCTTTCCCCAGTCTGCTGGGTGAAGATGAATAAAAGATCATTTATCATCTACTAGAAGGTGGTCTACTATATATTTGAACAAAACCAAAACTTAATTCCTAAGAACGTCACTAACAAACAGAGGCATTCAAAGTACTTTAGCCATCTTAAATCATGTCAGATGCAATGAGGACACAGTTAAGAACTATTCTTTAACACCTGAAGCAAAGACACAGACATCTTCACATTAAACTGATCAATGCTTTCTGATCCAACTCAGCTTAAAACCTGTACTAGCTTCTACCCCACAGAGGCCTAAAGTCCATCATGCAGGCTTCCGAGCCATCAAAGCTAGATGTTTGTATATCAGACCCTTACACAGAGAAAAATTATTGTGTACAACTAAACAGCATACATAAATATGCATTTAACATTTAGAAGATCTTTATTCCTCTCCTTTTGTTGGTATTAGTGAGATGCACAGCTCATTCCATTTTTACTACACTCATAATATTAACAAGTTATCATTATGCATGTTAATGTACTAAATATCGCTTAACAAGTCTCTTTTAAAAAGTATTTAAAAACATTTTTGGAAAAGTAGAAATCTATTTTCCAGAAAAGCAAGTGGTACTAGGATAGCATGGACTCCAGTGCATAAACATTCTTCCAGAGAAAACCCATCTTGACGGCTTTTGTGCCTGGGAACTCAGCTGCCAGATTCATATTCTATTTGTCCTTCTCGTTGTGGTGATAAAAGGTCATCAAGATCAGCTTACCTTGCCTTTCGGTTGGCAGATTTTCAAAGACTACAATTCACTGGACTGTGTAAGAGAGACACGTAGCTTTGACATGAGTTCATTTCTTTCTTACTCATATTTACGAGAGTCAGTTTTATTATACTGCTGAGATTGCATCTTCAAATCCAAAGTCTGCTGAATGTGCCTGGAGAAATGATTTCGTATCTCAAAAATATCAAGAGTACCATTCAGATTTGAATTTCTATTAAAAACTGCACAGTTAGCAAAAATTACACTGCTGTAAAAACAAAAGGCCTGCTCCTTGGCCTGCTCAGAATACAAGCTACAATGTAGATGATTACACCAGAGGGATTTTTCTCTGCTTCTCTTCTAAATGCAGGCATTAAAAGTAAAGTGTTACTAAGCTTTTCCTAAGAGAGCACGCAGGGGATGTGGCATAATATACATTAATCAGGAAAAAAAAAAACAGTAACAAACAACCATTCTAGAAAATGCTGCATATTAGCAGCATGCTTGGTTTCCAAAACATAAGGAATTGCATGGGAGTTGTCAAGATGAAGTCCACACACCTCGATCATTGAACTGATCACTAGATTCCAAGAAACCAAAGCAAATTTAAAAATACACATGACAACTGCCTAGAAGGCAGGGTTTTTTTCATCTGTCAATAACCAGATGAATAAAGTGCATAGCAACTATTATAACAGTTTCTTGAAAAGAGAATACGTTTACCAAGTCTCAAAGTTTGTAAGCTTGACACTTATCCATACATTTTGCTACATGTGTGGCTTCCCTTTTGTTTTGCTATTTAGCATCACTAATCAACCCTTCAGCACTGTCCTGTGATTTCCTTTGCATTTCATATGGAATGTGCTGAGATCTCTGACTGTTGCCTGATGTACGTCTGGAAGCTCTTATCACCAATGGGATGTTCTCTAAAAGAAAAGAAAAAGCCAATATTATACACAGAGCTTTCTGTCAGGACATGAAAATGTCAGAACAGAAAGTGGAACACACAGGAACTTTTTCCCTAAATTTGATTTTCAAAGTTGTAATTGTAATGTTAATACTACATTTTACTTGAGCTAGAAGAACTGACTGAATTGATCCTCTTTTTCTGTCAGCCATATGCAGAATGCTTTATGGGTACACAAAATACAGTCGTGTGGCTGTGTCAGCCACTCTTTCCATTTTTAAACCAACACTCCAAGATAAGCTGGTAAACACATGTATCTTCTGTTATTAACTGCTCAGCTCACCAGCACGGGTTCAAAATTTAAAACCAACAATCTAACAAACCCACATTTAGATTTTATGAATGAAACTGCATTAAAAACAAGCATTTAAAAATTCCTTACAGTCCTTTAAAATATTGTGATATCAATTCTAAGTCACAATGCTGCTGTGTATGTATTTGCAGGATCTTTTTTGGACAAAATATGGTGAAAGCCAGGGCATAAGCAAGAGAAATACCATTTTCCAGGATTGTTCATCTGTTTGTACAACCCATTGTACTTACTGACTTCCATACTTTGTCTTCTTAAATTTATCCCTCTTATACTGAGCATGCTCCTGCTCTAAAGTTCCAACACCTTCAATAATCAGCTTTAGTGTTTTATATGTCTCCTTAGGGTCATCAATGATGAATGTAGAATACTCTTCTTCTTCAGGTCCATCATACACAGATTTGCTCCCACAGGCCTCTGGAGAAAAAAAATAAAGTACAGGAATAGATATCAGGCAGGAGGAAAAAAGCAAGACAAACGGACTAAAAATACTCAGTCTGGGGTTCATGCAGTTTCTTGGTTTGCTTCTGTATGACCACCACAGAACTGTGGCTGACATCAACAGCAGAAGATCCCTGTCCTTTTGCCTGGCCGTTGGGAGGCACAGAGGCTGTCCCATGCCCATTCCCTCTTCCTCGTCTTGTATTGAAAGGGCAGCAAGCCTGGCAGCTACTCCTGGCTGGGTGGGAAGCTGTCCTTTGCTGCACAGGCAATGCTTTAATCTCAAATGCCACTATCTGCACCCCATGCACACATTTTGGAAACTGCCACAGGCCTGCCTCTGCCACTGTGCTGCAGGGTTGGCCTGCACAAAGTCAGGTATTCACTGGCTGGGACAGGTTCCATCCCCAGGCAGCAAGTACAGGCTGATTTTAAAAATACATCACAGGCTGAAGTAGTCGTGTTTTACCACATTACCCCTAAAAGATTCATACCATAAGCATAAGCAGAATATGCCATGACTACTGCCTGGCTGCCTGCTTTATGACATATCTGAAGGGGCAAGTTACACTTCTATACCTTCTGATCTTACCAGGGAGCCTTCCTAAGAGATCTGGACACTGACTACCCATGAACATCCACAACGTATTACCCATGTGATCTACTCCTGCACTGCAGCCGAGTGTATTAGAAGGGGAAAGAAGGGGAAAGAGTATTTTACTTTGTCTCCTTCTACTTTACTGCTGTCCCAGTCTCAGCTTTCAAATTCCCTTCCCCTTGCTGCAGTGTCTGTGCCAGACCCGCGTCCTTTTCCCCAACACCGAAACTCGATCCTGGCTCTGGCAGCGAGGATTCGGAACAGGGGAAAGCTGGGCACCAGTTCAGACAGCTCGGAAGTGGTGAGGATCTTGAGTTTGCAATTGCACAGCAGCCAGGAACAGATTAAAGTGCTTTCCAGTCTGTGTGTTTGACACCACTGGCTTATCTCATATTATAAAATAAAGTCCTATTTAAAGATCAGTGCCACAGTGAAGGCTTCCCCGTCACTCCCTGTGCTAAACTGGGATTTCAAGTCTGGCACTGTGTACACCGGATACTTCTCTTGGCATGATTACTAGTACCAACTTCCTCTGCTGTCTCTTCTTTCTTTTATTCTTTCCATCACATCTCTGCTTCCCTCAGCTCCTGAAGGTTTCCCAGCCAACACTCCACTTTGCAGCATTTCACAGGCATCCACAGGTCATCCTCGACGGGTAATTCCAAAAGAGCCTTCCTGAAGAAACCATTTGTATCCAGCCTGTTCTTAGGATCTGAATCAGGGAATGTGCACATGACTTCTGGTAACACAAAACCATATTCCACTGAAACCTCAACTTTGCTGGTGCTTCTTGTCAGGATCAGTAAACCTCTGGGGTTCAGTGCTGGCTCTGATTTGTCAATTCAGAGCACCCAAGCAACGCCCTGTGCCTATGCTATTTTAGGATGATGTGGTTAAGACCATATTTCAAACAACTGTTATTACTCAAAGAACTTTTTAGAGACCATGAGATTGCACCAAAAATAATACACACAACTGCCTTAAGACAGCAGAAGGGGAAACAAGTGGAATAAAGGCCACTGTGTTCTAGGATGTGATTTGCAAGGCTGGTCGAGCCAGAACATCCCACTTTTCACAGGTATTTTTGCCTTGGTAAGTGAATTGAAGATGCAATGATCTTTAATCCTCACCTTGCATTTTCTCCAGTTTTGGCATATACAAGTTGAAAAGAGAGTAGATGCGCTCCGTTTCTCTATCTCCATCTATATCCAGTTGTATATTTGCTGGCAGGCCTCTGTAAGGCATCAGGAAGAGAGGTAAAAGTTGTATGCTAAACAGTGTATTATGGCACATAAAGCACTTAACAAGGAAAACAAAGTAAAAGTGAGTTCTCGTGAAAGCCAACAGATTGTGTGTAACAGAGCTCAAAACCTTCCATTTTTTCCCAAAAGAAGAAAAGTTCAAACTTCTTTATTCCTCTCTTTATCCAGCACCCTTTCACTGACTTGAAAGCAGAGACTGTATCAGTACCTAGACATTCGGTGAATTAGTCTGCTACAACCAGATGGAGGAGCCAAAGCACTGAACTTTCAATCACCCAGGTCTTATATTCTGAGTCTAACTACCACTACAGTCTTGTTACTCCTCTCATTTTAGATGGAAATTCCTTCCCACAAACCAGACAGTACATCTTCGTTTACGAGAGAGCATGAGCTGCCCCCTGAAAAGATCAGTTTAGAATTAAATCTATCAGCAGATAAGTGCTTCAGGAATTTGCAAACAGGATATTGAAGGGATTTCTGACATTTTTATTAATGGCAGATGATCAAAACCAAAGTATTTTATCCCATAGTCAACTCCTATCACCATCTTTAATTCTAAAAATGTCAACATTTTGATCAAGACATGCAGAATCAGGAATACCAATAGATGGCCTTTGAACACCTGTACACCTGGCAAATCTTGGTTAAGTGTGCACCTGCAAGTCACCCTGCAGAGAGAGACAAACCCATGGCAGTAGCTACACCGATGGCACGTTAGAACCCTTACCCTGTGCAGGGTGTGCAGCCAGGGGTGTTATCTGCAGTGGCTTTACAGCAAAGCCAGTGGCCATTAAGATAGGCCGAGGGATGGTAGACCGTGAGGCGCTTCTTGTTGCACTGGCTAACTTTGGTGAGGATATCGATCCAGTCCTTGGCCTCCACACAATTATTTGCTTGGATATACAGAACTCTCCTTTCAGGCTGGATCACCTGGAACATCTGCAAATAAACCACAGAATAAAGCACCAGAATGAGTCCGTGAACCTAAGACTAGACTCAGAGTGAAGATTTATTGCAGGAAAAACACAGCATACTAAAAGAATGGACAGATAAATACATTTCAACACAAAACCAAGCAGCAAATGTGCCCTTAAAAGAACAAGACCTTTCACCGGGTACAAGGAGTAAGATACCATTTCTGTAGGAGATGATTTACAAATAGCTAATATCAACTTGCTGCTTGGGTCTCAGCAAGATTTGTTGTCAGCCTCGGGGAAGCAATTTTAGTAATGCTGCAACTCCAAGTTTTGGAAGGCTGACAGAGGAACCCAGTGCTGGCCTGAAAGGAAATGCTCATCAGCAGGAGGCAGAAAAGAGAAAAACAAGAGTTTGGATCCAGCCTTAGTGACAGCTTTGCTTTAAAACTGCCATTTCTCTAGTCCTTCTAATATTTGTTTCAGCGTGACCCTTGCCTTTTAGTAATTTCCATGCTTCTGCACCCAACTATAGCTGCTAGTAGAAAGTCACTGAAATACTGTTGCTCTTTGATTGACATCAGGTGGTTTAAATAAGTACACATTAATCCTGCATTTTGGCTTGGCCACTGAAAATCTAAACTAAAGCTCTCCTGCCTGTTCAAAACAGCTTGCAACCTAAAAGGGTATTTATTTTCCTCCTCTTGAAGATGGAAATTTTTGATGCACACCATAATTGCTTGATTACACTGATCATGCACAGAAGATTACTAAGTTCAAGTTAGTGATCCTAGCTGCAAATTTTGGAATGCTAAATTTCCTTAATTTCCTCTAGCTTCTGCAAATGCTTAATTTTAGTGCAGGTTCTTCTCTCTTTCAGATATGCCTAAATTATCTTTCTCCCCTCTACTTCTTCATCTGATTATTCAAATCATTAGACATTACATTGCCCATATCATATGGAGTACAATTTTCCAAACAGGTGGTTTCGCTGTGCTGTTTTAAAAAGAAAACCAGAGAGGTGCACACACACACAAAAAAAGCCCAGCAAAAAACATGCGAACAAACCAAACAATAACAACAAAGCAGACCCAATAAAATTGAAATTTGCCTTTGTTTTTTACACAGACCTGAAATATTGGCCTGAATTCTGCACCTAGCTGGTTAGGAAAATGTTGCAGACTGGTACCAAGCACAATCCTTTCTTCCTTTGTGATACTTTTAGATGTGCATCATTCCAAATAGCAAAGGGAAAACTCAACCATTTCCCGGAAGTAACGGGAAGAACAGAAAGAAGGGGGGCCCCAACCCCGAATGTGACAACCTCAGATGTGACAAATCCGGAAATTACAAAACCAGACATAACAGAAATTTCCCTGGATTTAGTATCCCTATTGGTATCAGACATTAATTTGAAAGGCACAACACACCACGGCAGTGTAGGAGCTGCTTGGTGTGATCAGTCCAACAGTGCCGACTACACACCAGAAAGTCCTTTCAATAAAACTCTTCAGGGCATAACTGTCAATTTGAGTCTGGGAAACAGGGATGGAAGGAAGAAAAAGGAAGACAGGAGCGTGCAGTTCAACCCTCTGTCAACACAGAACTACAGGGAAAAGAATTTAAATGTCCTGCTGGGGTAAATGGAGCCTCCTGCATTGCAATAAAGGAACAGATTTAAGGAGTATGGCTTTGTGTAAGGGGATACCAACCAAAATAATCCAACATATGGCAGCAGTTACTGAGGAGCCCACAACTAAGCCAAGAATTTCAAGTGGCTGCAAGACCTTTACACTACCAAAACCACCGGCTGCTTCTCAAACAACACAGAAGACCCAAAGAGTACTTAAAGACACCCTCACATTCCCCAAACTGTGCTTAAGAACGACAAAGGCTGCTGGCCTTACTGCCAGACAGACAGATTTATCATGAGTGAGAAAGATACACTTGGTGCAATTCAGAACACAGATACACAGAGTATTTATACAAAATGTAGATTTTTATCACACTTAGCACCCATGAGGGAATATCCATTGCAAATACATCTGCTGTGGTGTTCTGAGAATTCCGGTCTTGCTGCAGTAATCTACTTATGTATGGCAAGAAAAATAGGAATATATTAACACAAGATGGTGGAAACAGTGTTTTCTACTGTTTATGGAAAGACTGAATGTTACTTTCTGGAATGGATGTAGTCACCTTGATTTCCCAGGTAATACTGAATTTAAGCAACCGAAATAGCACAGAGTTTTTGATGTTAACAATAAAGGTATATTTTTCCTATAATGAATCTTCACAATACAGACATTTTGGATGCTCAGTCTAGCTCAGTAGACTCAGCATAAGTTACAGAATTAAAGCTCAGCACCTGTCCACAGACAGTGAGTTTCATCTCAACTGTGTGGCTGCTTTCAGTTCAATCAAGTTAGTTTGCAGAATGCAGTTGGCAACGGTTCATCACATGTAACAGCTGCCTTCTGGTAGCCTAAATTATTTTGCAGCTTGGTTGGTTTTTGCCTATGTAGTAGAGTTATAAACACCAGAGCAAACTACAGTACAATTGAGATGTGTTCTAGAAGCAGGTGGAACTGAAACTTACTCCATGTTTTAGCAGAGAGAGATGCTACCAAAATAATACCTGAAACTGGGAAATACTGAGGAGCCTAGAATTGTATTTCACTTTCAACAAAGAGCTGTCTGAGGAACCTAATATCTAGGGCAGGATTGAGCACTACCCTGCATGGTGCTCACAAGCAGTGTAGATGGCAGGAAAGACTTAAAGGCAGAAAAAGATAAAAGTCACAACCATTTACGTGTACAAATAAGTCTGTAGTAGATGCATGTTCAGAACTGGAAAAAAAACCCGAGCTCTTTTCTTGTCTAATTTTATATAGAATTTTTTTAAGGCCTGGACTCAGCTTTACAGGCAGAGGTGTATGAAAAAGGCTCCCAACATCACCCAAACTGATCAAGTCTGTTCTTACACAATACGGAAGTTGGCAGTAGTGTTCCATGCATGAGAAATACAGCTGTATTTTATTCCCCAATGTGGCAATCAAAATGGTAAACCATACTAGCACAGCACAGATGTTGTTTTGGTACATAACCTAACCCAAATTAAATATAAATACACAAATCCATATATAGATGTACTTTCATTAACCAATAAAGAAACCTAACAGCTAATAAAGAAGTTGTGATCCTTCACCATTATAAGCAGCGAGTTCCTTCCCACCAGAGAGGTCTGACAGAAAGGGCAGGGACTCGATCATCTTACCTGTGTGTGACCTTAGAGAGCTGACAGCTGATCAGCAGTGCTCAGTACTGCATGTGCTGCACATCACGAAACCCAGAGACTGCTGACTGGGCTGTTAAGAATCTGAATGGGCTGTACTTTTGGAAACTCCTGCTACTATATACAGAACAAGCAGCTGTGGTTGTACATCTTTCAATAGAAATCCAATCCAGGTTTCAAAAGGGGAAAAAGGCTATTAGGCTGGTGGATCTGGAGCAGCCTAACAAATACATTAATGAAGATGACCTACTTACATTTTTCATTTTAAAGGATTCCTCCTCTAGTCTTTCCACTGCCAGAATGTTTTCAATTGGAATGCTACACAGAGGGTGATCACCTGCAGAACACACAGACACACAGATAATGAGCCACTTACTCACAACTCATCTTCACCTTTTGCCCTTTTTCTAAGGGCTGATTCAGTTTCTTTGAAGACCATTTTGACTGCATAAGAAAAGAGGGAAAATCCTTCACTCAACAGGGGTTTGCTAGCATGGTCCTTAAGTATTATCTTAAGTACATTTCTATTTTCAGCTGCACTACCTTACACTAGCAAACCTCTTAGAAACTGATTACTGCAGTAAGATGCTGTAAAGGTGACAATGAAATCAATCACTCCTGTCAACTGAACCGAACTAGTGGTGATGCAAGATCTCGAAGTTGACTGTGAAATAACGACTGGCATGATCTGAACATACTTCCTTATCTTTCTTACTCCCTGTGTACTTACATGATGGAAGGAAGTGGTATTTGTTGTGTACTACTGAACAGACAAAAACAATTTGCAAAAAGCAAAATCCTTGCTATTAGGCAACATTAACACATTTTGAAAATTCAAAGATTGCAGGCAAATCCCTGTCTGCTGCATCCAGTTGTGCCAACACTACAGAATTTATGAGCACATGCTGAGGTGCATCTGAGAATGTTCAATACAAACCCAAATTCCAGCTTGAGGTTTGTAAGTTTTGTTTCCCAGGACAACCTAGGTACTTATGAAACCTACAGATGATGTTAAAAACTGATATTAGACAAATATTATCAAATACTTTGCTAACTGACAGGGTGTTTTGCTATCAAGAAGCTTCTCTAACTGTCAATACAGACACTAAAAAAAGAGCAAGAACATACTGGCTGACAGACATGCCTGCACTGTGTCTTCTACAGTTACAAATCTAGATCTCAGTCTTCTACTCCTACACAATCCTTATGTTTAATCTTTGCTTTAACATATCAAAACAAGACTGGCAAACCTTTGTTACCTTTGCTTTTCTGATAGGTAAACTCATGGTTTGTCAGGCGAAACCATCTCTTCTTGAAGTTTTTCATACCAAACCGTTTTCTTCCTTGTGCTCTCTTGATCATGAACCTAGTAAACAGGGCACCAGTTGTTACAATCCATGCTTAAGTATATAGATTTATACATACAGGTATATACATACAGATATATGTCATCGCACTTGCAAAGCTTTAGGAGGGGACAGAGTGTTTTCTAATTATTGAGGTCTTTTCTTGGCAAGGAAAGGAGGCACATTTGGATAGGTTTAGTGCATCTATTAGTCAGGTCTGTCCCTTTTCCAGATCCAGATGAGGGGCAAGACACGTAACTTGACTTGTAGTTAGTTAACTGAGCTGCAGTTTGTGCCCTTTCTGCAATTACAAATCCAGCTAAATGGTTTCCTAGTACAGCAGAAAAAAGGCAGAACACAGTTAGTACTGCTCTGCTAAGCTCGACCTGTTGACTCTACATGCTTTTTTTTTTTTTTTTTTAAAGCTGTGAGAAAGCTCAAAAGGTTTAGACTGTGTTTAATAATTAAAAGGCAGGTGTAAAGCCTCTGGAGCATAGGGACTGTACCCTAACATGCTTTAATCACTCTCAAGCTCTAGAAAAAAAACCAGGATGCTCCACAGCCTCCTTTGTAATTGCACGTAGATACTGCAGTTGGAAATGCAATTTCAGTAGCATACAAAGTGATCTCAAGCCTGGAAGGTAGAGCACTCCCACCTGTTTTTTAGCAGATTAGGCGTCTTCATTTAGTGAGCTGTCAGTTTTAATTAATTTCAAACTTGAATGAGTTTACTGTGAAATTAGTTTACTGAGAAAGTGTGATGCATCCACCACCTTCTTAACCAATCTTAAATCAATCCAAAAGCTTCAATGTGACTTTGGTGACTTCATACTGCTCAGCATCACTTCTGTTGGATAAGAATGTGTGTGCATACGCAGTAGAGAATTGATAACAGCTACTCTGCACATTACATTAACTATTGTGCCAGATACAGAACTGTATAATGGAGCGGGTAAAAACTACTTACTACAGAGTAGTTTTTATCAAGTAGGAAGGCACTATACAGCACAAAGAGCCCACAGAGAGAACAGTGAGTGACCTGGTTTAAGATTTTTCAATAGCAGAGCTAAAATGCTTAGAACAGCTAATACTGTTTCTTGCTTCTGGTACCTTCAGTCACAAATAACTACAATACGTCTGACCAAACCACAGATCTGTTTAATGCTCAAACAGAAACCCAAGTTCCTTCAGAGTTTAACTGGTTTGTAACCAGCTGGGCTGGTGCCTGCTGCTCATTCCAAGTTGTGTGGGCAAAAGCTGACAAAGACTGTCTACAGCAGCAGATTATTTTTTTTTAACTGGTTATAGTTACACATCTCTCATTCTTAAAATGGTCAGACAGTTACTGTCTTGGTCCTTATTATTGGAATACTTGATAAATATTTAATAACGTCGTGTGATTCAGATGGTCACCAGGCCCATTGGCAGTAGCCCTCATAATTCCAGGTTAAGGCAAATTTCAAAGGAAGAACTGATATCCTGAGGCAGGACGACATGCTCTTCAAGTTAGTTTCTAGTCCTTCTCATGCCAACACTTAAAGGTGACTTAAAATTGCAAACTCCTACAGAGCCTCCCCTCTTTGAAAAATGCAAACTCCATATGGCAGAGCTAAGAGCACATTTCTAATTAAATTCTACATAGTTGACGTAGCCAGGAGAAAAATGTGCTTTTATTTTCCAGAGATAGGTGAGAAGCATTCAAAGGCACAGAAGTTATAAGGTCAAATTCTTTGTTTCTAGCAATTGCAAAATGTATGAGAAGTCAGAGCAAATAGAAGCACAAAGGGAAAAATAGTCCAAGATTAAACCCATTTCAGTACAAGGTGGTTGGAGATACTGTTTCTTTTCATGCCTATGGTAGACCTGAATCTGGATCTGCCTTAGCTTTGCTTTCAAGTATTGACATGCCCTTTTCACCAACAAAAACAAATAATTCCCCTTTTCATTCTCTTCCTTTTGGAAAGAACCAGGCAGGCAGCTGTAAAGCAGTGATGGCATGATTGATGTCAGCAAACCCAAGTGCCAATGGCTAATCTTCTCATTCAAAACTACATATAGTATAGCTTTTCACTTGATACTCTTAATAGAGGCAAAGATAGATTAAAAACACAAAAGCAAGCAAAAATATTGCAAAGGCAAATAGAAACCCCACTAAACAGCCATTCACTCTGGAGAAGAATCAAATCAAAAGCTGTGAAAAGTCCCACAACAAAACATGGTAATAATGCAAAACGTAAAAGAAAAAATAGACTGCTGAAGGCCACTTCTTAACCTTCAGAGTAATTTACATGAATACTACTTAAGAAGTGCCTAGAAAATGTATGGTCTCTTCATCACTTCCAGTAAGTTCTTCAGGATCCATACAGTGCTTCTTGGTGCCCTGCCTACAGATAAAAATCCTTTATTCTCCTCTTTACAGCCGATTTTTGTTTTAAGGAAAAAAAATTAAAGGTCAACATCAAGAAATGGGTAACTAAATGTTCTCTGCTGGGTTTACACAGGCATTTCAGGATGGTTAAACAGGGTACTTCCTCCCCGAAGCTAAGTCAGACAAATCTACTGCTGCAAAGGACATGCTGTCAGCCAGTAGCTACAGCAAAGCAGCAACTGCCTCTACCATCTTACCTGCACGAACTATTACCATCAACTTTCTTTACTGTTAGTTTAAGAGTCCTTACAACAGCAGCCACAGGCCGAGCAAGAAGAGACAGAAAAAAATCAGACAGGAGCAAAAGAAAGACAGAGGCAGAAAAAATGTTTTACAGTTAGAGGGTAAATGCTACGAACTATAAATTTATTTTGAAAACCAAAAGAATGATAAATGTACAGAATTAAAATAGACAAAATTGCTTCTAAGGACAGAGGTTTATCAGAGAAGTGAACTGTCAAGGTTAAATGAGGTAGTCATGTTTTCATTGAAAATGTAGTTTTTGCGTTACTTAAAATGACCGTGAAGGCTTACTTGCAAACAGTATTTGAGCTTACTGAGCTCTGATGAATTTGGATTTTTTTAGTTCCTTCCTTCCAGCTCAAATAAGTTGTTTCTACAGCGCACTTATATGATCTTAACAGCTCAGTTTTGTAACAAAAAATGCCAACAATTGGTATCTGAAACTAACATAGCATATGGAACATACTTCCCAAAAAAGGAAAGGTACTAAAACTATAAACTGTGCTAAGTGCATGTCAAATTTCCCTCGAAATGGCCATGATAATAGTTAGCATATGTATCTCATAGGGCAGCAAAAGCAAATTCCATTTGCAGGCTTTGCTCTCATTGAGTTATTCAGTATCTGTCTTCACAGTCTTCCACTATTTTCACAGTGGAATTTTACAGCTTTTATTCACTAGAATTCAGGAAAAAGACTCCAGCCTGATTTTAATACAATGCTGATTTAAGTTTATTTTGCCTTAGCTAAGCTAATTAAGTTCTACAGGCTTCTCTTTCCTCCACTTATTTCAAAACACGTTTATATTAAGATGCTTAAATCAAATGAAAATATGTTCAAACCAGCTACAGCAGCCACAGAGAGCAGAAACTGCAACACAAGAATTTTCCTACGTTCTTCTCTGAATGCACGAATGGAATAGGGGTGGCAGAAAAAGAGATGGCTGCCTTAGAATGCTAGTAAGCACACGAGTAGAGGGTTTTGTTGCACATGCATACTTACCCTTCTTTAAGCAATATAGGTTGCTCTATGCTCTTGTGATCTCTTCTTCCTGAAGATGAAATTAGATCTAGAAACTAAAAGGCAAACAAAAAGCAGAGGTAAAAATGACAGGACCACACCACCCAATTAAAATCTTTCAACATTTGCGCAGCACAGATCTACAACAGAGTATTTGTAAAAGTAGTTAAACAGAAAGTAATGCCAGAAGCTTGAGGAATTTGGGAGGTTTCCTGGGTTGTAACCTAAAAATAGCACAAAACCTCTTAAGCAGTAAAACTGCAGATGCCCAATACTTCTTGTGCCTCTTCTTTGTTATATGGATCTTTCACTTCCTTTTGGACTTAGCAGTTTTCATCACAGATCTGCAGCATCCTACAAAGTACACACATCTCAAAAGCACTAAGCAGCAGCTTGTTAATCCAACCTAATTATCAACAAGAAATAGATGCAAAGATATTTTACTACTGACATGCATATAATTTGATAAAAGTTTCTTGAATATTAGTTATCAGGAGTCTGCTTTTCTCAACACACTTCCTGGTTTACCAACAGTATGTATTGCTGTCTAGGATTCAACTTCAACAACACAGCAGGATTTTTAGAACCTTCACATGCATTACTTACATTTTTTACTGCATCTGCATATTTTTGTTCATTGAAATAGTCATAAAATGTAGCCATGTAAGATTCCTTGAAATTAGCCTGAAATATAAAGCCAAAACCATGCATATCATCACACAGTTTATACAGAAAATACTATTGTTAATAGCAGTAGGTCAGGAGGAAAGCTACTACAGATAAGACAGGGTTTTTTTCTGGCCAGAAGTGAAATAAACAAAGTGCTACTTTCATGTTATACAGCACACATTCATTAGTATCAAACTTTTATTTCAGAGAGGTAGCAGAATGAATTTTGTATGTTCAGTTACTCTAGTTAATAACACATTCTTCAAAGGCTTCAAAATTCTGCTTTGGCTTTTAATTTTCCTCCCGACAAGAAGTGTAAGAAAAGGAATTCTACTGTCTTGAAGGATTCATAATTGAGGTACACAGTCACCCACAGTTGCCTGTGTGTATCCTAACAAAACCCCAACCACCCCAAATTACCACCGACTACAGTAGTGAGATGCCTTAGGTACACTTATTTCAAACATCCAGATTATGGGCATCTAGATCTAATCTCACCACTGACAGAAAACTGAACTGGTATGAAAAGGAAAGTATAGCCCTTCCCTGTAGGGGAAAAGTCACCCTAGCCCTTACTGGGTGACTTTTCTCAGTTGAGTTTCAAAATGCTGAAACAATCGATAAAGCCCAGTAGAGCTGCTAATCATGTATCACAGATAAGGAGAGAACTTCACAGGTTCTCCTGATCATTATCTTTCTTCCAGAGGAAGGAATGAAGAGCTCTGAAATAGACTTCTAGGTTGGTCACACAATTTTGCTTTACTGAAATCTAGTTCAGATTAAGACAGATTTAGTTTTCCTCTAAGCATGAGAGGCTTATAATCAAAGCAAACATAACCAGTTTTGCATAAGCCTAGTGCAACTCAAGCATTTTAAAGGCTTAATTACAATTAATGATAAAAGATTAAAAAAATCACTTTCCTAAATTAAGCCATTAAATGAAAATAGCATACTTACAGATTTAGATTTTGATAAGCTGCCTAGTGTTTGAATGGTTTTAGAGATAAGTGTCAAAGTTCGAGAAGTCTGAGGATCCTAGGAAAGAGAACAATATTATATGGACTAGCTATTTAAAATAATGAACAGAGGAAGGTAAATGATATTTCTTCTTTCTTATTTCACTTGCAAAAGAGTAACAAAAATTAGAAAAGACCCCTAATAAAACACTGCAGGAAAAAGCTTGCTTTTATTTTAAAAGGTTTTTAGCTCTTAAGCCATCATGCTCCATAGCTATCCTACTGACCTTCAGACACCAAAGGCAATCACTCGCAAAACACAAACAAGGCAGTCCATGTCCTCCCCACCCCCAGTAAAAACAACTACTAGAAGCCTGGTGTGCGTTGCTTAACATCCAAAATATTTCCAACACTGCTGACAATCAATCCAGCATTAATGTGATGCAGCAAAACCGAAGCAATGACCTTTTCTTCCACAGCAGCTTAGACCATCTACCTTGTTTGTCCTTAAATTTCACTCTTCTTCCCACATCTCCCAAGTTCTTCAAATACAAAGTCATTCAACATATGCTTCATATCCAAGACAGATATAACAGATCTTTGAACTAACAAAGGTACTTTTCCTAAAGGCTATTAAAAGAATTGAAGAAAGAATCTCGATAGACAGACTATGGTGACACAACCATAAACATAGGTAGAAAAGAACCTGATACAGTACTTACTGGATGGTGTGGTGTAAGCTGAAAGAGGTTTGGAGAAAGAATGGCAGGAGCAAAGAACCTCAGGAAAATAAAGCTGCTGACAGCTGTGTACCTTACATCTAGGTCACCTATTAAAAAAAAACAAACACCTCTACTCAGCATTTCAGTAATCCTTCCTGAAAAGCCTCATGAAATTACCAGAGAGCCTTGAGAGAGCTAACTTGAGCATGTGCTGGATAATGTATATATTTGTGAGTTCCAGGATTAACTAATGATAGAGGATTTGGAGCCAGAGATCAGCTAGCCTAACCCAAGGAAATGTCAGTGAGAGCCTCTTTAAAAAAATAAGCAGGTTCACAGCGTAAGCTACAAGAACACCATTCACTTTTCCACCACACAAGGGAATTTCATAGACATCTGCTATTCCATATATGCACTGCAGTATGGTGAATAATTTACATAGTTTATGAAACGTTCAGCACAGAGGCCAACTCTCAGTTACCTACTTATAGCCCTGAGCACAAGTGCTGTACAGACTCCTAATGTATCTATTCCAGTTGGTAGTTACATTTTACTCATTTATTTAAACATAAAATAAAGAGCACGACAGCACAGTCTATGGTTTTCTGCTTGAGCTTCCCTACTCTGAAGTGACTGTTTAAAAGCTGAACTCATATTACTCTCTCTAAAACTTCCTTACTGTAAACTGCTTCCATTCATGAAAATACATAGCTTGGTTGTTTTGCTTAATTCTGGTTTCGCATTGCCCACTTACTCTCACAGAGTCAAAACAACTGAAGGACTGGAAAGAACTGTCTCTTGACAGCCAGAAAACCTTTGCAGCACATGGGCTCCTAGAGCAATGAGCTTGCAGTAACTCCAGTTTACAGACTGGCTTTTATTGCAGATCGACATATGAGCAGAAAATAATTCCACTGCATGGAATCTGCAGAATGAGCCATTACAAAACTCTCAACATTTGAAAATTGAGCATGCTTTGCAAATACTGAACCCATAAAAGATCATCACAATGATATTTTTAAATGCTGTTTTCCTTTGAAAGATGTTTAAGAAAAAACTCCAATCATCATCAAAAATCATGTTCCTTGTGGAATGAATAATCGTTGAGAAAACAGCATTAACATACTGCAGATATTATTTTGGATAAGCTGCTGTTCAATTACTACATCCAACAGGGATCATGCAGAATGCTAGACTACACCTGTGTTTAAGAGCTATCAGTTATGTAAAATAAAACAACATATATAAACTCACCTTGAAAACGTTTGGCAGCTGATTCTCTCAGTGAAAAGAAAATATCGCACATCACTGTAGGGCAGCTTACACCAGATTTTGTAATTACAGTAAAAATGCGATCAACATATTGCCTCAGATTTTCCTGAAAAAATGCAAAGATTATGACAAAATTAGTATAATTTTCTGCTGTGAAAAGTGGTACTATTCCTGGTTTTATTCATAGTGATTCCCACTTTCAACATTATACACTTGAAAAACAAACTCTCACTCAATTATACTGTTTGGGAAATGCACATATTCAAGTAGAAGAGCAAAAATATCATTCCTATCAAACCAAACATCAAATGATACAGCCGTATGGCATATCATTCCTTCTTGCAGCACTGTTTACTACATCATCAGCAGACTCATAGAATCATTAAAGCTGGGAAAGACCTCTCAGATCATTGAGTCCTACTGTTAATCCAGCACTGCCAAGCCCACCACTAAACCATGTCACCACATACACAGGCCTCTTGTACATTTCTAGGGATGGTGATTCCACCACTTCCTTGGGCAGCCTATTCCAGTGCCTGACCACCCTTAAGGTGAAGAAATTTTCCCCCAGTATGCAATCTAAGCCTCCCCTGATGCAATCTGAGGTCTTTTCCTCTCATCCTGTCATTTGTTACTTGGGAGAAGAGGCCAACCCCCACCTTGCTACAACCTCCCTCTAGCTGAAGAGAGAGAGGAGGTCTCCCCTGAGCCTCCTTTTCTCCAGGGTAGCCACAGGCTAAGTTATCCTTGTCCTCAGGGCAGCAGCAGAAGTCATTAACTTTCTACAGGTATTGCACTTACAGCATAATGTAAAGCTGTTGTGAAATAATTATAAGGATAGTGTCAAGAAAGCTTACAGTGTATTCTAATGAATGACAAAATTATTTGCAAGATCAAACTTCTGAGGACCTCAGTTAAACTTGATGGCATGAACAGAGACTGTCTTCAAAATCTAATGCATACCCTGTTATTTTCCAGGTTTTCACCATCTTTTAATTTCACAGGATCAATTTCACAAGGTTTATGGACCTGGCAGATCTAGAAAAAAATATAATGAAGAATTGATATATAAGTTTATCTACAAGTAGAAAAAGTTTTATAAAAATCATAATCTGCTAGCTTTTGAGATAAGACATAAAAGGCAAAAGCCAACTTTATAAACAGTATTTTTTTCTTTTGACAGCAAAGGTAAATTATGTGCGATCTTTATTTTTTTCCAAAAAGTAGCATTAATTCACTCTACCCTTTCCTTCAACTGAAATGCAGAACTGTTCTTTAGACTCTCTCAAGCAAGGCTGTTCAAGAAAAGTCCTATTTTTCCAAAACAGTCAACTTTGAAAGTATATCCATATTCTTTAAAACTTGACATTTTCTGATGAAACATTAAGACAAGAACAGCTGAAGAAATTGTCAAATCATTTAAAGGAAGTCTGTGGTCTGGAAGTATTGCCCAATTACTGCACTAAAATACCCACATCCACCATTCTGGACTGGATAGATAATAAACCACTGTTCCAACACATGCATCACATGCACAGTTATCTAAGAATAACTGTATCCCCTTTATACCCACTGGATGAAATGCATTACTTACAGCTTCACAACAGCTTTCTATTGTATATACTATTTATTAATTTCTCAGAAACTATATATGTTAGTTTTTATAAAACAGAGTAATGTGGTTTAACAAATAGAAATTTTCCTTTTCCTGTAATGCAATCCAGCTGTTTCTGAATTGGGCTACTCAGCTGTGGGTAACCTAACACACAGGATTTTAATGCAGAAACAAGCTATTAAGCATTATTCCCACAAAGTGTTCTTAAAATGAGAAGTAATAAACAGCATTTGTTCCCTGAAGGCCTTTACAATGACATTTTACCAGATAAACAGTCTAAACTGTTCTTACCTCATCTATAATTGGCTTTAGTGTAACTTGCAGATAATGCATCCCTGCCAGCTTCATTGTCTCATCAATGCACTTGGAAGTTAACGAGTTTCCTCTGAAAATGGTGTTTGGATCTCTGGAAGTGAACAATTTTCTGTAATTTAGTCTCTTTGTAATGAACTGCTAAGACATGGAAATAAAAGCAGCAGTGAAAGGTGACAGAATCCTGGGTTTGAATACACAAGCAAAACCTCCCTTTGACACCAGCCTGCCAATAAATGCAGTCATGCAGCATTTAGTGCACGTCCAGGGTATAACAGAAAAGCAGCAGCCTTGGAAAATTCAGAGGGACTACAGATCTTCATTGTATTAGCATTGTGTGCTCAGTGCACTATCCAAATACACAGCAACACACAGGCTCAAATCAAAGAGGTCTATAACACACGTGGGAAACACATCTGTTTTCACATGCTGCTGAACAGTGCTAATTTGAATAAGGGAAAGAGGCAGTGATTTTAGTCT
This sequence comes from Melanocharis versteri, assembly GCA_013397845.1. NCBI lineage: Eukaryota > Metazoa > Chordata > Aves > Passeriformes > Melanocharitidae > Melanocharis > Melanocharis versteri. Next base: position 110,511 of record VZTG01005253.1, on the reverse strand, counting down.
CACAACTACACTGGACATTGCACATGACCTACTACTGACAAAATGAACACTTGTGAGCGGGGAGGAAGAAGAAAACGCAGGCTCCAATGGCACAGCCATATTTTCTAAGGGACTTAGAGCACTGTTCTGTGACAACACAGTGCAGATCCCAGTTCAGCCCTGAGAACTGTGCAGCAAGGTGGCACCTTGCAGAGTCTCGGGTTTTTCTAAAAAGCTCTTTGACAGAACTCATCTTGGACTAGACATACAGCCTCTGTGACCGACAAAGCTTCAGCCAGCTGCTCTGTCACATACCTGTACCTCCTTGCTCAGCAATTTAGGTTATGCAAATAGGTACATAATCAATGATCTCATCTACAATACGCACAATCAAAACCTGTGCTTAGTGACAGGGGATCAAACCTGGATTTGAAGTTATTTTCTTGCTCGTATACACACTGATATGTTTTCTGTTTTTTACAGCTTACTATGGTTGTACTCATTTACAAGTAGCGAGCAATAGGATCAATTACTTCGCTGGATTCATCATTTTGTTTCACAAAAAAAAGTAAGCTCACTGCCTGTTACAAATGTCAGAAAGCCCTGAAAACAAACACCATCTTTGCTGCTTTATCACAGGAACACGACTGACTAGGGATCAGCAAGCTCCCTCATGCTGCAGCAACTGTGCTGTTTCAGCCAACCTGCAGCGCAGAAAAAATACACCTACCTACAGGAAGGAAAACACTTGATCCCTCAGACACTCTGAAAAGAGCCAACCCACACAAAGACTTTATTTTGTACTGAGGAAACTTACAGTCAGTAGCTGTCATTCCCCTTGACTCCCAATTATCTTTTCTACTGCTAGTCAAGAGCATGACTACACAGGCATGAGGCTTGTGGCAACAAATGTTCTTCAGGACCTGCTTGGTATGAGCACTAGATCTTACACTATTGAACTATCAGCCCACCAGCAAGTCAAACAAGGAATTCAAAAGAGGCAACCAAAAAAATCCAACCTCATTTTTTGTTATCCCTTGCCAAATTCAATCCCATCCTTGTCCTTCACCTTCTAACTGGGAAGATGAGACACACAGCTAGCCTTAAATATTCATGATTAGGAAGAAACTTGCTTTTTGTTTTGAACAAATTCAACGAACACTCAGCACTAAATGATTTATTAGCACACAATAAAGCTGAAATGATTTCATATGAACAGCTGAAGGTAATGTAGAATTTCAGTTATCAAATATACTTAAGACTGAGAAGAGTAAAAATCCCTGCCTCTCACATGCTAGAATAGTCTTGCAAATAATTTTCACAAAAAATGATGGAAACTCCTCCTAAAGCTCAAATTAACCAGATCTTGAGAGGAGTGAAAGAATCTAGAAAGAACTCTGCCATTCAGCTAGGAAGAACAAGCATCACCCTGACATTTTCTTCTGAAATTGCGTATTTCTAGAAACTGAGTGGGGGATTCTAGTACTAGCCAATGCAGTTTAGGTATGTTTGATAGCAGTTTGTTTTTCAGTACTTACTGAGTCCTCTTCACTTCAGCATTTGCAATGGCACTTATGAAAGGCACAATTCTGCCATAGTGTAAGAAAAGCCTGACAAGAGGTATGGCCGCTTCCTGTTTTTCTCTGCAAACTTCACCCAAAATATGTGCAGCTGATGCTGAAACAGGCTACACAGTGGAAAAAAAAAAAAAAAACTTTGAGAAATCCTTCCAGAACAATTATTCATTCTTTCTTTCTTTCTTTTCCCATTAGCTTCTTAATGCAGAACTCCCCGTAACAGCTGCAATAGCCAGTTACCCAAATGTCTGTATATAACGTGGGTGGATGTTACATCCCAGCTTTTGTGGGCTGTAAGTTCTGGTCACAAGAGGGCAGCAATTTAAAAACTATTAAAGTACAGTCTCTTTTTATTCCCCACATTTTTAATGGCTGTCTTTTCAGTAAATGTCACTTGCCTGGGAAGCAAGTGAAGAAGAAGAACGCTATCTAACCCTTTGCAATTTCAAGTAACAGGGACTACAGAACCCAGTTCTTTTACTGAAAAAACAAAAGCACCATTATAACTGTAAAAAGTATACATAAGGGCACACATGGTCCAAATCTCTGATGTTTCAGGATTAGTTCTTGGTTTGGGTTTTTCTCAATTATGCAAACAAACCTGTTCCTCTCCAGTAAAGGAAAACAATTGATCAGACTAAAAATTACTTGGCATTTTCAAATGCAAAATTAAAGAGTCACAGAGAATATGCTACTGCTAAAACCACTGTGTTCCTGGATCTGCCTTCACCCACCATAGAGCATGCAGATAAAGTCTCTGCAAGGACTGAAAACAAGCACCAGGGACATGCAGACCTTAACAAGGCTCTGAGGTCTGAAAAGGAAGAGCTGACCTCTCTGGTAATTACACAACTACGGTGCCAGCAAGATAGTGACAAACATTCAGAGACCCCTGTGAGGATGGATCTGCAAGTAAACAACAAACAACACAAGCCAATTACCTCAACATCTGCAGATTTTAGCAGGACATCTCTCAGCGGACTGTAATAGTCTGAGGAAAAAACATGGTCTTCAGTGTAAACCACATTTAACCTTAAGGAACCGAGGTCATCAGGTTTCAATGACTTGTTACCATTATCTCTGGGCTGCAGAAAATACCTGATGTGCAAAAAATAAGACAGAAACTTCGTGCTGAAACACAAGATTTTCTCAGGCTATACATGAGCATAGAGAAACTGTACAGATACACAGAGTATTTATATACATATCAAACTCTTGAGAGTTCTGAATCAGACTTCTTAATTAAGTTTGCCAGTCTGTTTTACACCAACTGCAACATGGGAAGTTCTGAACATAAAGATTTATGTAGATATGATTAAAAACCCACACACTAAAACCATAGCACTGCTGATGAACTGCAGTAAATAATATAAAAACAACATACTAGAACTCCCACATGCTACAGAGAGGAAGACTGAAACCTCTAATCACATTATCAAAACTTCTTGTTCTTACACTTGCTAAGATTACTTTGGCTTGCTTACAAAAAAGATACAAATTAAATCCATTTAAACTTTATCACATAGCAGTAATTACTCTTAAGTCTTCAGAGTAGACATATGTTTCTACTTATTCTCCAAAAGAAAAATGTCAAATACCATGCTTCATAAGAACTAGACTGTCGGAGGAATTTCAAAGGGAGTCTCAGTTCTCCTAGAAACTCGTCACCAAACTTCAAGTTACTGGCATTCCAAAGATCAACCCTGTAATAAAAACAAATCATTTAAAATATCATTAAGAAATTTTAAAAAAATTTTAAAATCCCAACCTTTTTTCCAAATTTGTTGGGGTTTTCCCCCTCAAGTCTGTGAATTAGAAAGACTTGAAGCTGTACAGCAATGGTTTCCAAACAGTAAAGAGATAACCTTACCTTAGATTTCTGAAGCCTTACAATACACCTCCATAAAACATCGGTGAAAAATAACATTCAGATGAACTTTTTATCATCTGTACTGTTTCCACTGTCCATACTGATAAAGATTCAGAGGCTGCCTGGCTATCCCAGATAATGGAAAAATACAGGTAAAATGGACACCAGGGGAAAAAGCACAAAGTTATTTAAGGACTGCGTATTGTCAGTCCCTGTCTAATCTGGGACTACTAACAGCTAAGTGGCAGCTCTACAGAATTAGTTCTACACAATTTTTCCCAGTTTCTAGCTCCTAGGAAGCCTCCTGTGTCAAGCACACATACTTATGGCACCTAAACTAGCTCTGTAGAGATATTCAAAGCAGTAGGATAGTTCCACCATTTGGTAGAGTTTGTATATTGGCTGAAGCTCACACGAATTTTGGCACTTGGTCCCTCACATTTGGGAAGTTCTGGTATCTGTCTGTAGATAATCCTTTCTTCCCTTTCATATGCTCTTCAACATCTGGATGGAAAACAACTGCACTGAGATTCAAAGCAGAAGTACTGGTGTCCAACCCAGCATGCAGGTAAACGCTACCATACCCACCTTGAGGCAAGGGTTTCAAACTCCAGGGCATTTGTTTCTGTATGTATTTTAAGGTTTTCTCTGAGAGCTATTTTTATTAAAAAACAAGATCAGCTGACTATTTTGCAGCTAAGTGACAGCTTGAATGTGCCTTGAACTTTTGGGGGGGAAAACAGTACATGGAAAGAAATACAAGTTTTCAAATAATGACAGTTTTTAGAAGAGCAGCTTTAACTTGGATAAGGTGCAAAGTCATCCAGCTGTGGACATATTTACACAACCCCCCTGGTGTCAAGCAAGTCACAGTAGACTGGCCAAGGAACAGATGTTAACAGCCCTGTTAAAGGTTTATCATATCTTCTGCAAGCACAGAATACATTACTCCTAAATCCTCTGAGCCTTGTATCTCTCAACAGTGTCTCCTGCATCAGGTGTCATACACTAGACACACCATCAGCTAACACTACGTGCCTGCTAGGTAAAGTTCTTCAGATTCTGATAATTTAGACAATATTTCTGCAGGGCAAGAACTCTCAAAAAGGAAATAAAACTTCTTCGAGAATTCGACCTTCTCTCTCCTTTCTCCATATTTGATGGGTTATTATCTTGCTAACCAGTTCAGACAGCTAAAAGCAGCTTCCAGAGGAGAGGAATCTTTAAGCCTATTTACACAGTCAAACTTACAATTTACCAAGTATTTACAGGCTACTGGTTTCTAGTTTATCCAAACTCTTTCAAGATGCCAACTAGCAGTAACACTTTCAAACACAGACAGCTAAAGGGTTTCCCCACAGTTACAGAAAAATATCAGTGCAAAGGAGATCTGTACAAGACAAACTAACAACTCAAAGTAGATCTCACACTACACAGTAAGCAAAGCAGGCATGCAAATTCTGAAGTTATTGATTTGTACTCTTGGAGTACAAAGAATAAACAGCACTTATTAAAAATGTTAATACACAAACCTCAGAGTCCAAAAATTCACTGTTTCCCAAGATTTTTAAAAGGCAAAATTATGACAAGTGTTATTCTGAAACTGGTCAGATTGCAGTCACAGAAAGAAACAAACAGGAGAGAGGGGGAGGAGAAACAATGAATTCACCAGAACATCTGGTCCCCAAGTGCTGCCTTGATATGCCCTGCCTACAACTTCCTACACCCACACAAAAAGAGAAAACTTTTCATAGCTTTAGAGAGAAATCATGAGAGACTATGTCTCCTCTTTACCCTGTGGAATTGTATTTTTCTCAGGAGAGAAAAAGAAAACAAATCCCCAAACCCATAAATTGTATGATCTGTCCAGAGGGCACGGGGGCAATCTAACTCTCACTAAACAGAGTGGAGGAAGGGAGCGGGGGTGGAAGGGGAACCCGAGATGGAAACAAAAACACACTGTCCCAGAGGGGACAAAAGCTCTAAGGAGAATTTGCCCAACCAAGACTAACACTTTATCTGCTTTTGCCTGTTATTTAAGTGCTTAATCTTTTCCTAACTATTTTGCAAGCCTCCTCTTAAACTATTCATCTGTACCACACTGTGATATATTGGTTTTCAGAAATGACAGACTTTTCTGAAGCTCAGCTCCACACACATTAGTGTTGCAGATGAGTCATTTGTCCGGAAAATACACTTAGCAAACAAAACAACTGTACAATTTCATTTAGTCCAGTAGTATAAAATAAGAATCACTGAAATATTAAGCAATATGCAACCACTGTACACCAATGTCTAGCGTCTCCTTCAAAACTATAAAAAAATCTATCAGAGAATCCTAGCTTTCATTTAATATCAGTGCATGGCTGAGCATCGTGGTTACAAAGACTACACTGGGACTTGTGAGAGATGGTGTAGTTGCCCAGTTCATCACATATATCCCATGGAATATGGGGCATGTTACTTCATATCTGCCTACACAATGCAAAGCTTTGCAGAAACAGTCTAGTGTATGTTGCTGTGCTGCAACACTGATACCACCAAAGCAGCTCAGCACTGCACCTGGGCCTTTGCTTTTACTCCCATGAGTCAGCTGTGGGTTACCCCTAAACCAGCTACTTTTGCACTGCCTGACGCAAACGTTCTCTGTGAAAGAGCACAGCTCTTGCCTCTTTCACGTATGAATAGTTTGCCTTTCCTGCCTCTGAGCCATGGCAAACACAAATCTATTAATGCTCTTGTCGTGCTGTGATACTGCATTGACAGGCTACATGGACCAGCAGCTGTCAAATCAGAACAGCCCTCAATCCATTCATGAACACAGATGTGTTTTGCTTGCTGGCAGTAAGTATTGTTCCCCTTTCCTGGTCTCCTCTCCTTTCCTTATAGCCAGTTGTGATTCTGAAGGAACTATGGAACTTTCCGGGAGACGCCTCACTGCCTCTCTAGTGAAAATATATGGGGAGGGAGGCAGGGCTACTACTTCCCCCAAATACTAACAGAAAGGAGAGGGGAATTTCTCACCACCTGATGCAGATATAGCAGTTTCCATTTACTGTGCCTACAGAGCACCAGATGGCCCAAGTCTCCAAGTTTCAATAGTATGTGATGGTAAGATGCATGTGACACTTTCAAGTTTTGCACCTCCTATTGTTTTCTCACCTCTTTATACTCACCTGCCCCCACAGACACAGTTGACTGGCCTCAGCAGGTTTTAAAATAGTACTAAGAGGATGGCACAGGGTGGGGAGGGATTGCTTTGGTTTTGAAATCAGAATTGCTTTCTTCCTGCGCAACTGATTTCACTTTTATCGTTACAAATCTTGCAATAAAGGGTTAAAGTTTGGAAGGCAAAAGAGAAGAGAAACTGTCTCTGCCCCAGAAAAACTCTGAGTTCAAGAGCTTCCTTTCAGGGAAGAAGGACCTTATACACGTTGCTAAAATTAAGTGATAAAAGAAAATACACTTTTTAACTGAGAGCATCACAGAGCCTCTGGGCTGTCCTGGGAAACTGAGGGAGGGAGGAATGGGGAGCCCAGACATAAAAGGCTGTTCTTAATGACAACTGCATATTAGTATACACACAGTGTACATGAGAAACAAAGGAAAATAATAAGGATCTCTCCTGCATCAGAACCAACACACTCATTCAAGATAGAATCTACAGGATAGCAGAGGTAAATAAACATACAGATACAGTGACAAAAACTCATCTTGATTTATCAAGAGAAAAACCATGCTTGCCACTTTGCAAACAGAGTCCACTGCAAAGTTACACAACTTTGGAAGACAATTTTGTACTAATAATGTATTTTATGTTACCTAATCTCCATTTTGTCCACTTCATCTACATCTTCGATGTCAAAATGGGATTTCTTGTTGTAGCTACTGGGTCTTGTAACCTAATAAAAAGGAGGAAACTTTTAACAGCTTGATCTGATACAAAAACATTCTGATGTACCTTTTACAAAGCTTTGGAAGAGCATAGGATTTTACCAGCAGCAGTGACTTCAGCCCCGATACTGAAAACATTCATGCAAGTGAATAAACAGGTTGACTAAACAGATTACTGACTATAAAGTGGTGGTTACACAATCATATCCGAGAGTAAGCAGATACTCCACACTTGTTTTACAGGGAAAGACCATCTTTAATATGACTACAGCACTTTAAGTTTACATTGACAACTGAAAAATACCACTGAGAGGAGCACCACTTTCATAATCCATCGAGGGACAGAAAAGGGCAATTAATATTTGTGTTTTAAATACAGCTGTACAACGGATGCCCCAAGGCACTCTGCAGAGGGCGGAGGAGGAACCACAACCACCCTTAAAAACATTTTGCAGTGTATCCAATTAAAATTGGGAAGTTCTTCCTGTCCTGATATCCTGGAAGTCAATTTAACCTGCCCATACAACAAATACCAAACAGATGAACTGTCCAAGAGACCCTAGTGTGTGTTGTGCATACCAGAATATAGAAACAGCTGCACAGTTCAACCGTACTTGCAAGATTGATTAACAGGAAAGCACAGGCAAAGAAAAAAGGAAAAAGGAAAGAAGTATAGAACATTAGCACAAAAAAGTTTTTGTACAAACATTTCTTAAAATTCGTTTTCCACCATGACCCTGAAAAGACTTTGGTGGTATTTTTGCATAGTGCGTCAGAAACTTAAGAAAAAGGCTACCCCACCCAGCTGAAACCACAGCAGGAACTGATCAAATGCAAGGGTGTATGATGGTGTGTGGGTTCAGCTCTTGGTTGCACACAGAAGCTGAACTTTATTGTGTATTTTAATATGCTTGTGGCTTAATACTTCCCACCCACGAAAATGAGCTTTTATTGTAAACTTGACTATTTGGTTTTGCACTGTACATGAGACTCAAACGGCAATTAAGAGAGGCAATGATACAGTCGCCTAAGTGGAGAGGAACCAGAAAACAATCTTTGGCACAGGACACTCAGAGCCTTTTGTATATGTGTATGTGTGAGGCAGGCAACATTTTCAAAGTGATACACAAAAACTAAAAGGTACTACTAGCAGCACTGGAGACCAAACACTCCAGACTAATGGAATCAAATGCACCTGGTAAGCCCAGCAGCACAGTAGATTTAAATACAGTCTACAACTTCAGCAGTTAAACACAAATTTCCTCATCCTAGCCTTGCAAACACTTCACTGTTTCTGCAAAGTATCCTACAGGCCTGCAAATGACAGTTTCTACTACCATTGTGAAGCTAATGGTGTAATTTTTAATAATGAAGTAAACTTTTAAGTCTCTTACTATCTGTAACACAGGAGTTGTTCCAAAAAGCTGTAGCATAGGTGTCACCCCAAGACAACATAGGTGCCATAAGTGACACCTATGCTACAGCTTTTTGGAACAACTCCTGTGTTACAGATAGTAAGAACACATGTCCCTTCTAAGTAAACACCTTCTCAGAAGTTTTGCTGGAATCTGCATATATGACATCTCCCTGTTCACCCATATGACTACTTAGTGTGCACATCAATTCAGCTCAAGAGTGGTATTCCTAAAGAGATAGCTGTATGGAACTGGAGATGAGGAAACTCCCAGTCCACGGTGCTAAACTAGCTGACCCATAACACTGTACAAGAAAGGCGGCACAACTCTGCTGTGTTGGCCCCTTTCATCTGGCAAAGCTGGCAAGCCATTTATCAGCTGCTCAGGTGTTTTTCAGCACATGCAAGTTTACAAACAGGTCCCCAGCACTTCCCTCTTGAATTCCTGTAAGAGGACCATTTTCCTGTAGCTGCACACACAGCTCCACAACACTGCAGCTGAAGCACTGGCTCCTATCAGGTGCAAGTTTCACTTACAGCACCCCTTAAATAAGCCCTTCTATTTCCCAAAACAACAATAAACTACCTTTCATTTAGAAAATTAAATCTGTGTGACTTTTTGGTTGTAGAAAGGAAAGCTCCCATTCACTGTCTTTTGCAGATTAGCTTCTTCCTTGGAGGCTTGGACAATCACTGTGCTAAGCAGGCTGCAGGAAAGCTGATGAAGCTGTTTAGAAGCAGAAAGTGACACTGCTGTCAACAGCATGAATCTCTCAGCTCCACGGGAATCGGAACACTTCGTGTGCGTGCACCAGCCACAGGTCTGCCCACGTCTCATTAGTGAATGTATTTCCCAGTCACAGCAGCTCTACTGAACCATGTTCCTTGAAGACGTTTAGGCTGATACGTACTAACTACTCTCAAAATGACATAAATCCATGATGGCTCTGTCTGCACTAAGGGTATGTTTATATTTCAGAGTTCTGGCTGAATCAGTCATTTCCCAAGCTCTGCTATTACCCACACAGAATTAATTTTGCTCTGAGTTAGCAGAACAACTACTGCATGGGCTTGAGTTCAGGTTTTGCTTTTGCTGGTACTTGCACGCAACCCAGCTCTCACATAAAGGCAAGCTAAGCAAGCCCCCAGCCCCCTCCCTCCCAACTCCAGCTGGAGGATGCTTTGTTTCTCTCCTTCCTCTCCCTGTATGGCACCACCTGCCAAGTTCAGTGTTTAAATACCAAGCATTCGCTGTTTCTGCAGCACACAGAAGGCTGAGGAACCAGGTGAAGTTTTCGTGGCTTACAGCCTGAATTGCTGGATTACATTCCCAATAAAAAGTTCTCACTGATAGGCTCTACCAGAACTGACTATGTTAGAATAAGCAAGCCCATTTTAATTTACATATAGCATCACTCTTGTATCACTGCCAAAGACCACAGTTCTGGGCCAGGTGAGGGACTAAATCCTGGGTAAACACACAGACACCTCAGAGCAGTTCCAGCACTCAGTCCCACGGGATCTCTGCCCCTCTAACTGTGCCCGTGCAGCAACTCCATAGAGTCTCATGGAGCCAGGAAGCAGGCACAAAAGCTTGCTGCTAGCAGGGCAGCTATATCCTAGCATGAGACATGCTGGCTTAGCAGAGCAAAGATCTCCTCAGACATCTATCCTGGCCTACCCTCATGGCTTCCAGCCCTTCTGCTCTACAGAAAGTGCTCCGACCAATATGGAACTTGCTGAATCTGTTCCTTGTATCCAAACACATCACATCAACAACAGCATGTTTCTGCTGGTATGACAGACTTTAGATTAGTCAGTACAACTATTGGCTTCAAGGCAAAGATGGTGGTTTGTAGCAGGAGAAGGAAGACAGCAATGTCAAGAATGATGTGCACTTCAGATGCGCACAGCGCAACAGCACTTGTATGGCTCCTCTCTCCCCAGCTCTCCTTCCTCATGTGGCTGTGTCCCAGAGCTGATTTGAGAAACCACATCCCTAGGTGCCATCCCTATGCCAGCAACAATTTCTAATGCAAATGTGACCTGAATGATGCAAGCCATATGAGCAGAAAGGGCTTTTCAATCTATGCCAACTGCACTGTGCTGCTCTGCCTTTTTTTCATCAACGTTGTTATTCCAGATACTTTCTTGAGGTGTCTACTGAAATAGAACAGTCAAGCATAGACCAGGACTATGCTATCCAAGAGAAAAAGAGAATGATACACATACTTTAGAAGACAGAATGAAAACTTTGAAGAGTGATCTAAATTATAAACACATGCACATATATGTATGGACACACCACAATTAGAGCTACTCTTGCCAGAAAGAACCACAAGGAGTACTTTCATAGAAGTTATACTTTATCTTAACTGGACTTGTTGAAAATGCTCCGTATTAAATAAAGCTGTAGAGGTTTCACCCACTTGGAGAAAAGGCGCTGGTATTGCAGCAGACTGGTAGACAGCCAGAACAACCAGCTTAAGTGTATTTTTACTCTGCAGTTTTCAGTATTCCTAAGGAGATAACCTTCCTTCCATTGACTGGGAAAGACAGGGTGGAGCAGCTATAAAAACACAGACTAAGAAAAAAATATAATTTCTCTGCGTGTGTGGTTTGGTCAATTTTTTTTTTAACTCATTTTTAAACGTGCTTTTTTCAAAACTCTAGTGGAGAGAGTTGTGATTATGTGTAAAGCCTGTTGCTCAGAAGTGCCCAGCTTGAAGCTTTTCCTAAAGAGCACCTGAGGTGAAGCAGGATACTGCTCCTTCAGCAGCCAGCCAGTCTGAGCCCGGGTACTTCTTTCGCCTGCACCACGCTTTGAAACAGTCTTCAAAGATGACAGCTGGCACAACATGGAGCAGGATGCCGTGCCAACTATCCACAGTATAGTATTTCAGCTTATCACCCGTTCCTTTGAAATACCAACCTCAAAATAAAACACTTCATCAAAATGTGGATTGTTGGTCTTCTTTTTAACTTTAGTCTTTTTGGCTTCTGATCTGAATTAAGGAAACAAAATAAACAAAAAAAAGGGTAAGAAACAACATTAGAAGAAGTGTGATCCTAGAACAGAGCCACTGAGGAGGAAATAGCCATCCACTTGATTTATCTGATAAAACTGGAATGCCATGTGGCTCCAACACAGCAAGGCACAGACACTTGCACACATTTAAGAGAGATTCAATGCATTCCTATTTCTCTAAAGTGGCAGTAATCATATTTTCTTATCCTATTTTAAACACAACTTCTTGAACCCTTATTCTATCACTTGCTTGACATAGTAAAATCTTTTATCTGTACAAACTGGCAAGAATGGGGCCCTGAGCAGCAACATCTGGAGGATGGTCTCAGTCTTGACATGACTCAAAAATTCTTCATACTCTAAAACCACAGGAGACAAAGACTAGCATAGCTATTTTTGTGATTTATATTTTATAATTCTGGTCTGAAAAATCAATCACTGCTTTTCAGTGACAATCAAAAAATCCAGAATGGTTTCTTCAGTAAGAATATTTTTATTGCTGTCTTACCATCCCTTTCCCTGCAGTGCCAGCAGCACTTAGTTAATATGGTGGTGAATTATTATGAGCAGTGCTGAGCAGAAGTCTTCATTTCTACTGTTCTGTAGGAGTGACACGTGGCAGACCTCCTCCCAGTCACTCAGCAGGCCTGACCAAGTTCAGCACTGCCCATTCATCCCCCAGGGGCCGTGCCATCCGCCTGTGCCTGCCTTTGAGAACACAGACATTGACTGCTTGGTGCTGGGCTCAAGCCAGCCAATGCATTTCTCACAGGCCAGCCAACAGCTGTTTGATGGCTTCCAAATGCTATGAACCTATGCTCGATTTGTTCTCACTACCTACAAGAGGAAAGCTGTGTGCTGTCCTGTGTCACCAATCTTACCCTACAGCTCTGCAGGCACAGATAAAACATATGCAGATGGAGAGGCATATCAGCCATGTGGAAAACTGACCTACTAATCATTTCATCCCAGAATCTATCATTCCTTTCTCATGCACCAAAGCTGCTTAGATGGCTTGTAACTGCTTATATTCACTGGACAACTCTATGTATTCCACAGAGGTCAAGTTAAGCTGAGGTCTAATTCCCAGTGCTGCTACAGACTTCCCGTGTGACTTGAATGGGCCTGTCCACCAGTATACAATATTTTTCCATCTATAATACAGGCACAGAAACAGTTTTGGTCAGGAAGTCTGATGACTCCAAGTACAAATCACACAATAAACAGCAGCACGTTTGTTGAAATTTTTATGCTTGGCATTGCATAACTGCAGCTGAATAAAGCAGCTTTCCTACTCTAAAATGAGAGGCACTGGAAAATCCAGAGAGGAGAATGATGTACAGATTAAGCATATCCCACTATTCCGAGGAGAAGCTGAGAGATAAGAGAGATTAATCTCCTCCAGGACACAGGACAGATTGCCAACCCCATCTCATCAGTCACACTTGCCAATCAGCCTCTTTACCGATAAACCCATCTGGGAGGGGACTGGGAAGCAGGATGTAGAACGGGAGGCGATTAGGGCAGCACAATTATTGAGCAATTACAAAGCAGTGAATGGGAATAAGCTGCATGCTGCTTGCTGGAGATAGGAGGCAAGCCTTCTCCCCCCACCCAAACCCAGACAGGAATAGGATAAAGCTATGCTCCTTATTCTGAAGGGAGTACATTATCAATAGTCATACATTATCCAGACTGGGAGCACAGGGAAGCAGACAAAGGTAAATTTGGACATTCAAGGGTTAGTCAATCAATCTCTTTACAGTTTCAGTAACAGCCACCCAGCCAGTTATTTGAAACAAGCTACAGGCTTAGAATAAAGTGTACAAGTCAAATATACAAGTCCATTAATGGAGATAAGGCACAACACACCAAGACAAAGATACAGAACACAGACAGGCTCAAAGACTCCTCTGCTTGCAAGGTAAATATTTGTCAAGAATGCTTCTTATTTATAATATTTTCAATAAATTGTTGTAAAACATTATTAATAACCCATGATACCAAATCTAAATCTTTGAGGTCACAGCAGAGCTGTTTTGTTTCTCAAATGACACAGACATAAAAGATGACTAGATAAGCAGAAAAAAACAGTGACATCCAGCAGCATAGGAAATTTTTGTAACAGATGGGAAAATTGAATCCCAAATTTAAACTGAAGAGTATTATGCAGAATCTCATCACTAAAACCTCATTCCAAATTTTATCCATGCTATTATGTCTGCATATATCAAATTAAAGGACTGAGCCATCGAGGGTTTTTGACATACACATTAATTTGTCACACCTTGAAAGTGAAGACACTCTAAATATTCACATGCAAACGTGCATACTCGGCAAGATGTTGATGTATTCACATTTCTCTTCCACCCTGCCCAAAATTAGGCAATGAATTTGCTCAAAAACTGGCCTCCAACTGTGAGGTGAGAAGATGCATAAATTAAGACTAACCACAAATCATATACTCTGGGATATTCAAATTATTCAGAGATTATTTAGATCTTTACATAAATCAAAACTGAAACAAGTCTCAAATTACTTAGTCTAGCATAATTCCATAGCTCATACACACACCCACCCCAACACTTAACATATTCTAGCAATGTTTAAATACTCCCAGCTGTCCATCTGAGAAAGCAAATTTCTAATATACAAAGGGAACAGAAACCATCCTTATAAAACGGAAGCTCTTGAATGTGCAATACTTGCCTGGAGGGTCCTGCTAAGGTAACAGTGGCGTAGGGATCACACTGCCCGTTCACAATGGGCAGCCCTTGGCACTCTAAAACTCTAGAAAATAAGAAAATTAAGACAAATAAATTATTTAAATGGAAAGAGACTGGAGTGAAAATAAAAGTGAAGCATTTTCATCTTTTTTTTCATAACACTTTACACTAGGGAATTGAAATGTCACTAAGCAGAAACAATTTATACCTGAACTTGAAAACATATTTTGTTCTTAAATACTAACTTTAGGAAGGGTCAAAAATAGTTAAATTACTGTGAAACCTTAACTCAAAGGATTCTTATTATGCAGCACAGCAATTTAAGGTTCATGAAATAGGAGTCTGCTGTCAAGATGGGAGCTGTCAGCACTTTAAAATTCTGTGACAACTTATTCACCAAAATACATAACCAGAATTTATTCTGTAACAGAAATATAAGAAACCCACACAGACAGATCCCAGGAGCAGTTAAGTAATTTCTCAGAATAACATTCATGAAGACCTCAGTGCTTTTGCAAAATTTGGCACGGACTTATTTGTAAAGTTGTGTTAATTACAGACCAGGAAACAATATGACACAGCCATCCTTCTCCATGTTCAGCAGCTCTGCATTCAAGTACTAACAGAGACATTGGAGTGACAAAATGGAACAAATTGGGGTTTGCTGCACACAATGGTGGGAAAGCTGCACTCTTGCACTATAATTTCAATATCTCTTTGGGGAAGAAAAAAAAAAGGAAAATAAGAAGAAGAAGAAGAAAAAACCCAACACAACTCTCCCCAAAAAGTGAAAAAATGCTGCATGTTTCAGAAGTTAAAACCTACTGAAGAATGCAGCACCAACTAGAAACAAAGATAGACAAGCCAGTCTCCAGGACTCTCCCTCCTGCAACAAGTTCTGCTTCCAACAGGTAACCTGCTGGGCTAATGTATTTGCACAATTTTAACTGGAAAATTTCAGTGAAGACAAACTGTGAAGCTCTTTGGGCAAGTGAGTAGTACTATCATTGCAGCATGAAATATCATTCAAAATTCTGGGTGCTATAACTTCATATGCAAAATAATATCCATTTTACTGCTTTCAGTGACAGTAACTTCGATGCAAAAGAATAAGGAGCACATACAGGCAGCTGAAATGATACATTACATTCACAGCTGAATTGTCCTACCCACGGTCTCTCACAATGAAGGCTAAGTAGCTGTCTTTCAATATAGACAGCCCCTAAAAATGCACTCACTCACAAGCTTCTCAATTCCACAGCCCTAACCTAGATGACTCCTCATTGCTAATTCACTAACACTAGTACAAAATTATGTTCTGTTTTCTGGACATGCAAGTGAAATCATAGATCAAAACCACAGAGAAAGTTAGGAAAAGCCTGGATTGCACAGGCCATGTGCTTGCTTTTATTTCTGGACTTCTGTTATTTCACTACAAATTTACCATCCACACACAATTTAGAAGCCTCCAAGCCACCCAGTTTAAGCACCTATCTGATATTGCAGAGTGCTACAACACAAACAGTGAAATTCAAGCCACAGATTCTATCCCAGCACCAGCTGGAAGTACATGGTGCAAGCTTCAGGAACCCTCAACAACAAGCAACACACAAAACACATGATATGGCTGCCTCAATGCCATGCATACAGTGCCATTTGAGATGACTTCGTTTCTTCCACCATCCCTTGCTGTTGCTCCAGAGAGGCAGGAGGTATGCGTGAAACACATAAATTTGACAACTCCACATCTCTCAGTGGCCTCATAAATAGACCAGATGCCTGTTTTCAAGCAACCAAGTCCTACTCCAAATTCACCCAGCCTACCTTACAGAGAAAGTGTAGAATAAGTTGGGGTTTTTTTGCACATGTAATAATACAAATACTCAAAATTGTAAAGGAAATGCCACTTTTTAAATTTAAAAAGGGCAGATGTGAGCAGAAATAACATTATGGGGAACTTTACACTGTAGCCTTCTGACGGAGTATCTGCCAGTGCAGGAGGAAAAACCAGTAAGCACCAGCAGAAAGCTTTTATGGAGAGGCAGGGGCAGCTTGACTTTCTTACAAGCAAAGGACAGACCACTTTCCTCCCAGTGGTCTCTACACTAGTACAACCATATTCACAGCAGAAGCACTTTGCCAGTGAGCTACAGCAGGACTGCTGGTAATTCTTTTAGGATGGCAGATGTAGCTTGAACACATTCCTATTCAACAGAACAACTGGACACCAAGTGTCAGTGTCAAACCAAACCCCTGTGTTCCACTGCTTCCTTAAAGCAGTCTGGAAGTTCCTTAAAATGAAATAGTAACTCAATGGCTTTATAGCAGTCGGCCAATTTTCTGCTGCTGATGAATGGCTTCCAAGCAAGCTCTCATCCATACGGGAAGAACTATGTGAAATTTAAACAGTCAGAGCACGTGGCCAGAGAGAGTATGACTCCTGTTTTAGTAAAAGCAGGCCTTTCAAGAGTATGCAGACAACAGAAAGTGATCCCAGAGAGCATAATCTACACTTGAGGACATACAGAGTTTGCAAATCACTACACAAACAAAACAGAAAAAAAAAAAATCACAGATGAATTTGAATGATGGAAAGTGTGAACTCACCCAAACAAAAAATATGCATACCCTAACTGTACACGCATATAATGACAGGATCTATTCTAATATTGCCATATAGAAGAATTTAAGGTTTTTCTTGTGGATAGCCCTCTGCTATCACATCAATCATCAGCAATGGTTAAAAAGGCACGCATTATCAACAGCTGGTTGGAGAGAACACAGCAATGTACATCACTGGGCATCTACAATTTGAATTGTGTGTGCCCTCCAGAACGCATGGAGAACAACAGATGGCTTCAAATCACTCATAGCTCTCCCAGGTCTGTACTCTCCAGCTCAGAAAACAGGAGTTATCCATCCACAAACAGCTTACAAAATCATGAATGGTGTGAAGAACATTTCCTCACAAAGAAAGAATTACAGGGCACACAATGAAGTTACCAGACAGAAGGTTTAAAAATAAACAAAAGGAAGTACTTTTTCTACACAATGAAATTGCAAAACGTATTGCCATGGGGTGTCGTGGAGGCTGAAAGAATACATAGGTTAAAACCAGCACTACAAAATTCATGGAGTATAGGTTTGTAGGCAGCTATTAAAGCTTAATGGTCCAGAAGCCTCCTTCAGCTCAGGAAATCCTACACTGGTGATCAGGAAGGGTGCAACACTGGAGCAATCATACCACTTGAAGTATCACTCACCAGAGAGTACCAGAAACAGTACTAGGCTAGACTAGAGGGGCATTTTACACAGTAGGATAGTTGTTCTGTTCTCTGGGGAAAAAGCAAAAACAAAAGGAAAAAAAGAACAGAATAAAACAAAATACACAGATGTTCTTGTGCAGTCATGGTGACTTAAGAGTAAGGTGCTTCTTTGCGTGCAGCCGGAATAAGAAAAGCAAAAACAACCTTGAAAGAAACAAAATGTGGGAAAACAGGAAACAGACACCAACAGACTGTATCACAAGCCTTTCAGGTAGTTTAAAAGCAGTCATTGTTTAAGAATGTTGAAGAAATCAGGCAAAAGACTGAAGACTTATGGTTTTGAGGAAGGAAGGCTGTGTTTGGAGAGATGCTCATTGTGGTTCTTGTCTCTTACAAAGCATTATGAGGAGAAACAATAAAATTCAACAATGCACAGGTCTGGTTGACTCATGTTAGAACACTCCCCTTAGCTACAGGATACTGTAATGTTAGGGCTGCTTTTGTTACAGCCATTTTCTTCAGTCATGGGAAAGTTGTTAAGTCAATTAACAGTCCTCCTCTCCCAGCCTGGTACCGAAACACTGGCTTTACCTGGCAAGCAGGAAAAGAGCTAGCACAAAATGTCAGCTACTCAGAGACAATAAAATGGAATCTCAATTATGCCACATGGCCATCACATTATTTAGACTGACAGTTCATATCTGGATTAGATGAAAAAGAAAAAAATGTATAATAAAGGTATCATCTTCAGAAAGGGGAGCATAGTGGGAAGCGGTGAACAAAGCCAGTAAAAATAAAATGCCCTTGCTCCAGCCATCTGCAGAATTAACTTAACTTACATGTACTAGAATAATGAAAAAAAGCCCAGACAATCAAGATTATTCAAGAATTACAAGTCAACTCATCAGACCCCAGAGGAAAAAAAATGTCTGGTGGCTGCCAGAATCTTGTCTACCCAACTGGTAATTTCTCAGCATTAGCTGTCTGGAGCCCAGCTGGGGCAGAGTGAGCCATCTCTCACAGCTTGTCTGGCTGGGCAGAGCTAAGGTTAGTGCTGGGTCACATGAGAAAACTCTCAATGCAGCTGTCTCACTGTATTTTGCTTTGTGGTTTATAAAATTAATAGGTTTCAAGAAACAAGGCAGTTCAGTTTTCAATGTGGTTCATGACCAAACCTTCAGAAGAGTAAATAAGCTATGGAAAATTCCCAGCGGGTAAGAGAAAACCTCAAAAACCTAAACATACCATAAGCATACCCTTGTGCCTACAGAAGCTGAGAGGGTGGCAGGAGCAGAAGGCTTTGAAAAAAATAAAAAGATTTTTCAATAAAGACTAAGTAGCTCATATCTGACAGAGGCATTTCCTCTGCCTCTGGGTTGCCAACTAAGTGCTGTAGGCTGTAATCTCTGACACAGCCCCTACACAAACATACTTAAAACCAAGCTTAACACAGGTGAGCAACATCAGACTAATCCAAGCCCACAGGCATTCCACACTCCTGCCCTGGAACTGCCAAAATTGTTTAAAAATTACAGGCTTTGAGATTAGTTCAAGATGCACATGTGTCATCAGCCTCCTTATGTGTCAGAATGGACAACCAAGGCAAAAGCAGACAAACAGAAGAAACCGGAAGGGACATAGCTGTTCTTAAAACACATATGTGTATTTACTGTTTTTCCAGAATAAATCACCTCCAGTCTACGGAGTCAGGCTCCATTGTTTTCCCACTTTCAGCCTAGGGTAGGGACCAGCACACCATTCCCATTCTCCTTCTCAAATCAGACTGTTTGCTCACTGTGATTCCTCAAGAGAAAATAAATACATCATTTTTTCTATACACTTGCTTTCTATCGCTGTACCATGTATTTTAGTTGCTTGGTTTCTGGGATCAATATAGATACTTAGCAAGTTTGCTCATCCATCTCACCATTCCTCTATTTTCAACCTCCGCTTGTTCCACCTCTCTTTCATTTCTTTATCTTGAGACTTCATTCCATCTCATATGCACATTTTTCAGGCCATATTCAGGTTCTGCTCTGCATCATTTTAAAGACAGGAGACTTCTCCTTGCTTGCTGTAGTGATCTAATGATTACTTGAACACTCAGTACTTTGTGAGGTAAGCCTGACCAGACAAGTACCAACTTAAAGGCAAACTTGTGGTAGATTTGTCAGAACTGTCATCAAAACAATGCATCTTTGGCTTATGCTAA
Organism: Melanocharis versteri; assembly: GCA_013397845.1. Lineage (NCBI taxonomy): Eukaryota > Metazoa > Chordata > Aves > Passeriformes > Melanocharitidae > Melanocharis > Melanocharis versteri. Next base: position 90,545 of record VZTG01005253.1, on the reverse strand, counting down.
GTACTTGTTTGGTAAAGTACACTTCTCAGAGCTGGGTATATGATTTAGCTTCTTAAGTCTCTCTAGATCTCTCTCTCTCTTTTTTTTTTTTTCCTTCCCAAGTTTTCTTTTCTAGAAGACTAGAGTCATCTTGTAACATATGTACTATCCTGAGTACTTTGTCTTCCAGGGATAACAGAACACCTCTAAATAGTGTCTCCTTGTGACTGGGCTTCTCATGGCAAATAAAACAAGGCTATTAATCTTTAACTTCATAATAGAGCAGTCCAGTCCTTTTGCCTAGTCTGACAGCAAAGAGGTGGTGTCCCTTCCTTGCAATGTTCAGTTCATTCCTGAACGTTCTTTTCTTTTGGTGCAGCTCTGTACCATGAGCTGAGCTCCTTACTCCCAGCACGAATTATTACCAGGCCTCCTTCTTATTCCCTTTATCACAGCCTTAATAAACCAGTTATATTTATGTGTTTCAGAGGGGCTCTGTCTGAATGTAATTCAGAGAAAGTGCATTCACCACTAATAAGCAGAAAGGTGCTATGTCTAGCTCAGAAATTCCCTGAATCATAAATTTTCAGAGGCCAGGAGAGTGTGTCACTGTATGACTGCTCTCATAATTCTTCATCTCCTAGACAGACTCAGAGTCAGCATCCTGGGCTGAGTCTGACCAAATGCTACATCTGAACTGCTGTTTGTGCACCTTCAAACAAGCCTTGCACTTCCCTTTCACTTCCACAAAGTAATCTGCTGGATGTCCAGTGAGGATTTAACATAAACACACAACCCTTTTCTGTCAAGACGCTGACCAAGTGGCCAATTTCTTCTGGAATAAGAACAATTTTTACAGTTTACTCAATCCTGGTTTTAAATTCCACTCTGCCTTCATCATCAAAAATGACACAATTATTGTGTCCCAACCTTCTCAAAATTTCTTTACCAATCCATACTCTAACTTGCCCTTGTCACCAGGGAATAAGGAGGCTAAGAATACTGCATCCACATATTGAATCAAATCCTTGTCCACTGGATGATCATCTGAAGCCAAAGGATCATGCCCACTTCTAGTAAGTGAACTCCTGTAAAAGATTATTTCAAAAGTCCCTATTCCTATATCTATTTGTACCAAAACAAGATTTCCTACTATTCTTCTCACCTGAATGTTGTTTTGTACTGGGAACAGACCAGTTTCCTCTGATAGCAGTTCTCACATCCTGGGAATTGCCTGCAATGATGTGCCCTGCTTCACCTTCAATTTATGTTCTGCACAGACACAAAATGTTACAGCACTGTGTAGTGTCAGGTGACCACTGACCATGCCACCATGGTAGAATGAACTGGGGAAAGGAAAGGATGGAACAATGCCCAAGTAGATACAGCCATACTGCAAAAAATCAATAATTGCTTTATCACCATGACTTTTCAAGACGTTTTCCCATTACATTATCTCATCTCTCCAGGAAACCTGAAAACAGAGTCTTTACCCAATCCCCATCCACACTGCTGCTCTCCAGTTTAGACTCCCACCACTCTTACTGAATTTTCCCTCCAGGAAATCCACTCTCCTTGAGGAACTCCAGCAGTATCCTATCTTCTCTGGACAATAACCTCCTCCTTTCAAGTTTATTTTGGTAAACAAACAAGTTCTGGCTTATAAGCAAAAATAAACACTCACCATCTCCTTAACATTCGAGAGGATTAACAGTTAACTGGAGCTACTTTCCCCCCCTTCATGTAGCAACTCATTCTGCCACGAAGGTCTTTGGCACTAAATGAAATCCTGCCCCATTCAAACAAATGGCATTTCACCTGGATCAGCAATTTACTCAATGTGTATTCCCTCAGAATAAAGACTGTACAGCATTTGAGGCATTGACTCTGAAATATTTATATACAAAATATATTATACACACCAAACTACTCCCATTTTGATCAGCCTTAAGGACATCAGAGGAATAGGCTGTGCAGGCAACTATTTTGGTTTTTTCCCCTTTAGAATACCCCCCAAAGCCTCTACAGCAAAAGCACAACAGAAACCTTAAAACTGAGATTATAGCTACAACCCCATGTAAGCACTACCTTTTCTTCTCCATTTCCAGTTCAGTTGAAAATCGTCATAGTCCAGCAAACTTAAACATGTTCTTAAACTCATGTTACCCTGAATAGATCCCTTCCCAAGCTGACCCACATCAGTTTTTGCAGCCTTACGTAGCATGCAGATTAGCTTTTGGTCTTAAGTGGGAAGAACTGTATGCCTAAAATTTCTGTCATACACATGTAATTCTTATTAACACAAGGCTGTCAATGGTGATTTCCTTCTGAGAGAGCAAATGAAGAGGAATTGACTGCTAGTGTCTGGGTTCAAGCAAAAATTTCTTTCCCCAGGTATTTTACTGAAGATATTTTATAGCAAAACAGGGACAAATATTCATACAAAGCCAACAAATAATGTATAGAAAGCAAGTGAAAGCTAATGAGCACAGACCCTACTTCTCAATTTTAAACCAAATCCTATTACATATATGACAGTAAAACTACATCCAATGCAAACAACCCTACTTCATTAAATATAAGGAAGAAATACTGTCAACACATGCATCCCTAAAACCAGTATCACTTCAAATAAGCTGCAAACTTCTCATGTCATTAAAGAGCACACATTTCTTAGAAATTTTAAAAAAACCTTTTTTTCTGCTATTAATATGGGAGCTGTCCTCCATACTACAGTTCAAAACATCCCACTTGCTTTCCAGTACCCGCTCTAGGAAGACCTTTAAAAGCACACATTTTCAGAGTACCATCTGTACTCTGTACTAAAGAGAGCAGACTAAAAAGTGTGTGTCAGCCATCCTGTTCTCGCAGGACAAGGAGTTAATCCATTAGTAGTTAAGCCAGTTTATGAGCCAATTACAGGAGAGTTGCAAGCTTCCTGAAAGCCTCTTCAGAAAACTCTTCAGCTATGTCAATATGAAAAAATGGTTAAATTATCCTCTATGACAGTGCCCTGAGGCTTTAGGCAGAGACACAAGCTCACTGAAATTTTGAACCACACTGATTTAGTGACTATTCCTGGCACTGACATCACCATTTCCTTCTGCCTTGGTCTCAGGCTGGCAAGCCTGGCTACTAACAGGGAACAAGAACTTAACAACAGGAGAGAAAAGAGAAAGGCTAAGCAAGGAGAAGTTATTTCTAGTACATGGTGATATTCAGAGAAGACAGATGACTCAAATACAAGTTAAAGCAAAGCAAGTAGTATATAAAAACTACAATGGAACAGCAAAACAAAAGAAGAGGTACAATCAGGAAAGGATAAATGTGCTTAATGATGGCACTATATTGATTCTTGTAGGTGCAAGTGAAGAAATTTTAATTTCATGTAGTATGGCAGGAAGCCAACGAATAGGTCTACATATCAAGGCAGTTCCAGAAGCACTCATGTTAATGCAGCGTGGTGAGAAATGCAAAAGGAGTGAAGCACAAAACAGCAACAATTACAATACACAGCAAATGATTAGAGCCCAGCCAGCAGCTTTAGCCGAGCTGACTGTGGCCTGTGGCAATCCTAAATGGAAGCAGTGAAATCCTGTCTGTACAGGCTGATAAGAAAAGAAAGAAGACCAAAAGGCAGCGTGGGAGTCAGAGGCAGGAAGGCTGTTATGGCTACATAATGAAGCCAGACTGTGACACAAAAATCTCCCATGTCATTTCTATTTGCTTGGAAAGGTTTATTGGTGTCCATGTTCTGTATGGGACATACAGGTTTTATGGAAAGAAAACTGCAGTGATCTCTGACATGAGACCTGTCCAAGTTTAACCTGCTCCCAGGAAGGAGCTGCAGGCACACAGCACAATCCCTCCTTTCAGGCAGCGTTTGCATGCCACAGTGTACATGCACGAGCACATAAACAAACAAAACAAGCTGCATGAACATGGCCTGACTTTTCCCCTCCACCAGCCAGTGGAGGTCAGAAGCATCTACAACTATGAGATGTTTGATACCCGTATGACAAGAAGGAAGACAAAATGAAGAAGCTATCAGAATGACTGACATTCGTCCCTAAGAGAGTGTGATACATAGCAGAGAAAAAGTTACCAAGAAGTCACCCAAAAGCTTTTTGAGCCTACTGGTAGGAATCTAATTATGAAGTCAAAAGATAAGGAATAGGCTAAAAGCAGAAGCTTTAAAGAACTTATGACAGAGAGAAGGAAATAAGGCACCCTGGTGGGGAGTGGGTAGGTGTGGGTGTGTGAGAGTGGGGGTATTCAACTCCAAGAAACAAAAGAGCTAAACAGAAGCAGCTCATCCTAGGGCTTTCCTACCTAGCTGGTGAGCAAGAGTTTCCTCACAAGTGCTGAGTATGGTCAAGTCAAACACATATCCCAGGTCGGCCATAGACAGTAATACTTTAAATAAAAATTTAGACATGCTGGTGAGTGACCTGAACTGACAAACACCTGGAACAACTGGGAAAACATGAAGTATAGCAAATTGGAAAAGAGCATCTAAATCACATGCCACACATTTGAACCATAGGGCCCAACAACCCAGAACTCTTGGGCCAAGGGAATGCATCAGCTGCATCAGCTGAGATGCATCTTTTGGGTGATGGGCAATGCACACGGGAAGGGAAGACAAGGGAATGAGATGGTTTAATGAAAGCTGTAGCACAAACAGAATGTAAACTCAGCCAGCTTCTTCTCATCCCTACCCAATCCAAGTATAATGATTTCTCAACTAAAATTCTTGAATACTCTTTCACATAGATTTTCACATCAGATATTTAATTAGATGTAGTAACAAATACACCTTTCTAAATGAAAGCAAAACAAAAATAGGTTGTAATTTATAAAGAAAAGAAGTAATTATTTGTGGAACTAGAAAGCAAAGGTGCCTTCAAACACTTCACAGAGGCTACAATCTTCTGTAATGAGAATGCCTTGGCACACCTGAGGTAGGTGGAACCTTTAATGCTGTAAAAAACTCAACTTGAAACAATTCAGAACAAACTCTTGATTACATTTATGTGAATAATCAGACAATCTGGGATCTTGATTAACAACAGTTATTATTAAAGGGCAGTGATCTTTGCTACATTTTGCAATACTGTCATTAAGGAATTCAAATTAAGTTGATTCATCAGCCCTGCTGAGACCTGATGGCAGTTATGTTGCCAACTAAGTTCCAAAGTAATGCTGATACACTGAATTTGTTTTGATAAGAGAACTGGGCTAAAGTTATACAAATTGTGTCACAGTGAACCTAAAAATGCTCTCCAACCAGAATTCACAAAATAATATTAATAACTTGATTCTGTCAGGATTTACAAAGCTAAAAAGACGTTAATTTATCTCATTGCAGTTATGGACAATGTAGTAATCAAACACAGGAGGCAAAAAATAAAAAGCACACAGTATTTAACATAGAAACCAAGGCATTATATCCTCAAAAACTGCCCTTTATTTAAAAAAAAGAAACCCAACCCAAACCAGAAACATTCCATTTAAATCAGATACACCAAGTCTGTGAAAGGCGGGAAGCAGAACAGAGTCTTCTTTAGTAAACCAAATAGCAATAAACAGATCAGGCTTGTTATGTTTCATTTACCTACATTTTTTACACTGATGCAGATGGAGCTATACATAGAATAGTTTGGGTTGGAAGGGACCTAAAAGATCATAAAGTTCCAACTCCCCTGCAATGGGCAAGGACACCTTTCACTAGACCAAGTTACACTGGTCCAATTTACTTTCTACTCTGAAAGGTCAGTTATGTAATAGGTTTAGCTAAAACCTATGATATCCCATCCAAAGAAGAATCTGCTTCACCAAGTGTTGGTTATACCATTGCTTGTACAGTACTAAGCCTCTAGAGACAAAAAGCAATTTAAAGTGCTCTTTATTAAAGTTTTTAGTGGCTTGTCACTTCATCTTATGGAAAAACAAGATGCAAATCAGGGCATAGTCAGATAGGCATGCTGGTATAACCAGCTGTAATTAGTAGCCCACATCAGCTTTTTAATTCCAGTTATTGCACAAACAGTTCATACTCGTGTTATGTTTATCCTCATAGTTTGGGACCAAAAGGGATCTTTGGGATCACGTAGTCTGGCCTCTTTCAAGACAGTGATGAAAGCTCTCACCTAGTAAAGTTGTGCAACAAGTTCATGATGCCTACTTCATCTTGAGAGCACATTTCTTAAAAGCAGTCGAGGCTTAACTCCAAGGAATCACAACTTTTAAAATATCCTCACAATGTTCTACATGAAATTGTTTGCTGATTAATGATTGTGACAAAAGAACCAAACAAACAAACACCTCACCCCCAATGTTTTTACTACTTGTTTCCCACTCGTCTTGANAGCCACTCCTCATAGGATTTGTGCTCCAGCCCCTTCACCCCTTGTTGCCTTACTCTGGACACACTCCAGCACCTCAAGGTCCTTCCTAAGCTGAGGAGCCCAGAACTGGACACAGTACTCAAGGTGTGGCCTACATCGTTGGATNGTCTGGCCTCTTTCAAGACAGTGATGAAAGCTCTCACCTAGTAAAGTTGTGCAACAAGTTCATGATGCCTACTTCATCTTGAGAGCACATTTCTTAAAAGCAGTCGAGGCTTAACTCCAAGGAATCACAACTTTTAAAATATCCTCACAATGTTCTACATGAAATTGTTTGCTGATTAATGATTGTGACAAAAGAACCAACCAACCAAACACCTCACCCCCAATGTTTTTACTACTTGTTTTCCACTAGTCTTGAGCTTCCAAAGACTGGTTATCACTTATGGTAAGAATAAGTAACCATACATTCAAAAGGACTCTCTTCTAAATAATGTGCATACTGAGATTTCACAGAATCAGCTAGGCTGGAAAAGACCTCTGAGATCATCAAGTCCAACTTATGACCTAACACCACCTTGTCAACTAGACCATGGCACTCAGTGCTACATCCAGTCTGTTCTCAAAAGGACTGGACTCCAGGGACAGTGACTCCATCATCTCCCTGGGCAGTCCGTTCCAGGGCCCAATCACTCTTTCTGCAAAGAATTTCTTCCTAATGTCCAGCCTAATCCTCCTCTAGCACAGCTTAAAACTATGTTCTCTTGCCCTGTTGCTGGTTGCCTGGCAGAAGAGCCTGACCCCCACCTGGCTACAGCCTCCTTTCAGGGTAGAGAGTGGTAAGGTCCACTCTGAGCCTCCTCCTCTCCAGGCTGAACAACCCCAGCTCCCCCAGCCACTCCTCATAGGATTTGTGCTCCAGCCCCTTCACCCCTTGTTGCCTTACTCTGGACACACTCCAGCACCTCAAGGTCCTTCCTAAGCTGAGGAGCCCAGAACTGGACACAGTACTCAAGGTGTGGCCTACATCGTTGGATTCAGCCCATCAATCCAGCCCGTCCAGGTCCCTCTGCAGAGCCCTCCTACTCTCCAGCAGGTCAAAACTCACCCTCAACTTGGTGTCATCAAAGTTTTTCTTGCATAAATCAAAGAGTCACTTACTGTAAGGCATATTTACCAGCCCTTCTATTCTTCCTGTAGCTCTTCCATGAACTCTTCTGAGTTTATCAGCATGCTTTTTAGCCTAGTCTCCTAAAGACAGAGGCTTAAGAAAAAATGCTTTCTGTCTGTACTTGTCAATCAATCTCCTGCTGACAATTTTTTTTCATCAGTTGGCATTTTCCACAAAATTTGAATAAGTGGTAGACATTTCAAAAGACACTCCAGTTATACTAATTTTATTAAACTCTATGCAGAGAAGAAAGCACCCCTGAATGTCCCTAGGGAGGAAAGGGCTGCATACAGCAGTTCTCAGCAGCTTTTGACTGAACAGCACATAAATAGTAAGAGTCTGCTGTCACACTGTGCCACCTTTTACAAACATGATGTTTGGGCTGGTGGGGCATAAAACTGGACAATACAGCAGTGACTGTCAAACAACTCAAAGGGTAAAACCCTATGCAGCGAGTACATCTGCAGCTGTATACAGTCTAGCTAAATTGTTGCCTCTGTTTGAAGCTTGCATGAAATTATTACAAAACCATCAGCTTGGAAGCAACTGTAAAATAAGTTAAAATTAATTGCAGACATTACTGCCTCCAGAAGCACAGCTTCCTTGACAATTTCCGTGCTTACTGCAGTTTCTTTCAGAATATTTCCCTTTCCTCTTAGTATTTATGAGAACAAAACGACTAGAGAAACTAGCAACCTACCTTGTAGGACAGAAAGGAGTGGGACAGTGAAAATGACAAATCTCAAAGTGCTATTAAATTAAAAACGTGTATTGAAAGATTTTTAATCTCACTCACAAGTGCTTTTTATGTTACAAATATATAATTGGCAAAATAGATTAATTTTTCCACAACCAACTCTTACTGAAATTTCCAAAAAATGGCATCCAAGTCAAAGGTTTACACCAAGACAGACAAGTAGGGGGACAAACAGTTGATACCAGGTGGTTTTAGCACTGTGGACTCTGGAAAGTACTCAGTCATAGCACATAACTAGTTGCATTCTCAGTACAATAATGTACCCAGAAGGCATGAACATGATTCCAGATGGAGTAGGGCAAGAGATATTTTCTCATTATTGCCACATCCACTGTATGACTTTTTGCAATAACTTCCTCTCAACAAGTCCTTCTGTGAACAATGAAGTTAATGACAAGTGTTTCCTACGTATTGTGTACCATGTCTCTACTCTCCTTATATCTGAAAAAATAACCAAACCCAACAAAAAAAGGAATCGCCCAACCTCAACACTTGGGGCCCTGCAACTTCCTCTTTACCCTACAGCTTCCCCTATTTCTATCCTACCTTCATGTCTGTCCCTAGTTCCATTCTGCTACCTAAATATCAAGTTGGTAAGTGTTGCTCTTGGAGCAACAGAGAACAAATTTGCAGAGATAACTGTGATTTGTAATTTGTGCCCCATCACATTGCTCCTTTAGAAACTTCTCCAGCACTGGTTTTGGATGGTGCCTGCCACAGAGGCTGTAGAAATCCCGAGTCATTCAGAATGAAACGGGGTACAAGTTTACCCCTGTATTATGGTAAATACCGTGTACTCCAAAGAACCTTTTGATACAGGTCGTTTTGCAAGACAGGTAGCTGGTTTTTCCTAGGGCCCTACCTCAAATGTAATTGAGCTACTACTGCTGATCATCATTAAAGGACATCAGTGAAGTAAAAACTGCAGACATTTGGGGCGCTGACAGCCCATCGAAGGTACTAACAATCCACAGTTCTCAAAATCCATGCACCTTTCACAAACATGGATACTACAGGAATGCTCTCTAATGGCCCCAAAGCACCCTAACACTGTGAGCTCAAGCACATTTAGAAATGAAATCATTTACTATAAGGATTTATGCTTGAATAATTTGCCTACATTTATAATCCCAGTCTGTGTCCACTCTGTGTAAAACAGGAAGTACTGTCACGTTATTTGCACAGCAGCATTAACTGCTGAAACAGAATGGCTTTAGCCTTACATTTGAGTCTTTCATTACAAACTGAGTTTTATACCTATTCCAGAGAGTCATGTGATGACTACCCAATCTCAAAATGGTGACCACTTTAAAACATGTTCTGCTGGAGGAGAGTCTAATTGAAGTTGCTGTTCATTTGGATTACAGATAAAATGATACTCGTATGTGATTTGCATAAAGAATTTCATGAACAGAGGAGAAGCACTGAAGAAACACTGAATACAAAAGCAAAGAAGTGTGAAACAAACTTCATTTAGCAGTAAACACAGCAGTAGCAGAAGATAGCATTTCTATATATCAGAGGTTTAATGGAGAGCGATCAGCTGAAACTTGATTTAGGCTCCAAAACAGTCAACAGAGGCTATGGTGGGGATGGAGAAGCACAGCAGAGACAGTGTAAACCCAGTGTTACTAGAGCTGGGAGGAAAGAAGAAGAATTTGATGCACTATGTTAAAGCCTTATAAAGATACATATCTCTTCTCTCTTCCCCTCTGTACTCCCAATACCCACAGCACTGCAGCACTTCATGATAAAAGTACCAGATACTATGTGATTTAACCTCTGAACACTTTCCCGCATCAGTTTGTTATGAAACCCATACAAGATTAAAAGCATGATCAAGATGCAATCCTGCAGGCGCAGCTTGATGCAGGGCTTGCTCTCTAGAGAAAGGAGATTGTAACACATTTAATGGATGCATGAGTTCATTCAAAATAAAGCCGTGAAACCACTTTATGCCTTCATTAGCATTCCCTCCCAGGAGCAAACAGAAGTTGAATTTTTTCAAAATACTGTGAGTTCACCTGATTGATGCATATATTAAACTGGACTTCTTGTAGTTAGCAATACCTTTTTTCCCCCTAATTGATGCAGGTTATATTTTAGGCAGGAAAAGAAGCTTCATTTGACCCTGAAGTGAGTTCAAAGCTGGCTGTATGTCTCTGCAGTGGAATGGAAACTTCTCTAAAGCAACACAAATGTATGTTCTCTAAACTGGAAGCAGCAAACCCAAGAGGGCTGGGTGGCTCATGGACGCATTCTGGATGTAGGCAAAGAGCGCCAAGAGCTCCAACAGCACAGGAAAAGCTGCCACTGCCAGCTCTGCCTTCAGGCTACCTCCACACTCAACAAGAGCTGCAGCCTGGCACCATGCCAACATAACCATCAAGAGCCTGAGACAGAGCACTACTGCCTCACAAAGCAACAAAACACTGCCTCCATGAAGGAACACCCCCTGGTTCCTGCTGATGCTTTCGTGGAACACCAACTCCAATATGGAAAAGGAAAATACCGTATATGGCACACCACACTCAAAAGAGAGGAGCAAACCCTGTCTAACACCACTGACAAGTAACTAGACTTCATCACCACCTATTAAAGAAAACCAGATTACTATGAGTGATTACAGAAGTTTCATCAAGATAATGAGTCCAAGTGTTCTCTGCACTAAAACTGCATTTAGAAAAAACAAACAAACAAACAAATCCCTCCCAACAAAACAGCAGAGAAAAGTATTATCTAAAACATCACTGGTCACTCTGCCTGCACTCCTGCTTTCTGCTTTTAACAGCATTAGAGAGAGGACCACAACAGAAAGCCAACAAAATTTGGTCTTCAGCATCAACAGGTAAATGCAGCTATGCATTTCCAAGCTTTCTCTTTAATCCAACCCTGTAGACAAATTCTTTACCTATTCCTGGTATCTAAGACAGTTACGTACTAGAAAGTATGCTAGCTCCAACGTAAATGAGAAAAGCAGGAAACAAGCTAGTTAGTAAAGGGAAACTCTCAGATGACTCAAAGATGATGCCTATGTATTTTAATTTTACACAAATGCATTTAAGCATGTTCCATGATTGAAGGACTAGCTACACTCCTGTAATTTTTCAAGGTGTCTCCAAACGCAATCACAGGAGAAAACAGCAAACCTGCACCAGACAAGACGGGATCATGTTTTCCTCTTACGCTTTAGATTAGGATCCAGACTGCTGATCCAAAAGTAGGAATGGCCATTATCTCAGCCCTTCCAACCAGACTTGATACATGTAACTTTGCCCTTCACGAGTTGTGACCAACAAAACAGAAAGGCTGAGGTTCTGAAATTTTCAAAATGAAGTATCATTTACCTTAACCTTAGAAACATCGTTATTACATAAGAGATTTTTAAACAGTTACATAAAGTCAATCTGATTTAGGGCAGTGGTTGTCAACCAGTGAGCAGCAATGCTCATGGACAAGGAAATTCCCATCTATAACACGAGCAGAGAGGAAGGTCAAGATGCTGTTCGCTTCATGCTCTGTGCTCTATTCACACAGCAGGGAAGGCTGGGGAACCATCACCAAATCCCAGGACTTCCACCCCTAGGCAGAGACCTTCTGCTTTAACCACACCTGACAAATGAAACCTTCTTCCTTACCTCCCTCTTCCTCTTCAGAAGGCTTTTAAAGCCCACAGATCAGTCACTGTTCTTTTAATAATCCCTGAAGTGTTTATCTTAGGGATGTCATCCCTACTTATTGTCTCCTTTCCTGCTTGCTCTTGTAAACTGCCCATTCAACTTTGTTCCACATGGTCGGAATGTATCTTGTAAAGCCCTCAAGAGAGTTGCACAGCATTTAATTCATAAATCAATGCAGAGCAGCCACATCTTCCATACCAGAGCCACAAAAGCTTCACTTACCAAATAAAATTTCAGCATTGATAATGTATTTGTAGACTTATGAATTGTTTACTGGAAAACTGTGCTACTGCATATGAAAGACAGCAGTGGCCTCTGAAGCACACATGTTGTTATTTAGCTATATAGATTTACAGGGTGGGAGAATAAAAGAAGCAAGGGGAGGGAGGAGGGGTGAGTTCTCCAAAGCAGATGTTTCCAAGCTTTTTTAAAACTAAGAGACAAGACATAAGATAACACTTGAAGGAGCAGCTGGGGACACTGAATAAATACAGACATTTAAATGTGACTAATTACATACACATGCTGGAATTCTCAAAGGATGATCAGGGAGCCAGGCTCCCAGCTCACTCTGACTTCCAACAGGAGTTCAGTGGCCTGTTCCTTCAGGCATGCTGCAAGATGTCATCTTGCTAAATACAGAACACTGCTTCTAAATGTTGCCTCTAGTAGCTTAACCACAGCAAAGCCTACAGATTGCTCCAAAGCTATCTACAGGAGCCCTTCTCTTTATTAAATAAATACAAATGCATGTATCTGCTGTTCCTTACATGAGTGGCTCTGACAGATGAAACAAAGTTGTCTGGACAGCCCAGAGGCCTTAAAGCCTCTGGGGAACCAGCTTTCTGTGCTAAACACAAATATGTGGCCCAAAAACTGCTCTAGCAATGGTGGGCTCAGGTTTACGAAAAGTCTAGGGATCCTTTCCGAGTACGCTGGTTGTAAAGCAGGAAAAGTTTCTGTATATGGGAAGTGGTGGCTCATAAAAAAAATTAGGGAGAAGTACATACCATTGATTTTCAGATGTATTCATGTAATATGGCTAGACACACACTGTTCATGACTTAGTTCAAACACTTCCACCCAGCATGGCTGCAGAACGAGAATCTTTCCCTGGTAATTTTCCTTCCTCTGCTTTACAGAAAAAGAAAAGTGCAGTTTCTAAGATACACAGTATTAAGGCCTGTTTCAGCTTAAAAAGCATGAGGGGAAAAAAAATAAAATACAGCATTGCTCAAGCAGCTGCCAGAAGCTGTGTGTCAGCACAAAGGGGTGTGTATGGACACAAGCAGCCAGAAGCATGGGAAAGTCTTGGCCACTTCTTTCCATGGCCTATCTTAAAAATATTCATAAAATTACAAATAGATTTCTGGCAGGTGACAAACAGGAGACAGCCTTCACTTCACAGCCAGTGGAAGATGAGGCCAGATGTTGACAGTCACAACAAGCAGCGGCTGACTATATAGAGGGCCAGGAAGGCTGTGGCTGTAAAAAGTGTGGAGGAACACAGTGCAAGATCTTGTGTCAGTGAAAGACAGAAAGGGGAGAAGCCAGACCTACTGAGTAAGACTTTCTTTTTCCCAGCGCTCAAGGTGACTCACTATGTGGCACAACAACATTTACTACAAAGGCAGCTACAAGAAGTCAGCAGACCACAAAGTCCGTGCATGTTGTTTTTTATCTGACACACCTGGGCAAGGGTCTGTGGTCAGCAGGCTGTACATCTGCTCTCCCTGTGGAGTGTGAACATACACATCAAGAGCCTGCATCCCGAGTCCTGTGTCTGGGATACAGGAGACTTATGGGGGCCAGTCACAAGGACCACCAGTTTTGCACCAGGTTCCACAGGGGGAGCCCACAAGTAGCAAACTGTTCCCAAAAGGAGCATCCAAAGTGAGAGTTGTGGTTCTTACAGAGTATGACAGAAGAAGCTGCTGGGGGACACAAGCAGTGTGAGTGCAGTGCCTACATCTGTACTGTCAATGTAACTTTTAAATCCACTAATGCTTCTCCTTTTAATCTCTTTCGCAGGGATTCGGTCCAGGAGATTGTGCTGTAGCAGCTGGCTGAGACTAGGGCCTCTGATGAAGAACAACAGCTTAGTGGTTTAAGACTAAATGAAAGTACTGAATGCTTCCTAAGGAGAAGCTATTAGGTAACAGTTTTTGAACTGAATTTTTTGCTTCCTCTGCAGGGGCTAAGGAAGCACACTTGCCTTTTGCATTTTTTAATAATCTACTACTTAATGTTCAAGAGCTCAGCACTTAAATATTTTAATTTGCCCTTCCATTCAGATGAATTTTTCCATCCATTCATCCAGCTGACTGTTCACAGTATGCTCCATGGGACTGCAGGCTGGCTCAGCTCCAGCTGCTTTCCAGGCTTTCTGGAAGGCAGAGGTGGCAGCAATGTGAACAGGCTCAGAGGGCACACTGATAAAGACCTATGGGTAAGCTCATATTTTCTGGAAGGTAAAAAAAGTTTCCTAATTGGGCCAAGTCTTCATTTAGCCTACATACGTGGTCTTTGAAAACAAGCACTATTCCGGGGCTTAAAAAAGCAAGTGTCCCTAAGGTATTTTTAAACAGCTGCCTGCTGGATGCAGCTTTTGTTCTACTTGCAAACCTGAACTGTTCAACCAGTTATATCTATGAGGTCATTTGCAGGGTATTGTTTATCTTCGTAGCTAAATGCTTCATTTAAAAAAAAACTAAATATATATTTTTAAAATGAATTCAAGGAAGTTCACAAGATGAGCATTAGATTCATCAGAACAAGTCAGTTTTTAAGATGAAGTGATTCTAGATTCTTGCTCATATTTTTACAGCCTTGTCTTATTTGCTCACTGTACCATCCACAAGATGTTCACAAGAAAATCAGCTATTTTCACAATACTCAATTGGAAGCTGCACTTCCCTAAAACACCCAGTCTCTGCTTTTCACTCATGACCTATCTCTAACAAAAGTTCTGCCTCTCCTGCCTTTGCTGCTCTCCTCAGTGGCAAATTCCAGCTACATAGACATTTAGCCGAGTGTTGCCTAATTACCACATTCTTTTCTTACATGCTGAAGCATTAGAATCAAGATATCTATGAACAAACCTGAAAGAGATTTCAGATCATGTGGAAAAATGTTAAGAGCTGCAGTTTGCTGTAGACCTTCCTGAAGCAAGCAGTGTGGCATGAAGAAAATGCTGGACTACATTCTGAAGTGCTTTTTTTTTCCCCTGGATGTAATCATTCCCCTTCATCATTCCCTTCTTTCTCACAGCTAAGACACATTGCCATGTAAACCTGCACCAATGGAACTCCATACTCTAGAAACATTCTTCTTTCCCATTTTTCTTATTTGAACTGCTAAGCTCTACTGTCACTTACCACTCAAATAACAAATAAATGTGGAAGCTAGACAAAGCCAGACTGTCCAGGTCAGATACCGAAGAGAAGGTGGCAATGGGAAAAGACAGTTTCAGCAGACAAAAGCTTGATTGAACTCTGATTCTCAAATTTTATTTCTAAGAGACCTGGGCTCATTATGATTCAGTGGTTAAAAGCTCATGATTTTTCTACACATTGCAGCTAATACACTGAACAATACCTAGTAAATCATGGTTACAAAATGCTTTGCAAACCAATCTAAGTTTTTTTCTCTGCATTGTAGAAAGTTAATGAAATAGTCTTCAAATCAAGAATATATAAGCAAAAATCTGAATAAGTATTTAAAAGCTGTCTGGCCAAATGAATAGAAAGCTAGAAAATCACACTGTTAAAGTAGTCACTGCCTTACTGCTATTCACGAAGCAAGAACCTGCATGTATTACATATTAAGAAGGACCTTTTCAGACACCTATTTCTAGCATTTCAGAAAGTTCACTGAAAAATCCACTGGTACTGTAATGTTACCAGGTCCTACTTAACTGAAGACAAAACCATTAAAAGACAGCTGGCTGTGGTATGACATACTCTCTCAGAACAAAACAAACAGAGGCAAACACTTCTGAAGGTCCTTCAGTAAACCACCTAACTATTCAAAACAGATGAGAGCGAAAGGACATTTCAGTTAATCTATGTTTGCAGAGTCACAGACATCACAGGATCTCAACCTACAATTAGGGTTCAAAGGATATGGACAGAAGGCTCTGTGGCTGTATCACATCTAAGGAGTGCACACTTTCAGAAAGGCCAAAGCTAAAAAAACCTCAATGTGGTAATCAGGACAACCGTGTTCCTTTTCCCTCTCTAAGCACACTACCCTCCAGGCTTGCTTCGAGGACAGTCCAAGTTCAGTGATAAACTCACTGTCCTGTACATCTCACACACACCCACTCTCTCTGACAGCAGAAAGGCAAGAAATTGCCTTTTCCCACCTTCTATTTCCCCCTGTCCCGCAAAGCCTCAGGACCAATAGCAATACAAACAACACTTAAACAAAAGATGCCAGCCTAGGACTTGGCAGATACAGGTTTGAGCTCTGGTTTCTCAGAATGTGTGTGACCATCATCACTTGGTTTTATTCAAATTGTACAATGGAAAATGACATAATTAGAGTCCTCAGGAAGCAGACGGAGGAAGGCTGGGCTCTCCAGGTGGTGCACAGCCATACTGACATGGTAATTTTTGCCCTCAAAGAGGTACAGCTGTGTTCCAGCAGCATTGTGCCCTTGTTAAAAAGTTCACTGGAGCTCAGAGCCTACATAACAACTTGCACCATACTATCCCTGGTATTTGCTCTGCCTCATCACAGCAGACTGCAGAGAGAAAGAGTTCAAATGTACCTACTGCAGACCTCTGGTAGCACCTGCATGGCCAGAGGGTATATGCACAGGCAGGCAGGATCATTCACCCCAGCACCTGATACGATATGATCCTCATATCACAAGTGGGCCTACAGTGATGGAGGCCACCACATGGGTCACCCACATTTGTTAACAGGTCCTAGATTTAAAGACTACCAGGACAAAGCCTTAGCAAAGGCAGCAACAAAATTATATTAAACACTGGTCTGAAAATTGGGCTGGTCAGAACTTTCCTAGCAGAGCATTTATCATATTGACATGACTGCCAAACAGCTAGAAGTGTATGATGCCACCACTCTGATTTTGACAGCTCTTCTGCCAGAGAACACAAAGCAGATTCCTCACAGAAGCCAACCAGTTCTGCCACTACTTCTGAGGTAACCTGAAAGGCTTTTATGTGGCCAAAGAGCAGTGGTTTTCCAGACTCCTCCTCAGAGGACAGAGAAATCTTTACTGCCATTTGAGTCTTGTGGCATCTCTGTTTCAACTTGAATGAGACTGGATGGCTCATTCAGAAGCTGCCCTAGTAAGTGATGGCAAACTTTTGTTTTAAGTCAGCTCTGTAACACTCTCACCACACAAGTGTGCTACAAATTTACTTAGCTGGTAAGGTCCTTAATGCAAATTAGAAGGACATTAATATTACCCTTTGATGTCTTTTTAATATTTATGCCATGACTAAAGTGGATAAGGGATTTATTAACATTTAAGACTATTAGGAAGAAAATTACATAGATTATGTGGAGAGAAAGAGAAGGGAAAATGAAAAAAAATCTCACACCCTGTAAATTCATAGGGATATTTCTGATTAAGAACATTCAATGTCCAAATAAATGTTTTGATTCCTCCAACTATTTTTAAATGAAGCACTACACACTGTTTGTAATCAGTGTGTTTCTCATAACTTCACAGCTACATTTCAAGTCCTACCGTGTTGCGAGCTTATGGCAGACGACACCAGTGTCTGTTATGACTTCACTCAATCTCAGCTCGAGGTGGACCTTCCCCTGAAACACACCAAAAACACCATATGAAAAGTCAGTTTTATGCATAGGCAGTCACACCATTACAACTTCAAGTAAAGCAAGCCAGTTTGTGCAAGTCATTCCAGGAGAACTCTAAAGATTAAATAAGAGCTGTATAGTTAAGGTCTTTCAACCACCAGAGAACCCAAACTAGTAATTGTTCAACTAAATTTGGGTGCATAATTCCTGCCATTATGTTATCTCTATATGCTGTACTAATTGAAGGATATGGAGTGTCCACAGTCTGACACAGAAATGTTTTTTTGGAGCTTTATCTGTAATTAGCATTTTAAATATTAAGCAAATATCTGCAACACTACCGTTAAAAATATCACAGAAGTGTGTTATAAATTAGCACCTACATGTTTTAAACATTATAAAAATAAAAACTATTAGCAATATAAATTGTAAGACAAGTATCAATAAAACTATATCGAACAACTATTAAAAAAACACACAAAAATGTTCAATCACGTTGCTGGCATTCACAGCATCTACTGTTACACACTCTTCAACTCCTTAGCATCACATTAACTTTATTATGACTTGGGCCAAGATATTACCCCTCAATACGCTAAGAAAATAAAGGCAAACATGAATACCAACTGCATTCCTCTTATTATTTCCATTATATTTCAAAATGTGAGCATCCACTCCCACTGACAACGACTCAGAATCACTTTTACAGTGTGTATACAATAAATGCAAAACAGATTTTGTTATTGACCAAATCTGACATGCCAGCAGTGCCCAGTCATCTTCTGCAAATCATCATAGGCAAAACTGAGCTTTTCATTTTCATAACTATCTCTCCTCCACCCTTTGTACTAAAGGATTCTGAAATCCATCCTGCTAACTAGTCACAGCTCTAATGTGGGTATCATCTTTACCTCAAATCACACAAAATTCTCTTGCCACCCCTTTTATAAGATCCTCCATATTCAACCTTTGCTCTTTTTGCACAGGACCAAAACTCTTGCCAGCAACTTCCCAGTCCCTTGTGACTAGTTACTGCAACCTCCTGCTCTATGGGGATGTCTACCCTGGGCAACAGAGGAGAGTGAAGATGAAATCCCAGCCTCAAGTTGCACCCATGCTGCTAAGATTCCCCTTCCCTACAGCAGATTTGTCTGGACAAAAGCTGGTGAAGGCAGTCCAAAGCACAGCAACAAGTGCAACAACTAAGGAGCATAGACACTCAGAAGTTCAGTCCAAGGTCATTCTGTGGTCCTCTCATGTTAAGAAGCACAAACACTGGACTCAGTGCCTGAATATTTGTCCTGAAAACACCTATGAGACATTCTGTTTCTTACTGTTACAGTCATTCTCTCCCCTTCCGAGGGTTTATCCCTTATTCAGTACCATTCTTTCTGCACCACCTTGAATGCCCACTTCACACTTTCACTCCCGAAACCTTTATCATCTACATATACCCTCAGTATTCTGACTCAGTAACACTTGTTCCTGTCTGAGGGCTGGAACATAGACCCTTCAAGTGCATGTGGCAGACGATACTGGTGTTCATCCAGAAAACAAGGAAGACAACCTCTCCAATCAAAGACAAGCTCTTCAATCTGTATAAAGTTGCAGAGGCATCACGGCAGCTCGGTGGCATTTTGAACAGGGAAGAACCCAAACATATGTGCGAGTTTAAAACAAGGCTTTTGCCATGTGTCTTTTGCATCATTTTAAACAAAATAATTGAACCACCACCACTCTCAATGCAAAAACCAAACATGCTACATTTATCTGTCCTGATTCGTGTTTCAGTGACACAGGTATCCTCCTTCACCCTGTCAATGTGTGCCAAAGTCAGCATCTGTCATTGGCTTCCAAACTGAAGCGTGTTCTCATGCATAAGAGCAGGATTTCTCTGCACAAATGCACAAAGCCACTTCTAGACCCAGCTCTTAAGGACTCAGTACCACTGCAATGCCCACTGTAGCTGCACATGACAAGGGCACATAACCAGCTAAGAACTCTGCTTAAGCAGAACAGCTTTCTTGCTCTTGTTTTACTATATTTTCTTTACTCTTCAGTGTTCTCTCTTCCACTGGCTGCATATTCTACTACAGGATCTAAACCATTAGTCTCTGGAGAATTAATTTATATTATGAACCTGTAAAACCCACTACTGCTATCTTTGTTGATATCCTGCAAACTACCTTTACCAGAGAATTCAATATTAATACAAGTTTTGAAGAAATTAAGAGACAAGAACAGAGATTTAGCAACTTCAGAGAAAATATCCCTTTGCAGAAAAATACCAAGGTGTGAAAATATTTTTATAGAAATATTTCTGCTGGTCTTAAAAAGTGAGATTGACCCTTCTCAGCAAAGAATGCTTCAATGCACTTAGATAAGCCTGAGAGCAAACTTGAAGGGGCCATTTGTTCAATCTCACATAGACTGAGTAAAATGGAAGCTCCTCATTTCAGGAATTAGGTTGAAAAAATATTTTTAAAAATCAGCAGTATTTCACACATTTTCCTAGCTAAATTAAGCATAAAATGATAGTGCTGCCTCTTCTGGGCTAAAAGCTGTTTGTTCTTGTAGCTTTCATCTTTCTCTTCTGAAAGCTTTGAAAATGGTCAGCTGCTCAAAAAGTGACCCCAAACTTCCTACAGCAAAACAGAGGTCATGGGATCACTGGGACCAGCAGCCTACAGCTATTCCCAGAACACCTTCTAGTGTTTTACTTCCAGTTAAAAACTCAAATACCTTAAAATAAGGCTACAGTAACTCATTTTCAGGCTTAATTTACAGAAAATGTAACTCTTACATAAACAGAATGCTTCTTCCCAAGTCAATTATACCATTACACAGAACATAAGGATTCATCTGAATAAATTCACTCCTGAGAAATGGCATTAGTTGGGTTTACAAAATACCAGATATTTCACTTTGCAAACGGAAGACAGAAAACTGCAATAAATCAGTCTCATAAGATCAAAAGTTAATCTAATCAACAAGAAGGTCAACCTATAATGGATTAAACGTACCACAGAAACAGAGAATTGCCATGATCTTTGACTGACAGTTTGTAAGAAAGAAATTTATATTTTTTTTATTAAAAGAACTAGTGTAATAATAACAAGAGTCTTCTATTGTAGGTCTGCAGAGTTTACAAGCAGGAAAGATTAGACAATGCTACAGAACAAAGAAAAAATTCCATTTTACCAAAAGCTGAAACAGTGGCTTCATCTTCCTCAGAGAGAATCCCTCCTTTGGAGCCAGGGGGTGAGTCTAGGCTCAGTCCTGCATTATAAGGCTATAATGCTTTTTTCCCCTTTAGCAGAGCAAAAAATTCTGAGAAAAAATCTGGAGGTTTGACAATTCTGAAGTAGAACACATTAATTACTCAAAACATTCCCATTAACAAGTATATTTCAGGGTGTTCCTAGAAGCAGCTAAGCTTATTAGCATAACCTTCTCCTTGGGAAGGGTAGGATCCCTTTTCAAGGAACAAGCTGAAGGAGTGCCAATTCAAGTGCTGAACACTTTCTTTTCCATCAGCTCCGGCTGATATGGAGGGTGGGTTCACAGGTCACACCTCCTTCCTAACCACATCTAACACCACATAATGGGGCCAGCCAGCTTCCAGTTTTCAGCTTTTGATTAAAGAAGCCATCTGACTGAATTTCTTGTAGGGAAGCAGACAGTATTCAAAAGGAAATCAGTAAAAAAAAAACAAAACTTTTGAAAGGCCTTACTGAGGAAAACACAAATTATACTACACTTGCTAAATATAACCTTTACTACACACTCAGCTATCTGAAAACTAAACTGAAACTGATCACAAGTTGACAAAGAAAAGAAAAAGCAGACTCAAAGCCCTGGTCTTATAGATACAGGAAAAGCCTGTCTCCAACCACCTCCTTTCTGCCTGGAATGCTGCCATGAGTCACTGTGGATTGAAACACCAGAAAACAGTTATAAAGCAAATAAAAGTACACAAATCCTACCTAACTGTATCACGTTTCCAGCAGTTGGAAATTTGTGGTTTAATTTAACCACAGTACTTTTGAAGGAGAAGAAAATGCATGACCACAGATTATCCTAAAGTTACTCTTATGACAAAGTTCTGCCATGCTGGCATAAAGCAGTTTTAGCATCCTGGACAAAGCCTCAGAGGCAGTGTTTGCAAGGTCACCAGGACACCACTGGGAGCCGTGTCAGAGTGCAGTTAAACGCACACATTTTGCCCTGGAATCTGACACACCCCACATGAACCAGTGACTGTAGATTCAGATGCAACATCCGACCTAGCTCAAAACAGATGCAATCTGGTTTTTCAGAGAAATATTTATGAAAAAGCACTGATAAATACCAGGAATGCTCGTGCCTGTCTGAGGCTCTAGAAGATGCACAGAAGACTGTCAGTCCGCCTCAGTTCAAAAGACAGGAGCCAAGTCTACCCAAATTTCCTAAATAATTTTAAAGCAAGTATCAACCAGGCCTCCATCCTTTTTGTTACTGTCAAATTTTAAGAAATCTTTCCCTTTTTAAAAACATCACAGGAAAAGAACAAGTCTTCACTGCTGATTTTAAACAAAACCAGAAAATACACAGTTTGCTTGAATATTAAGTATCAAGTCAATAGTCTTAATATCCAGGGCTCACACAGCCTGATAATTCTCTCTTCTACCAAAGAACAATAGTTGATACCACAGAAACTCCTAAATAAGGTATTTGTTTACTATTAAACCTGCTGGACAAGAGGTTTGTGGTCACCCACCTTCCTACTTCTCACCAGCCTACCCAATTTTGCCAGGAACTTTCCCCTCCAAGGTGGGAGTGCACCTGGATGAAAGTTTTTCCAAACATTTATCCCATGTGGGGACACTTTTCCCATCACAACTCAACTCTGCTCATTGCTCAGTAGTGTGGAAAGACAGACTGGGACCCACTTTTGGCTCCTTACCCTTCATCCTGCTGGCAGAGTGTGACTGCAAGCAGCCTCACCCCAGCTCCTGGAGATGGAGGAGGGAAGAGATGTAACAGACACGAGCTGTAGGAGAGGACTAGGCTAAGCAGGTGACATGAACCACAGCTCACGACTGACTCATGCCAGCACCGCTTTTTTTTTTTTTTTTGGGAATCTCAAATTCAGGACTGTGATAACACTGGTGTGGTTTATTTTCCCTTGCTCCAAATTGTCTGGAGAAATGAGCATTGGAAGAACTCAGCGCTGCACAGAGGCCATTCCAAACTAGGGAATAACCTGTGCCATTGCTTTCTCAGTCTTTCCAAATTTTCTTTCAGGATATAGCAAATGTTATTGGGCAGATTCTGTCTACTCTGAAGCCTTTTTAGCCAACTTCCTGAGAAGTCACTTTCTGCCATCAGTAAAACTTACAAGCAAACAAGAAAACTGAGCCAGACCCTAAGGGCTCACTAAATTCTGCCCTTGAGGGAGTGGGAGAGGAAAGACCAAGGGTACAGCTACTGCTTTAGGTAAATCCAGCCCTGCAGCATTATCAGCAGCCTCACATAAGGTCAGGCCTAACAGCGGGTTTGAGGGCAGGAGGAGGAAGGAGTTTGTTTGCTGTCTACATTTGCTGCTTGTAACAGCTGCTCCTTCCTTTAGCAGAGGGCAGCGGGCGGCTGGGAAAGGTCTCAGGATCATGCTAGAGATCACAGCCTGCCTGCTGGACCACAGCGCAGCTCACAAGAAACTGGAACAAAACCCAGCTGATTGCCGAGGACAGCGCAGCAGCTCTATCCAGCACTGCATGGATTCATAAATGCTAAGCAAAGCGGAACTGATATCTGCTTGCTCTCCGTATGTGCAAGCATGTCAGAATTGCTCAGTAACTGGCAAACTTCACACGGCATAATGTTAACCTTCCCGTTTCTCTAAAGGAAGAATACTGCCAT
Source organism: Melanocharis versteri (assembly GCA_013397845.1). Taxonomy (NCBI): domain Eukaryota; kingdom Metazoa; phylum Chordata; class Aves; order Passeriformes; family Melanocharitidae; genus Melanocharis; species Melanocharis versteri. Next base: position 66,908 of record VZTG01005253.1, on the reverse strand, counting down.
ACGGTCAAAATCCTTCTAATTAATCGTGTTTTCTTCTCAAATAGTTTGATGGGATATAACATGTAGATGTTGTAAGTGAAAGGGTTTCATTTCCCCAGACAAATTATGTTCTGCAGATACAAAACCCACGTATGTTACTTTAAAACCATGTACACTCATTGTTCAGCAGTAGGTGCTCCTTACCACATGCCATGTTACAGACTAGCTATTGAAGAGTAATAGACCAAAACTTGATTGGCTGTCTTAGCCCTTTGTGCTGATAAGTCTGAATACTGTGCTCTTACATTCACATAGAGAGGAAGTCTTGCCACAAAGCAGGATCTGGTCAATAGCTGCTCTTTCCCTTTACCACAGACATTATTTACCATTGCTGATGCATGGTTCAGTTGTCTCAAATAATTTTGTCAGCAGGCTTTCAGCCTTGAGAATCTCCCCACCCTATCAAAACATGTCATCTCTCTTCAAAACAACTAGAAGATAGAAGCTTAAGTGCCACTGTTCAAAACATAGAGGGTAGCACCCATTTACTTCCTGTGTGTGGTAGAAAGCTGATACCAAACCTGGAAGCAGCTTCTTCTTTTTATAATTTGCATTCACCCATACTTACAGTAGGTTGTACAAAATGCATCACTGACTCATTTTTATGCGAGAAGTGTTTAAGTACTGACACAAAGATAGTAAATATCAGTGCTGGACAGTTGGGCGTGCAATGCTCTTAATTGTCCAAGAGATAATGTAATTCTATCAATTACTGGAGTGAAACTGCTCTATACAGTTGCTCCTAAAGACAATTATATCTTGTATCTTCAAATGCATATTTTTAATTAACAATTAGCAACAGAGCCATCACAGTTCAACACTACTTGCTCCACTTACACAAAGATCATTGATTTATACAGAACAGGAAGCAGGCAGATATGGGATAAACCTTGGAAACTTCGACAAGGTGAATAAAAATAATGAAGTAACACTTCCAGCTTCCTCCACAGATCTGGGATAAACTTCTCTGTCACGCAAGACTAAATGAAGAAGAGCTAATTAAAAAGCTTATGATGAAACCTGGGCTCTGATGAACTCATGACAAAACTCCCACCCCGGGAAGGCCAAGATTTCATTTATGAAGCCTGACACCTGCGATACAGATTCTGCATTCAATGGGAAGGTGCTGACAAAAAAAGAAAGGGTTTTTTGAGGACCACACCATGCCTTAGCTAGATTCTTCTAGCTAGTATACAGGCAGCATTTCAGAGCCAGTAGTTATGTCCAGCAGGACAAGGGGATTTTAGGTGTACTCTCCAAACACACCCATAAATCATGTTTTCCACTAATGAAGTATAGTACACCACATGACTCTGACACCAGTCCATACTCAAGAATAGGCATATTTAATCAACAATAGTCAAAGGCCTGCATAGACAAAATGCTAATGTGGTGAAAGGAAGAGGAAAGGCTTTTGCTGTCTGAAGAAAGTACTTAACATCAGTAAATCTTTTTCACAAAGCTTTGAGTACAGAAGGTTAAAATGTGAGACAATTTGCTTCCTCAGTGTTGGTTATCTGCCCTTTACATGCCTTTTATTTTTACTAAGTTGATAGCCAAATAGATATCTTGGACACATCAAAGTTCTCACGAGAAGGAAGGGGAAATGAGCAATTTTCAAGTTTTTGTCAGACTTTTTTTGCCCCAACAATGACTTTTACATAAGACCTTGAGCGTAACTGGCTTTGGAAAAGCATTCTGTCATTTAAAACGGAGAATTCAGCTGTATGAGGGCATTACCATTTCACATTTGTCAATGAGGAGGAGGAAGTAACTCAAAGCACACTTGAAAAGGGGAACTTTTAAAACAAGGGCCTGCACAGGAAAATATGTCAGAATAATGTAACTCTCCTTGCAAATCTCCCCCACTTTGGCATATACAGACTACATGGTTCAGAGTATGCTGGTGTACATAGATATTAATCAGAATATCTCTGGATCTTTAACCACTTCATTGATTACATGTACACAAAGGGTATTTAGGCTGCAAAGCTCAAACTTCACAAAAGAGACTTGAACTATGAACTTAATGTGAAAAAGAAAAAAAGGGGAAGACTACTCAAAATCAGGAAAGGTCTTTTAAAGACTGCATGTGCACTTGGGCTTAAATTCCACTGAGAACACATGGACCATAGAGAGCATCTGTCATCTACAGCCCTAGGCAAATATCTGAATCAGTTACTGTTGGGTAAACTTCCTTCTGTGAAGAAAAGGAAAACATTCATAGATCAAAAGAGAGGTATGCACAATAGCATGGCAATTTTTGCTTCCAGACCTCAAAAAGCATGACAATGAGAATACAGCAGGTCCTGAAAGACAAACGACTAGCAGAAAAGAAACACATCCCATATAAAGTGTGCAACATCATGCTCATACTGACCTCAAGCAGCTTACAATGTTGTCTCTTCTGCTGCTAGCCCCTCCCCTCCAGCTGAAGCTGCCTGATTGTTCATAATCTATTTCAATGCAAAAGTTAAACCATTTTCAGTAATGGCTCAATTCCTGTTCTACTTCCCACTGAAATACTTGGGTTCATGTACTATCAGACACTGGGCACAGCATTGAGGAGTAGGCAGGCTCCATCAGAAGATGGGAACTTAAAATTCCTTCAGCTAAATCTGCACTAACCCACCTAGTTACAGCTTCATACTTTCAGAACAAGTTTTTCAGTCTGGAAAGTTAAGCCATAAATTATGCACGAATGGCTGCTGTCAACTTCGATTCTGCACTCTGTATAAGAAAACTTCCCAATCACATTTAACATTTTATTCTCTATTTTAAAAGGAAATATTCATATATGTCATTTCATATTTGCATGCCAAACCCAAATACAAGTTGGAGTTTCATAATTTGTTCTCCACAGAGCAGCTCAAACTTAATCACCTAGAGCACAACTGCTGTTTCATCACCCAGCTATATCTCAACTGCATCCAGGGTTATCCACTGACAGGACTAGAGCAGCCTATGCAATGTGTTATTTTCAAAGTAGTGAGAGCAAAACCAGCCAGAAAAATGTGGGGGCATTGATGTACCAACAGAGTAAAAGCCTGTCAACTTCAAGGGGCAGTTACAGCCCACTGCTGAATGATACAGCACTGTGCTCTGGTAGCTACTGTTTCCCACCGACGCAGGCGAAGGGAAATTCAGATGCACCCGATGATACTGATTATCTCACTGGGTAGGTTTGCCAGACCAAACGGTAAACCAAATCCACAGAAGGCATGTGGGTCTTCATGCTTGCTCTGCATCTGTGGGCTGAGCAGCTGCACAGTCCCACCTGTATGCTCCATGAGAGACTGAACACGACGTGCTGCTGAGATCACAGGCCTCTCAGCAGCGCTCAGCCCAGACACACACTGCCCTCACTTTTTCTTCAACATGAGCAATCATGCTAGACTCCTTTACTTGCTGCCAAGCAATAAATGGAGGCGGCATTACAGCATCTGACAGTAATACTCATACCTGTGTAGTCTGAAAATTAATGTAGTCCTGCTGTCAGTAACATCCTTATCTGCAATAAAATTTATGAAGCCATAATCTCACTGACAATACAAAGCACCTTTATAAGACAGTAAGAATCGGCAATGTTGTAAAACCATAAAACTGGACTCAAAGTCTCAAGCTAAACACCTTGGAAACAATCTGTGATGAAGTTATACAACATTAACACTTACCTACTGATTTTTTTAAGTATACAGGAACTCATACAAATAAGGTACAAACCATGTTGAACAAAATTTTAAATTCTTTTCATTAAACTTCAGATAGCTCAAAATATCAGTTCTTACATCACAAATGTTATTATTTGTAATTTCCAATCAGTCTTTCTGTTCTGAAAAATGAGGTAACATGTCCCAGAAGTGGACCACAAGAAACACAGCATCCAATATCACTAATATTTGAACAATCTATTGTTTTTAAAGTGGTTTTCAGTTTCTGAGTGTGCTGGCTGGTCTGCTTAAAACCTGGGCATTTTCAGACTTCGCACAGAATAAAGGTAAGTCCCTCATAGGTTTATTATCCTTACCCAGTTTCTTTCATATCATGGCCTAATGTATTAGAAATAATTAGAAACCGGTTCTCTTTTTTCTTTTTTTTAATTTCTCAGTCTGACTGTATAACCTCAAGCAAGTCACATTCTTTCTGACATTTACTCTCACTGTATTCAAAGGGTGGGAGCAACAGTAACTTACCTCAATAGAGTGTTGTGATGCATAACTAAATAGCCATGAAGTTGGCTGTTTAATCCATTAGATTACATTGGAACAACTGCTAGAATTATAAAACGGATAGTTGGCACATTAAAACTCCCTTTGTACTAGTGTTTGCATGATTCACTGCAAATGTTAACTATTAAAAATGTCTTAAACTATTTTCCTTAAAATTGGAGGAAAACTGAGTAACACTGTATAAATACTCACCACTAATACAAGTATTCTATTTTCTCTTACAAATGAAGGACAACTGAGATACCACGAATGTAAAATATATAAACACAAAAATATTTAATTTGGCTATCTTCACTTGCGTAAGAATTCATACAAAATATTTACAAATCTGCTCCCACTATTATGAAAAACCAAGCCCTCTTGCAGACTCAAAGACCAAGGAACATTTACGTAAATGGATACAATCAGAGTATCATGTAAATCATATTTACACTACTTGTAATAAATGCTTATCATAGAGCCCAGAAACAGCTTTTAACAGTTGGGCTCTTGTAAGGAAGCAAACAGAGGAAGTGATAAACTGTAGAATTACAAACAGAGAACATGCTTTCCAGCAAATCCTGTGCTCCTCACCACTCCAAAAGCTAGAGCTGCCTGCAACTTACATTACCAGTGCTGCCCTAGAAAGCACCCTGGTCAAAAAAGCTTCCACAAACTCACTCTGTATAAATATTGTAACAAAATAAACAATGCGGAAGCTTATCTAAATATTGGCTTTCTTCAACTGATAAATTACAAAGGGAAAGTTTTCATATCCGACAGGAAATAAACACTCAATCTATTGTTCTAAAGGCACTGTCATAAGAGGCTTTGGGATAAGAAGACAGGGACACTAGAGTAAACAGAATAGATCTCATAGTTAAAAGCCTGTTAAAAGCCTTTCCATCATCAGTGGCACTGAAATGTGGCATTAAAGAGGATCAATATTTAACAAGAGTATGTCACAGGCTGAACAAGCTGTCCTGAGGCTTTCTTTGTATCACATGCACAATGGTGTATTACTTGTCTCTCCAAACAAAAAGAAAACCTAATCTTGCATGTATTTTCACATATGCTTCACCATACATGACCACACTGTATGTTGGAATGTGTGTGCGTTTTAAGTGTCATTTTCCAACCTGGTATGTGCAGACCTGCATGCAGCCTGAAAAGCCAAGACACTGTGTCCAACTCTGCCATACAGAAGTATCTAAGAAGCATTCCCCCTTGCATTTATCTGAGACTTTTGCACGGGTCAGACATTCATGTCTCCTCCGAAACAAATATTGTTGTTCAAAAGTGATCTGTAATATATACTTGCAGGAGAAAAAAAAAAGTAACTGGCACAGTATCCTGCTACATCATTTTGATTTCTTGCTTTGTTATAATGACTGTTTTCACAAGACCTAATGTCATAACAGAAAAGACAATCTGCTTCAAAAGAGGGCAAGTACAAAAAGTGGAGTCTCATTGTTTACAAAAATTTGCAAAGTACCAAACCCTAAATGTAATTTAGAGCTAAAGTAATGCAATTATCAGCATTCCCACTGTTTGGAAGGGAGCCTAGAAATCTGGCAAGGAAAGTTTTTCACATTTAAGATGTAATTGTTGCCGTTCCTGTGGCAACCTGCCAAGATAATTATTTAAAGCAGTACCTGCAGATACTATTTTTAAGATGGCTCCACTCCCTGAGGAATCAACTGTTATTTATAGGGCCTGAAGTTATTCGATACTTGAGACAAACACACCCCTCCTTGTATCAGTGACCCTGATAGTTCACATAGTTTTAATTATTTCTGTAGGCAGAATCCTGACCCCCAGTGATTTATGCACACTTGCAATCCACCCTACACTTATCACCAAAACCCAAACCATACTCACGGGCAACGCTTCCTTTTTGTAGGGAAGCAACACATCTGTCCTAGAGCTATGAAACCCATGAAACTTGCCATGGCCTTGCTACAAATACTCCTTTGCCAAGATATTTTTTTAACAATCTCACCTGTACTTCTGAATCAGCATCAACATGCTGGAGTTGAAACCAGGTGTCTCTGTTATGATACTTCTGGAGATCTTCTTTCTGTATAGCTACCTTTCCTGAAATAAAACAAACCAGAAGCACAGTTTAAGACATGCTGTAGCTCTCTCAAGATATATTTCCATCAAAACTAAGTTTTAAAACAATGATTTAGGGCATGTCCTATTCGATAAAGGCTTTAGAGCAAGGAAAGATTTTTCTGAGGCATACTTCTTTACACAATACATAATGATGGGCACAATACTGATAGATTGTACAATTCTGATGAGCATCTTTTTCCACTGTATTTTGTGAATGACTTGAAAATTCCTAAAGTACTACTCACCTAACAGAGTGAAGCACTAGACACTATGGACAAGCTTGTAAATATGCTTATAGCAAAAATGTCATTATTACTTGTCTGACATGCAATTAAACTTGTGGGAAGAAAAGCTGGGAAACTGTTGCAGAGATTTTTTTGAGGCTGTCTGTAGCAATCCCAAATTAAAGGTTCCATGCATATGTTATTGCCAACAATATTTCAGGATGAGGCATTTCACTGTATAGTTTTGTAGGAGAAGGGAAACAACTAGAGATGTCAAGTCACAGCAGATTCCCACATTTGCATTTTGGGCCCCTGTCAACCTCTCTCTCACTCTCAAATCTTTCAGACTTTGCATTTTGCAAACCAGAGCCACCAAGGGCTATCCCTGACTGTAGAGAAAAGCTGGGGGGGGGAGCCCACCCCAAAACATGGAAGAGCTTTAACTCTCACCTTTTTATACCCCTCTTACCACTACCAAATTAGCTGTTTTGGTAGGCACAGTAACAGCACCCAGTTCCACGCTGGGAACTAACAGCCCACATGCATGCAAAGGGTCAATGCAGAAACTTCTGTCCTGCCCAATCTCTCGCAGGCAGTATGTAACACACTCTCTGAGGGGCAATGAAACTCCTTCCAAGCGTCTGTCTTTCTATACACAAAACTGAGTGTGGCATGCCTGAGGAACATGTGATCCTCAGAAAGCTGCTTTGGGTTGGGTGGCTCCCCAGGCACTGAGCAAAGCAGCATGTTCGAAGTGAAAGAATCCAGGGCAGAGACATTCACAAGGCTCGAGGAAGCTGAGGTTTGGCAATGTGGTTGAGTAGACTTTTGCTGCTAGAGAGCTGCTCTCATACAGTTTGCAACCACTGCTTTGTTACAAAAACACAGACCTTCTTTAACCAAATGCTGCTAGATAAAATTCACCAATGGATATAGTTTTGTGGGAAAAAGATTACCAAGGGTACCTAAATTCATGCAGTTTGACCAGATGTCAGTAATACATTACCCCAGCAAATGTTAACAGAACACATTTATGAAGAAGGAAAAAAAAGGAAGAACACGCAATCAAAGACTACAAAAGTGGCAAACACAAAGCACTCTCCTTTCTGAAATCTAAAAGCTTACAGAAGTCCTAGCAGCAAGTTATTACACACCAGCATTCCCTCAATTTATGGCCTTTTCCTTTAGCTGGATGGCTTCACCCAGCCCTCCTGTTTGCTGGGCTACACCCCATACAATGCTGCAGCTGCATTCTTCTGTCACCTCAGGCTGCTTCTGGTGACAGTTTCCAGATTTCCAGTCCCAGTTCCTAAACTATCCTGCCACTCTTCCACAGCTGCCCTCCATAGTATCTGCCAGGGTTTCTGCTCTAGCTTCCCTTTCCCTTCTGACCAATTATTTCCAAATGTTGTTCATTCTGGCCTCAGCACTGTCCTGTCACTGCTTGGCTTTTAGAGACTATCAGATCCATCTCCTGGCAAACATTTAACTAGAGATTAACAAGGCAGACTCATAACCAGACTCTTTATTGGATATGCAGAGGAAGCCGCTTGAAACTTCTTAGAAAAGCAATAATTAAATTACACAAACCTACAAAACGATATGGCAGGAAGGGTAAATAAGACATCTGAACGGTGCTGAACAGAAGACACCAAGTTATTCTGCTGAGAATACATGGGATGATGACTGTGTTTTTTCAAAGCTTCTACTTTTATTCTCCAACCACAATGGTTTGTGGGGAACCTAGTTTTTCTAAAACACTTTGAGAGGAATACATCTAAATGCATGACCTTCCACTAATTGCTTTGGACCTCACTTGAAATTGTTTACTTTCACTGCTTGCTATCCTCACTGCACCCTTTAATCTCTTGCAGAAATCCTCCACTCAACTGCAGTGTCACACACACTTTCCAAACACTTTCCAAACACCGTCACCCACAATCAGTCTCATTCACAGCCACCTCCTGTGTAAGGAGCGCCTTGCAGAAAACTCACTCAAGACTGGTTTCCCAATATCTGCACCTTTACACAGCATAAATGGTGTGATCACTGCCCCCTCTTTCAGCAGGGAGTTCCACTGCTCTCTGCATCAAGGATGGCAGGGTAACCCAGATGGGTCTGGCCACAAAGTCAGTACATGATTGCAGCACAGAGTGTTCAAAGGCAAAGGCACGTGCCTCCAGCTCCGAGGGAGTTAACATGGTGATACAACTGTTTTGATTAGGAAACTGTTTGAACAGCACTATTTGCTCTGCACACAAGCAAGTTTTATTAATGACTGAAACCTATTGACTGGACTGGCTACAATCCAGGGGTTTTCATTGCATACCAAACGATCTACAAAGAAGAAAAATCTACTAGGGAAATAAAAAAGGGTGGCAGTAAAAAGAGGGCCTACGGTTTGGCCAGTCTAAACATATACAAAGATATATTACTGATAGGGTAGGATGTTTGATCTGCCCTGTTAAACAGTTCTCTGCATACACACAGAGGAGCTTCCCTTACAATCTGTTAATAACTCTTCACCTGCACCAGCTATGTCCATATACTCAACCAGCTCACATTCCTCCTCCTCATCACCAGACCCACATAAAACACAGTGCAGGTGCTGAGCATGGTCATGTTTCTGCCCTGGTCTACACAGCCACTGCTCTTCCACTGGCTGACCTATGTCTGACCCGGCTCCAACAACTTCCAGCCACACCAGAACTAGGTTAAATCTAGGCCAATAATCACAAGCTGTTGGCACCTGTCATTTGACCTGACACTACACGATAAGAACCTGTAATTCTCCCTGAAGATAAACCCAACGCGAGAGGTCAGAAAGATTTACCACCACTCATTTAAAGGATGTGTTCCTCTTTGTGGTTCTTCAGCATGCTCTCAAACTCGAGCCCATTGTCTTACACTCTTTCTCAAGACTTGGGTGATTTCCAGACAGCATCAAGAAACTCTAAATCTTGCACCTGAGGCACCCAGCCACTCCTGCTGGTTTCCTCAGTGGCCCCAGGCTGCAGAGTCTGCGTCTGTTTAAGCTTTTAGACACTGTATGAGAAGAGGCAGGAAATAGCCGAGCTTGCTGAACAATATAAGGTGTAATTTCAAAACTTAGTATAAGTTACATTTTTAGAAGTCAGATTCTCAGCAATAACCAGCACAGATGAAGTAAAAGCATTCTTCGCATCTGAAATTATTTCTTTCTGAAGCCTGACGCTCGCCAGGACCTCAGATTGGGGGAGGGTAGGAAAACCTCACACACTCCTGTGTGTTTACCATCCATATGGCAGCATTTTCCCTATGACCCCCCCCACCACTTTAGACTGAACAGATCTTCACTGGAGCATTTAAATCCTAAGGTCTGTGTTCAAAACAAAGGTGCGAGATGCCACAACTGAGCTCTTCCTTCTGCAAACATCTCTTTAGGGAAAAAACAATATACCTATTATTGAGCAGACAGCTCACAGATTAATAAAGTTACTACCTAGGCCCTGGATGGTTTTAAAGCTGCAAATTCCACTTTATAATCCCAGTACAAACTGATTTAAGAGCCTCCAACATTCTCCACCCATGCACCCCCGTCATCTCAGTAGGGCATACTGAAACTGTTGAGGAAATCAAGTGAATCTAAAAAAAACCCCAAATAATGAAAATAAACATTCTGTGCAAGGAGAAGGGAATAAGAAATAAGTTTCATGGGTCACATGTGGGTGGTGTTGGCATTTTTAACACAAAGGTAATTTCAGTTTTAGAGCTTCCCCATGCAAGAGTCACATTAACATAGCTAGAAGACAGAAGACAGTAGGAGATCATTAATTTGGGCACAGAGGCAGAGATATTGAACAGAGAAGGGTAGGAATTTCTGGCTATACCTCCTGGGAAAGTGCTTGTGGAAGCACCGCGCCCTCAGTGCCCATCCCTCACTGGTTACAAACGTTTTTCCAAAGCAAGTCAGTGCAGTCCATTAACTCGTCCCTGGACATGCCTAGGCTTGTTAAGTCAGGGTCAACATCTCCATACAAAGGCTAAGAAAATTGATAATTTGGCTCAGGCATTCTTCATCCATACACTTCATTCCCTCATACCATAATGCATATCTTCAGTCTGCACTACCTGTTGGTGACAAAAGGGTTAGGCACCGGCTGAAGGATTACATCCCACCCTTTAAGAGTAATTTTCTAGTTTGCAGATGAGACATGTGAATATTTATGACAGATGCTGGACCAGTAGAAGATTTCTTTACTGAAAAGTAGTCACAGCAGCAATAGGACAGGAGCTTGCCATTTCAAAAGGGCACAAGGCCCTACCTGAAACGTGATCCAACAGTTATTTTACAGAAGCCTAAAATCAGAGCATTTCAGGAGCTCTTGTATCTCCTCTTTAGGTTATCTTTTATCTTGGAATACCTACACAGTGAAAACACCAGAATTTGACACACTGCTGCCAAGTGAGCTGAAGCAATATAATACAATATTTTTAATATAATATCCTCCATTAACAATGACTGCAGTACAGTTAATTTACAGCAAAGGGTTAGGTCTGAGTCACACATTAAAAGGCCCCAAAAGCCTAATTAGCTGAGTCTTCTCTCAGCTCTGAACAGAGACTTTGTCTCCTTCCTATATGCTGCAGTATTAGGCAATAAGCAAGCCTCAAAGCTACTTCAGAAGTTGCTTCATATTCGTATGTTAAGCGCACAGACACACTGTATCAGTGCATTGATTTAATATAACCGACATGAAGGCGCACAGAGAACGTCACTTTCAATACTCGGAAAGACTAAGGACCAATCAGAATCAATTTTAATCAACACTTTAGGCTGTGAGAGCCTAATTATCTTGAAACAAGAAGCATCACTGCTATTCCAGCCTACCTAGGATTTTATAATTATCTGTATGAAAGATTATTTGTCTTTAAATGAAAGTAGAGAAACTTTGCCTGCCTTGTTCAACAACAGCACAAATTCACTTACCTCTCCCCTAACACAGAAAAAGATCGAAACAAGCAAACTCCCTATTTGAGAATTACAAAGATAAGGATGAGAATTAGGAATAACATAAGGCTTCAGAGCCCTAGAGGAAGCAGAATTGCTCCCTCACGTCTCCTGTGCAGTGCACCATGAAGCACAAGCACTATTAGACCATCTGCTACAATGGGTAAGAATTTAGTGGCAATCATAGCAGAACACTTCCAGCACAGCATTAGTGCATCCACAGAGAGTACTGAGGTATGTGATATTCATGACCCCAATTTCATTTGTTTGGGTTTTTTAAACTAGTCCAAATATGCTAAGAATATCACTTATTAAATCCATTTTCCCCCTTTGTGGGATTTATCCTGGATAATAAGGCAGAGAAAAGTAGGCTGTGGACAAAACATTTCTATCCTTAAAAGCTGGAAGCTGCAGCATTGCATGAACTATCTTCTATCAGGGTTGTTTTGCTGGTCACAATGCAAGAGATCTCACCTGACTTACATCAGAATTTCTGCTCCCCCTTCATGTTAAAAACAGCAAAACCCCCAAACAAACAAAAAGAACCCTCCTCAACCACACCTCTGGTATCAACTCTCTGTCAGCTGCTCTCTGGGCCCCTAAAATGGCCCTACATTTGAGACACTGGGTTAGCCTGTGGTTGGTTGCAGTGGGAGAGCAGTCCTGAACCCTGCACTTGCAGTCAGCGCCTTAAGCAGGCACCAAGACCCTGAGCATGCTGCCTGCACTGAACAAACACCTCCTTCATTCCCTCATTCTACATACAGACAATATTAAAACTTGTCATTATGTAAGGAGGAGGGCTGCATGAAAGGACAGTTGATGTTCTAGCACATTATGCTCAGTAGTTTTGTTTATATCTGTACTTTCAGGATGAAGAACTAAAAATACCACTTTCTGAAAGCTCCACTTTGTTTTCCTGCTCTTGGGATTACCCATCAGGTTAAAAGATATTGTGAGTGCATCTCAGCAACTTATTCTACGCAGAGTATTTACTTTAGCCTTTCTATGTAGCTGCAGAGAACCTTTCCAGGATAATTTCAGTTTATAGCTTTTTGAGACTTGTCATTGTGGAAGAGTCATCTGTTTCCTCTATTTCATTAGTAGTTATATTTATATCATACTGAGTAGATACATTATTCCCACATCATCCACCAGTGCATTACGGAAACAGTAAACCACTGGCCGAAGCCATGGTCAGGCTAGAAGAAACCAAGGAACACTATTTTCTACTGAAATTTTGATCTCTGCTTCATGCTGTATTGGAGGATCTTTCCTGCACTTAACCAGCAAGAAGCACAGTTCAGCAGGGATGATTCTTTTAAATTTCTTTCTTTTAAATCAGTAAAATAATCAAATGTAGCTTCAGCTGCATTTGATAACAGTTACCTAATAACAGTGGATAGCTTGCTTGGATGTTTGGTAATAAATTGTGGCAACTCTACAAACACACCTTCTCAGCTTTGGAAGTAGCTATTAACAAAGGCACAGGTAACTGAAGCAAGCCTCAAACAACTTCCAGTTCCAAGGTGTTTTCACTTTGTGTCTCCAAGAGCTATGATTTGGTTTCATCTACTTCAGTCCTGAGTAGCTAAGTTTAACTACTTCTGAAGGCAAATTTGTTTTAGTGCTTTACTTTGCTTCACCTCATCCAACATTAAGCAGGAAGAGAGTTACAACCTGCCAGGATACAATGGCCATAAGAGTTTCAATTTGTCATACAATACACCTAACAACCTATATGAAGAGCAGTTAAGTTATTGTAAATGTAATTAACAGAACCATGAACTAGTCTTGTCCCACTGGCTTTCTGCTCCTTCACTGAAAAGCTTCAGCATTTCACATCTGTACTTTATTCAGCACCATTCCATCCCTATCAGCACAGCAACCAGGCCTCCCCTCAGCCAGGAGTACCACCAAATTACAGAAGTTCTTACCCCCCGTGCAGTACAGAGACAGTGCAGCACTTTTTGCCCCTCAGAACCTCACGGGGGTGCATTTTGTTCTATTCAGTTCCTGCTTAGCACAGACGTTGGCAAATCAGTTTCACGTATCTCTTACCAAAACAAATGAAGTGCTGAGGTGAAAAAAACCAAACTGACTTAAGTAGAGGATAAATAATTGTGTACTTGTAACCTGAAGGACAGATGATATCAAGTAATCTCTCACCAAAGTGTTAAGTGATTTGGTGTGGCACATTTCCTGTTTTTGAACTGATCTGTATGCTTACGGTCACAGCCTGGCAGCCTGAGCTATTCATCACACACCTAGAGGAATACCAGCTCAGGGCGTATCACACACATGGTTTTCCTCACTAAATCTAGCTCAGTTACTGAGGTGTGGGAAGCCCAGTTTATTGTCACAGCATGTCTCATTCAACATTAAAAAGCTGAAAACCATCAAAACAATCATTAAAGAACATTTGCCTGATATAACAGCACTACTATCCTAATATTCCTTCTGCTGCATCTAGCCAGAGACATCTTTTTCCCCCATTATTACTGGAGGGGTACCAATTGACAGTTTTTCAAGTTAGCCCCATCTCCTCTACGTTCTTCTTGTTGTAACAATTAGATGGAAATAGCTATTCTACATATTATACACACATATTCCAGCAAATTGGCCTACTACTGCTATTTGAGCATTCAGAAACAAACAAATGCAATTTTAAATTGCATTTACCATTGCTTTCAGTAGTATATTTCCTACTCAAAGCATCTCAACGTACTATATGAATCAGTACATAAACTCTATCCAGTAACAGTCAATATCAATTAAACAACAACTTAAGACTAGTTTACTTTCACAGTAACTATTTGCTATACTTTATTTTAAAAAAAGAGAAAAATAGTATTTCAGATCCACTGAACTCTGCATTTTCTTCATTATAGTTGCATTTCAACCAGCATCCAAGATTCTTCCAAGACACAATTGTTCAAAAGTTGCGTCTGTTAAACTAACAAAATCCCAGATGACTTAGCAATTACGATTAAGAAAATGCAAATGTAATAAGCAAACACACAAACTCAAAAGATATCTTTATCTGCACAATCCTCCCATCCTGTATGCCAAAACACTACAGCATGTTTCAAAACATATCTGCTACACATGTTCCAGTTTGAGTTTGTGTGGCTCTTCTCAGAAGTTTGTGTCAGAGGTTTCAGGGGGTTCTTGTTTTTCATATTCTGTCTCCCACATCTTCCGTTTTTGGTAGCTTAAGCAGTCTCATCTGTCATACACTGAGTTGCATTTCTGAAGTTAAAGAATTTACCATCACAAACTTATACTTCATACTTGAATAAATAAAAGCATGCCTGAGCTCCAGTAACCCTGCAAGTCAGTACTGTAACACCAAGAGAAAGTCCTGGAAACATTAAACAGTGAACCAACTGGAATTCTGCTAACCAACCATCTTCAAAAAATAGCTACTTGCCAAATTCTCACCATTTTGACATACATGCACTCCATTCTCTGTCTCAAAACCCCCTCAAAACCAGCCAAAAAAACAATGCAAAGAGACATCAAACATTGCAGATCGCACACAGGTAAATTCACAAGCTCAGTAACATATGGACTCAAAATTAGTCTCTCCTGGATGGAAGACACAACTCCCCAACTCCCTCCTCTGAGAAAGTTCATGGGTGGATGAGCATGAGTAACCACATCTTCTTCAACAGAAGTGCCTCATAATAACATAATGTAACAAGTGATCTCTGGCATGCAAAGGGCCCCTGACTGCAGAATTTGGTGGTTCAGTGGAAAAGAGCTCATTCTAGCTCTACTCTGACCATCCTTTTCAGTACGGACCTCTTTCAAACCTTCTTTGCTCAAGCCTCTTCAAGAAAAGGCTTAAGTCTTAGAACTGAGCTGAAGACACACATAGAGCAACTATTGCTTTTAAATATTACAGACTTTTATCAAATTAAAGAGTTCCCTTGTTCAAAAAAACTCTACTGTTGAGCTTTGCGGCTGCTGACTCCCATTCAATAGGAACTATTGAAAACAGCCACAAGCAGTTACTCCAGAGTACTGTTCTCTTTCCAGAAAATTTTCCTACTACAAGCATAACTTAGAGACTAGTATCAAACTGACAGTAATTCTGGATTTGTTTTTCTTCTCTCCATCACTATTTATCACACTTCCATATCTTTGAAGTGCTTTTCAAAATATGCCTGCAATAAGGAGGAAGGGGAACAGAGGGAGGAAGAGAAGAAAAAATACTACAATAGATACTACGCACTGTAAAATCTCAATGTAGACAGGAAACACCAGAGTTTTGACTTCTAGTGCTACATCAACACTGACACCAAGCTATGTGGTTTGGTTGACAAGCTGGAGAGAAGGAATGGCATCCAGGGGGACTTGGACAGGTTGAAGAGGTGGGAGCGTGGGAACTTCATTAAGTTTAATGAGGCCAAATACAAGGTCTTGCACAGGGGTCAGGGCAATCAGAAGCTCAAGCACAGGCTGGGTAGAAAATGGATTTAGAGCAGCCCTGAAGAGAAGGACTTGGTAGTGCTGGTGGACAAGGAGCTCAACATGATACGGCAACATGCACTTCAAATTTCCAAGTGAAGTGTATTCCAGGGCTGCAACAAAAGCCGTGTGACCAGCAGGTCTAGGGAGATGATTCTAACCCTCTAACTCTGCTCTTGTGAGACCACAGCTGATGTACTTTGTCCAGGTCCGGGGACACCAACACAAGAAGGATGTGGATGTGCTGGAACGAGTCCAGAGGAGGGTCACTAAGTTGATCAGAGGGCTGGAGCCCCTCTCCTATGAAGACAGGCTGTTCAGCCTGGAGAAGACATGGCTCCAAGGGGATTTTATAGCAGCCTCCCAGTGCCTGAAGCAGGCCAACAAGAAGGCTGGAGAGGGACTTTTTGTGGGGCATGTAGTGATAGGACAAGGGGGAATGGCCTTAAACTGAGAGTAGGTTTAGAGTAGACATTAGGAAGGAATTCTTTTCTGTGAGGGTGGTGAGGCACTGGAACAGGTTGCCCAGAGAAGCTGTGGATGCCCCATTCCTGGAAGTGTTCAATGCCAAGTTGGATGGAGCGCTGAGCAACCTGGTGTAGTGGAAGGTTCCACTTCACTGTGCTTCAACCAGGGGTGTTGAAACTAAATGGCCTTTAAGGTCCCTTCCAACCCAGGCCTTTCTATGATCCTAAGACCAGTATGGTAACATACCAGTTTGCCTACCTGTGGATTCTGCAAGAAATGCAAAAGTTAACACTGCCATTTCCTGAAGAGGGTAAAAAATGAAAACTTGATCAATCATTCAAGCATGCAAACAAAAGTCTTTATATTTTCTGCATGTCCTCTTCACAAACGGCTCCCTGTACCTTTAAGATTACTCTAGCAGCCCCTGAAGAATTCCCCTCCAACATCAGAGCTTGATTATTAAAACATGAACTTAGGAAATATGGAGAAAACAAAAATATTTTCACTTCTCTATCTGCAATTTCATGTCTCTGACATGTATTAAGTGGTTCAAGAGACTGTTTTTCCAAGAGAAGGAGTAAAGCCCTGAGCAAGTAAAGCCCCAGGCCTGTTGATGGGTCACTGCGGCTGCTGAAAACTGGTGACACACAAGAGATCGGATAATTTCAACAATGAAAAACTCATCAGTTGAAAGAAGGGAAGTGTTACTTTCAAAGTACAAGGGAAACTAGACATTAGAGAGAACAAAAAGCTTTCCAAAAGCTCACTTAACAACCAGAATTTGACTCCCTCCTCCCCAGGATGCCATACAAACATGAGTTCACTTAGGGACAAGGTGGATGATGAACTGCCTTCCCAACTCATATGTAAAACAATAATTAAAGAAAAAGCTTGTGACTGCATGACAAATTACTGTAATGTAGCGATACATATAAAATATCTGCACCACCACTCCAAGGTTTAAGATAATAAATTTTATGCCATTATACAAACTGTTGCTCAACATCTGACAAGTTCCTCTCTACAACCTCTGTCAAGACAGTTATAGCCATGGTAGTCATACAGAACTTATTTCAAAAGAGATGAATAACTCAAAAAAACCACAAAGTCCAAAGTGTTCAAGTGACTTAAAATAGAAACTGTTCCCCTCAATAACAGCTAAGCTTTCACAAGGCTTTTATCCCCGAAGAGATAAATGGAGTGTCATGCAATTTGCTGCAGTTGAAATGCACAGCAAATAATATCTGGAAAAGCAAGAATCTTGTCAATCTCAAACAGGCACAGGAAGTCTTTCAGAGCTACTCTGTAGGTGACAGCTTGCTCTGATACACTCCACAAAATTCTGTCATCATAGTACTTGGGGTACCTATGGCCAGTAACTATTACTGTGCTTGTCATTAAGGTAGTCATAGTTTAACAATACTACATGCAGGCAAGTGGGAGGGCCCGGAAAACCACAAGACTAATGGCCTTGCACTTAGGAAAAAAAAAAAAGTAACATTCGCACTAACAAATGATGTCGTCGACATTTAAACAAGGTTTTATAGCCTGTTTCAGTTAAACTGCAATCTGCATTCACCATCACAACAGACAGCGCTTATCTCCCCAACTTTTTTAATGTATAGTATGTAATATTGAAGGCATTTTTGACAACTGACAGAAGGACAATACCGAGCAGCACTTACCACTATCATCATCAGTCCTATCAAGACTCCCAATTTGTAAGACTACATATGTTGTAAAAGTTAAAATCCAAGAGAAATAAGCTGCAAAGGAAGTAGTAATTTATGAAGACATACCTATGATGGAATCCCTTCGAAAAACATCTCTGTCAAAAATATAAAATGACAGATGGCGAAAGGTCCGAGGAATTTCACAGTAAAAGTCTTCTCCATAGAAGGGGCTGAGTGAACAAAAAAAAACCAACATACACAAACACATACACACACACAAAAAGAAAGGAAAATAGATTAGTGTTGATATCCTGGAGAAGCCAGTGTGTTTATATTTCACACACAGAACATCACTCTGGATCACGATGGTCTTTCTCACCAATGAATGTGCACTTTCAAGCACTGTTCCATTTTAACTCTTCCTGAATACCTTAAATGCCCACAGAACAAGATTTTTTAATGAGCAAAAAAGAACAGATACTTCTCTCTGCCTGGAAAACAAGTGTCCCTTTACAAAGGGGGCAGAGACCACATTATTTGTTAACATACAGCACCTTGAAGGGTAGAGGGAGGCCCCTGCTGCCACAGAATGCTTACAGTCGACCATTAAGATAGACATCACAAAAGCATACATGAACAGGATGAGCAAAACACAGTATGGTTCACAGCATTTTTTTTTAAAGCATTTAGTATACTTAAAATAAAATGCCTACAGCCACTGCATCTCTTCTCATCCCCTGCAAAGTTTCTTATTTAAAGTCAGATTCAGTCAACTGATGGTAACTAAAGCCTTGGAGCTGGCACCATGCTTGTTACCTCAGAGCACTGAATATCTATTTTTGCATAGTGGAACTGTATAGAATAATTTTTTTTTTCAGTAAGACCACATTTAAAAAAAAAATGTACTATCTCAGCATGAAAAGCTCTTTAGGGACCTAAGGGGCTTTCTTTGGATCCTACCAATTTAAATGGGGGAAAAAAAAATCTCAGACACCTGACAGCAACCCTTTCAGTCTCCCTTTATCGAATTATATGGTTACGGATTTACTCCTAGGAACTATAAGCATATATCAACATTATTTATTCATTGACGGGTCTATCATTTTACACAGACCTTTCATTCCAAGCCACTCATGCTTCAGTAGATCTAAATGAGTGGATGCAATTCAAGTCACATGGACAAATACAGCAAGCACTGCAGATGCAGACTTAAAAATAAATCTAATTCCAACAAGCCAAAACCCAGCAAGTTTTTTCTTCCCCTGTTAAACACAGACCTCCTTATTGCCTTGGTTGAGCTCAAAAATGAGGCAGAATTGTGCTGTAGTTTTAATCACTATCAAAATCTTTTATGTTAGAAAATTAGATACGCAAAAGTTATTAACAATTCCTTGTATTAACTTCATATTTTTCAAAATTTTGTCAGGAAAGGTCCTTCCCCTGGCTTCTTTCAGGATGTTTTACACCACCATACGCTTTTGCTTGTATTTCTGCCTATAGGAAAAATACACTCCCCCAGAATTACCACGTTCCCTCAAGAGCTAGCTGACAAGTCTCCCTTCAAACACAAAGGCACTGCAAATTAGCTAACCGGTCTGTGTTTGAAGGGAAAATGCCACATTAATTTCAAGAAATCCAGAGACATCACTCAATATTCACCACGACCATTATTTAAGTCACTACTCCACTAGCCACATGGAAGAGCACATGCTGGATGAACAACAAAGCCCAAGGCGTACCCACAGGTTAAACTTCCACCACTGAAATGGCTTCCCATCCCTTGAAATAAATGCATCCATCTGTAAGTTATGAAAACCAATGTGCGGCCCACTCAGCCATCCCTACTGCAAAGGCAGGGAAGGAAACCCTGACGGCTGGAAATGGCAGCTGGTTTGACTGTTTGTCCCAGCTGCCCCATCCGATTCGGCATTCGTTACATCCTCTTTACCCATTTTGCTCTGAGAGGTTTTATTTGGAAGCAAGAATTTTGCAGCCATCACTTCAGGCACAAAATACCTTAATTCTTTGTTATAAGCAGCTTCTACCAAACTGGGAGCTATATGACTGTCCCAGCAGCCATGCTTCTGCTGGCAGCCCCGAGGGCCTCATTCTGTGCACATCGCTTGGTGCAAGTTTTCACGCACAGGCTTAACCCAAGGGGGCCACACAAACGCATTAATATTGCCCAAATATCTAGTGCATTATACATGCAAAACACTTTCATCATTCTGAGCTTTAATACTCTATTCAGCCATAAAATTGTCCTTTCTGCTGGAAGAACATGACAGATGAATTTATTCGCTAATGACCTTAGAATGAAACGATACTTAATGAACTGTGGATTATACATCCAATCCTCTGTCAAAAATATGAGTATGTAGTATACTGCAAGTCTAAATGCAATATAAATACAAGTGACTTATACTGAGCATAATTTAATGATTCTGGGGGGAAGAGCAGGGAAGAGACATCAACTGGGACCTTTGGCAAGTCCCCCTATTAATGTTTGTCACGGGTGTTGAACAGAGGCAGAAGTCAACTAAGATCACACCACAGCAAAACAAACAAGAGTCAGAAAAGCAGAGGGGACAACAGGAGGTACCTAGTCCAATGCACGGAATCAGAAAGAGACTAATTAACAGAAGAAATGCTGTGAAGGATGACTTAACCACGCAGGGACCATATCGGGTCACTACTTCTAGCACAAGGTTTATTAGTCTGAGCAGTGCAGTCTGAGCCACCATCAACAGAAGGGAAGCTTTGTTCTGCTCTTGGCTTCTCCCCTCCGAGATCTCGAACCCCTTGTGGATTCACAACATCTCATCACTCAGGTAACACCCCTGAGGTGCACTGGTTCTTAATTAATTTAAGCAAGCAGATTTCCAACACAAGCATTCGCACTCTGCAGTGGGTAATTAGCCAGCAAAGTTTTAACTATAAGAAGACACATCAAGATAAATCTGATGTGTCCCCAACCCAATCTTGTGTAGTTCTGCAGAAACAGTAACTTCGTTCTAAAGGAATCAGAAGCAACCACACAAATGCTTCCAGCTACCACTTAAATGTGTGCTTTTTCTCCATGTATCTCTTCAGAACAGTACTCGCTTTGTCTCCCACCAAGACCTGAAGAGCAAGAGATAGCAGCAGTCAAATCTCATGATTTATTTCCCAAGCTAACTTATCTTGAATGAGAACCCCAGGGCTCCAGAATGGTTCTTCCAAAAGAACAGCTAAATCCCTCTGCCAGTGTCTCCTCTCTCCAAAAAGCCAGAAGTTGTCTGATGGGGATTCTGTGAGTACTTTTATTTTGACAGAGCAATTAATAAAAAGCAGCAACATCTGCCTACCCAGCCCTCAGGAGTCTGACAACATCCTCCAAAACAAATACTGGAACTAGCCCGGCCGAAAACTCAGAAATCTTTCAAGAACCAAGCGAGCTCAGAACTTAGAGGTTTGGAGTTGAACTTTCCTTGTAAATGAATCAGCCCTACACTCAGGAGAAATTCTAATCATTCAAAGTGGAGGAGTAACAATGAGGGCCTCCTCCCCAACCCTGGCAGCACAGACTGCACATCAATACGATCACAAGGGAAGGGCATGGCCAAGACCTGTGCTGTCATTATTCCAGTTTCTTCTGGACTTCAAACAAGTGACAGGACATAACTGCTGAGAGCAGGAACTTGCAAGGCCAGAAACAGTGGATCTCCCCTGAAAATGCAATCCATCTCCTTCCAAGCGGAACATGACTGCATTTTCAAACCCAGCTTCTTCAGTCACAACTACTAAGTTTAGAACAGCTCTGATTGTTTTAGTTTTGCCATCACAGCAACAAGAAGCGTATCAGTGCAGGTATCAGCTACTCTTTAGTTATGAAACAGGGCTTGGTCTTAAGTCGCTGTCTCTTGTTTTCCTGATGGGGTTAGAAATGGAGAAAGACCTGTACCGATTTTTAAATCCTTGCTTCAAGCTTTCAGACATACAAGGGCCTGATTAGCCTTCTATTCCACATACTCTCACTCCACACCCCTTTCTCATTCTTTTTCAGTACATGCACATGTTCTGAAAGAGGGAAGCCCGACCTCAGCAGCCCTTTTTCCTCAGGAAGCACAGGGCTCTCTTACTGCACAGCTTTTGTACAGCCTCTACCGCCAACATGTTCACTGACCAATCCCTTCTCAGGACACCTTCCCTAGTATGCTTCCACAGCTCTCATTGCAGAAGAGATATACACAAAAAATAAAGTCAGACAGATGTATAAACAGTGCAATGGATTTGAATCTTCAGGCATACTCACTCTTCCCTCACCAAAAACTTGCTTGTTCTGAATGCTCATAGCATGGGAGCAGAAATACCAAGAAAACAAAACTAAAAATGATCCCTCTAGGTATTGTTCCACTTACTCACAGCTGTCCAGCCCTCCCCATTTCAAGGTATCTATTTTTGAATGTCTTCTAATGCATGTTTTGGCAGTGGATATTTTCAGGAGGAGACAGGGAAAGAGAAGAGAAACAAAAATTACTGTGCAGATCAAGTGGAATGAAAGCAAATAAGGAAGAGAATCCTTACTTCAAACACAATGAACCCTCTAGAAAGGGTTCAAAATTGTTCACATTTACATATTTTACTAAATTCCAGAAGCATACTTGCAACTTTATTCTATAGCTTCAGGTATCTACTGATATCATCACAAATAATATTAACAGAGAGGAAGAGATTTCATAAAACAAATGTTAGTGTAAAAACATTTCTTTAGTTTCAGGCTGTGTTACAAAACCTCATGCTCGTTTCTCAATACTTAGGATTCGCTAAAGCAGTTTTGTTTTTGTGTTGGCACCAGTACTTCAGTGGATGAAGTGAAAGAGTTGCATGATGAATAATAATGAAATCCCTCAAACCAGAATTCTTTGTGTATGGATTTTTTTTTAACTGCTTTTGTGATTAAAAGTAAGGACTATTAACATGCCACAGACAACTCCACATCCTCTGACTATTTTAAAAGGTTTAGAAATACTGAATTCATCCTGCTGCATGAACTGAACACCAGAGTTCACATCACCATGTGAGCAGGAAGCAAAATCAGTCTGTACAAAGGAGCACACTTGTTTGTTTCTACTACTAAGCTTTTTCTACTACTTGGCTAATACTTTTTATGCTATGCTTTGCAGCATATGTAAAGAGAGTGGGGTAGAAGAGAGAAGGTTTATTCAAAGCAGATACAGCAAGCCAAATAAAATCTGAATGCACTTCAGTCTCCTACTAGACACAGAATTAGAAGACAACAGGCAAGTAAGACAGGCTCTGTAAAAGCCAGAGTTGGCAGATGTCACAGTAGCTTTCTGACACAATTTATTAAAAATAGCTAATATTTTATTTGAAGTACAGATTTGGCAGAGGACATGCAACAGGAAGTATATGGCACAGGAGGCAACATCTAAATCCAACCATATCACTTATGCCCACTGTTGAGAGTGCTGGCTGCAATCTACCAGACACCTACTGAGCCTAAGTGAACTTTTTCTCATGTCACTATGCAGAGACACTCAGATGAACAGTGCTTTGTTACACCCATAACCAGCCTTACTACACAGAGAAAAAAATAAAGCAGTGTGCGTTTTCTCAATCCTGTGCTCAGAAGAGACAGACAGACACATGAGCTATAGTTATCAACCTCACTTGACAGTTGCTGGTTTGGCTCAATGAGGCTTACAAGGATTATGATAAATTGAAGCAGCAGCCGTTTGGCCCCTGGTCACCTCCCAAAATATTCTGTAAGACGACACACACAAACAGCAGAAGTCACATTACAGCTGCATTTACTTTTTTTTTTTAAATCACTCAAAGCAGCCTACAACACCAACAATTGTTACTCACATGGGTGGCTTTTCATATAGATAAACGCTCTCATTCATAAACCCTGCCTTGGGTCTCAAGGTTCACTTCATTCTCCTTCTTCCATTAAGTCTTGCTTCCCTTACTGGCACTCTTCCCAGCTATATTACTTCCCTGCACAACCATGCAGTCCTTGGCTCCAATAATATCCCTGACCAGGCTGAAGTTGTATCCCTAGCAGTCTTAAACCTTTCCCTTAGAGGCTTGGGGTGTTCCAGAACTGAAGTTTATTGTCATCAGGAATTCAGGCCACGGTTAGGTGCTGTCACACGCAGCAGACCCTGGGAACACACAGGAGTGAAGCTGCACAACACACTACAACCTCAAGGTCTCTCTGCTTAAGGCCTCTGGGCCGGGGAAAGATGTTATTTCAAGGAGGTGAGCTGGCAATGTAAGAATGTAGAAGCAGCTAACGGAGCTAACTCAGATGCAACAGCTAATTTTGGCAACGCTCCAACTAAGGGAAACAACTTTGCGTTTAAAATTTGAGAAGTGGCCTGCATCCAAGATGTTACCAGAACATGAGAAGTCTAGCCATAAACTCCAAGCATATGGGGAAAAGGATTTAAGCAAACCTAGAATTAGAAAATAACAACATTAAATATGGCAATAGAATAACTTAAAGAAAGTTCCGAGAGCTACTGGCTGAATTTGTCACCTGATCTAATTCTAAAACAAAGACAGAGCAACCACTTATTAAAGAGAACATAGCCTTAACTATGAAATTACAGCACATTTCAATATAGAGTCACAAGCACACTGCAGACTTGTAGTTCTCACCATTATGTTCACCAGAGACTAGCAAAATAAAAAAAAGGAAGACTGGAGGTGGGAAAGTGGGGAAAGTGCTTCTGGCTTAATTTGCTGTTTCATTCAGGCTTTGATCACTATGTTTAGCACGTGAAAAATTCCTCAGTGAAATAGTCGTGAACTAAATAATCACAGACTCAAGATGCTTGGCTCACCTCTCTAAAGCACACACTGTCAGACATTTGATTCTCAGCGTACGAGAGATTTTGCCTTTATTCATATCCTTGAAACAAATTTAGAGATGTCACATTCCTTCCATTCTTCACCTATGATTTGAGAAGCTGCCTTGATTTCCTGTTGCAGCTGACACTGCCCTTTAAGTGAATGGGCACGTTTGATGCAAACTGCAAAGGCAAAGTCAGTCTTAACACCAACAAGCCAAGAAAGTTCATCCTCGGGAAATATCCGTAGCTAGGAAACACTCCTGGATGGTGGAGGCTGAAGTAGGGAAAGCTACTAATGGGGGAAGATAAGTAGTTCATTGAGCAAAGGGAATTAACAGGCAAGATTCTTGTCAGACTGTATACTTGTAGCTCAGAACTAAAGAAAATTTGTAGATCTCTGCATTTAAAAAAACACAGTCATTCTAACAAGCTCCTCAGGACATAAAATACACGAGTCCCTTCACGTACATCTTTGCTGGGTTATATGGCATGGATCCAAATCTATTCAGTGTCTTTGTAGATGATGGTAATATAAATATTGAATGACAAATACAAAACAGAGAAGCATATTAAATCCTGGCTCTAACTGACCTCTCCCTCATATCTTATGACTTGCATGTGACCTTCTTAGAATTTAGTAAAAGCTTGTGCCAAGTTTACAAAAACAGTGCTGCTTGAAGAGTTCAAGATCCTCTCCCTGAGAACCTGGATTTCTCGCTCTGACCAATTCATGCATTCACTGTTCTTGCTCAAAGATTCCTAGAGAAGTGGGATGATTCTGAACTACCCATATAAACAGCACTTTCACGCTCTGGTTTTGTAGGAAGGTCTGCCCCGGTGGTAATCAACCCTTCACTTGTTTCAGACACTACTGAGTTTATTGCAGCAGCCCTCAAAATCTTCCAGCACAAGGCAGCAGTGCCCACCATCCAGTTTAACAGCAGCCAAGAGGCTGGATGCCAGGAATGACTTAAGTTCCACATTGTAATTTATGAGCCCCACCTGACTGCTGAATAGAGGAGGTAAGATTTACCATGCTGGCTCCTCTCAGTTTTTGAGACACAAATTTAGATAAAGGGCATCAAGCTCATAGAGATTCTCTTCAGAGCAGGGCACTTGACTGGACAACAGGATGTGCTGGTTCAGTTCTTTCGAGTTCTGAATGATTCATACATTGTTGATTTAAAAGGTTACTGCTCTCAGCTGCCTTCTCATGCCTGTGCCACAGTATAATAAAAAAAGAAAATATGTTGCAGAAGATTAAGATAAAGCTCAGGGAGGCAACTTCTTACACTGCCCCAGCATAAAACAGAAGATGATGAGTCAGAGCCTGAAGGTTCTATCACAGATATTCCAAGCAAGCCACAACTGGACATTCATCCAAGTCCCTCTGGGAAGGAGAGATAACTGCTTCATTTTTTCCATTTGCCAGTTCTATTTAAGCTTTACACCAGGAGAACGCCTGCATGGAAAAATATACATTTATGCAATACCTAGCAGAAGCCTAAAGAAGCTCAACTGAGAAAAAAGGTAGGGGGGGGGAGGGAGGAAGTAAGTCCCAACTACACAAGACATTCTGCCAATTACAAGCCTTTTCATGCAGGTGAAGGAAAAAACCATTCAGAAATGCTGCAGAAGATGGGCTTCTCCAGGGTAAATCTGAACAAGAAGACATCATTCCAGAATCAGTAGTGCTACGGCTGCATATGAAAGACCTCATAACTCAGATTTTCACACAAAGCATCTTGAAAACAGGTATGAACAACAGATCAGAGCCAGCGCTCTCCCCTTCAAACTGTAGGGGAGAACTGTGTCAAGCTGTGTCACCCACTCCAATGCCAACCACATGGAGTTTCAAGCAGGACTCAATTAATTTAGTCAAGCACTGGCACAGCTTCACATCCCTGTTCCCAAACATTGTGTATCGCTGCAGCAATACCTCAGAAAAAGGGACCAACATGATTCACTATTAAGCTGGCAAGTGCCTGCCAAAGAAGCGCCGTACATGAGAGCAGGAATTTCTCTGCTGTACAGAAATTACACAGCCCATAGGGCACATAAGCCTCACCTGCCCTATAACTCACTCAATGGGTTAAATCAATCTGCAAACAAGCATTAAAGAATGCAACAGCACGACTGGCTCCTCAGCTCATCCCAGAATCCCACAAAACACAACAGGCGACTGCAGTAGGGTCTGGTATCATTCGAAAAATATCTTCTTCTGGAAATCTATGTAGAAATTTGTTTTAAAAGATGTAAACACAGCCATGAAAGATAAAGCAGCTGTTTGAGAGGGCCTCACGAGGTAAGAGCAATTCCTATCCATAGATTGGGAAGACATCCCAGGATTACCACTCACGTATTTGGGATCTTTGTCTGCTTTTCTTTTATGCCCAGAAAAACAAAGACGAGGAAACACCTATATGGCTAAAGGCAAAACTGAGTTGATATCGATGTCTACAAGCGGACATCCAGAGACTGTAAAGCAGCAAGTTTTCCAAAAATAGTATTTGAAAACAGAAGCTCACACAGGGAGAAGGCAGGCTCCCACTGAAGACAGGAATTCACGAGGAGAAGAAAGAATGGTGAAGGAGACCATCTTTAGTCAAGCCTTAGATCAAAGAAAGTAGGTCCATAATTGGATTTTGAGAGGTCATCTGGTCCCACCACTGTTTCAAAGCTGGAAGATCCCTATTATTTAGATGGGACTGATTACATAGAACCTATTAAAAGCCATCAGCAGTAAACACAAAAACCAACAAAATCTACTCCAGTGCTCAAGAACCTTTAAGAGATTTTTCTTCACAGTCAACCTTAACCTTAACTTCCATCCCCATTGCAATTTGAGTTCATTATTACTTGCAATATCCATACTGGACAGACAGACCAGTTCCCTCCCTCTCAAATGTTTGTTTTGGTGGGGGAGTTGTTTGGGATTTTTTTATTTACATATTTATGTCTACTCTCATCCCTTTTCTCTAGGCTAAACAATTCCAGTATTTTAACCTTTCCTCATTGGTTGTTTTCCAGACCTCTGATCATTGCTCAGCTCTCCCCTGAATTCACCTCAATTGACAAAATGAACTTAGCCCTGTCAGGAAGCTAGAAAACTTCCACTTTTGCAGAGCCTCAGTGTACCTCTCCATCTTTATAATAAACTCTAAAGACAGACGGAACTTTTCCCACTGAAGGAATTATACTTGTTGCTTATTTTTATTACCAAGAGTTTATTTTTTCAATAGAAAAATGCTTGGATTAATTCAAGGAAATGACATCAACTATTCTCACACATCCTCACTTCCCATCTTCCATTTCCCTGTGAAGCCCTAACAATCATGCAGAAAAAAAAATTTAAAAAGTCCTAGAAACAACAACAAAAAATGTATATGACTTACAAAATTACTCTTAGAGAAACAACTGGTTCAGGGATATTAGGTTTAGGGACACTACATGTCAGCTACAGGGGTGAGGAAGAAGGCATACAGACCAATTTTTGCTTTTTGTTAATATAGTATACTACAAATAGGAAAGCATTAGCATCATCATTCAAAAACACCAAGGCTTAAGGATGACAAAAATTTATGTGTAAGAACAATTAAAGAGACTTACAGGAATAAATCCCACTCACATTCCTGAATGTGTCAGGTACTTATCAGTGGTTGGGAGTAAGGTCTAGAGATACTTCCTGAAGTACATTATTTGCAATAACAAGACAAATAGCAAATTCCTAACATATTACTCAAATTGGGAAAAGGGTGAGAGTTATCTCTTAAGATAAAAGTTATAAACTTGATTGTTCCTTGCTGCTTCTTTCCTCTCCACTCAAAAAAAGAGCCTTGCTTACCAGAATATACATATATGCCAATCTTAGTTCTCTTTATATTTTTGATGTCTAAGGATCTCAAGGAGAAAGCATTTTAACTTTTGCTATGCTTCTCATTCTGTTTCATTCTGCATTTGACCTCTGCAATCTTATAGGAAGTGCCTGAGATAATCAGACAGGCATCTTATGTTCAAACCTCTCCTTTCAGTTACAGCCTCATGACAGGAAAAAAAATAAAATTCTTAACTCAACTCCCTAGGGCAGCCAGACCAATGCAAAATCCTAAGCATAGAAAGATGCAAAATGGAGTTTGGTGCACCCTTTCGAAGTTGAGATTTTAAAGGCTTAGGGAAGTACAAAACAAATATTGCAGAAAGAAAGGAGCACTGGTTGTACACTGTCAGGAAAAAAAATAATATGGGTTGCCTTGGCGAAGGCATTTTCCCATAAATACAGATAGGTATCATGACATTACTGGTTTTACCACTAGTATTTCTAAAACTGGAAGAATCATCCTATTTATTATCCTCTCTTCTCCCCTCAAGAAAGTATATTTGGAATATCAAACAAACCTAGTAAGCAGAGAATGAGAAGAATTAACAGAACATTTATATATGTATGTGTTACCATAATGACTTCTCCACTATTTTGGTCCTGAAAACCTCCTCCTGGTCCAGGTTTACAGTACAGTAGCAATCCCTCATCTTGTTTGGCCCCGGATATGTGGGAAGATTTTTGGCTTCACCTAAAGACAAGAAAGAAAAAAACCAGAAAGATTACATATTAAAACATTATCCACAAATGAGTAATCTGTCAACTAATGCAGTGTCAGCAACACGGCCAAAGCAAAGTATTATATTTTCCTTCTCAAATGTGAAGTCTCTATGAAACTTTGCAGCCGTCTCCTGTTTTCAATGCAGCAGGTCCTGACAGTTGCCAGGTTTAGAGCTCAGCTAAGAACTCAACTGTCTGTTGCATCCAATTTATTTACATGTATTTGGATGCAGACTATCTCCTTCCATACAATGTTTAGGTTTTGATCAATGTTCCCCTAAGATACCAAGAACACCACACAACATAGCAATGCAGCTTTTCAATACAGCCCACTGATTTTATCCTAAAGCCATCACCAGAACACAGCAAATGAGCTGTGCAGATCACAGCTCCACCACTCACCACGGATGTGGAGATGGAAAACAGTCACTTTAGTTACAGCCAACGGCCTCAGATCACAAGCGGGACTTCAAAGCACTCTGATGGAACAATTAGCACTTGTGAAGCTGCCTAAGGTCCTCGCACAAAGGTACCGCGCAAGTCATGAATATTCTTCACAATAAACATTTGTTTCAAAACTACAGCGAGAAGTAAGTATGTATCCTACATTTAACAACAACAAAAAGGACAGGACTGAGGAACTCAAGGTAAGGCAGAGATTACCAACTGAGCACTAAATTTCCTCGGCTGACTGATAAAAATCAAAATTCTCCAACAGGAAACTGGACAATGCCCCTCATAATTTTACTTAAGCAACATATCACTATGTGGATGACTGATTTAATTCTAAAGATAAAACTCAGACCTATATGTAAGTCTACAATGCTCACGGTCTTATTTACTGTCACCCTTCCAGTAGCCGGAGATTATTAGCACATACCATGGGTACTAGATCATTCTCTCCTGGTAAAAATATAAGGAATAAAACTACAACTAAAACTGCACAGACCAAGGGAACACAGGCTTGTTTGCAAGTACAGAAGGAAACTCTAAATGATGGTAGCAAATATAACTTTCTATCCAACGTCTGCAGCTCAGCTTAAGTGCACTTTCCTAGACACATTGTTCCCCAATCTCAGCTCCCAAATAGCTTTATACTATTAACAGAACCACCTTGCTTTTTTCAACCCTATCTTCAGCAAAGACATACTTTTTCCTTCTGGCAGATTTATTCAACAGCAATCTGATGCATGTGCATGTAAATACTGAAGATGTACAGCAAAGAAATGGTGAGCCAACCTGCATCCTCAGCTATAAAGGAAAGGCACAAAATGACACGTCTTCCTACCTATGACCTCTTTCCAGCACACTGTTCGCACACTTTTGCTAACTGACCCATGGCATGCCCTTGGAAACATCACACATCCACATTTCTCACAAATGGCTTGTATATGGGTGACTGTGTGTGCATATGTTTTCTAAAGCTAACCATGGAGCATATATAGAGGCACTAAAAAGGGACTTGAAACTGTTGCTTCAGACAGTAATGCCTCACTTCAGAGTTCTTCTAAATAAGTTTGTCCTCTCAGCTCAGCTGATACAACTTGATAGCATTCTTCCCACTTCCTTCAGAGTTGTGAGACACTGCATTAAAAAAAGCTGTCTCCACTGTAATTTGAAGGTGTGACTGGAACATCTGTTGGCACGCCCAATGTGCTGTTAAACTAAGCTGAAGTGTTAGCAATAGTTTAACTGCAGCAGCTCTAGACAAAAATATACTGAGGATTATTGATGGCCTGCTCAGTCTGCACTGAAGTCTATCCTGCCACACTAAACCTCTAAGTTTTATTCTTGTTAGTCTGAGTTCAAGCAAGTTGCAAATCACATGCGCTATTCTCACACAGACTGAGGCCTGTAAGTCTGTCTCCTCTCCCCAAGCAATCAAATTCTTATTAATTTTTCTCACAGTTAAGTCACATGAGACCAGTCTCTTCCCTGGATAACTGGGTACAGTTCCCCAAAGAGACAGAGTGTCAACAGGAAGTGTTTCAATAGCAGACTGATAAGGAAGTCTTCCTCCGGGGCTGGCATGCTGTTCTCACGGTTCTTCCAAGAGAAAGACACAAAACTTTTCAAGCTCAAAATCAGACCAAAATAATAACACAGCTTCCCTTTTTCTGCACTCTTCCAGTTCCTACTTCAAGATTAGTGCATCACATGCAACCAAATCTCTATTTTTCATCTCAATTTCCATTTTTTTGATGTGCACAATATTCACTTAAGCGCTTAAAGGTAATAGTTATGTCAAGCACTCTGTGAGAACCAGATTTTGAAAACTCAGTTCTCATCTTTGTTAAAAGACAGTAGGAATGCCCACAATGCTCAAATGCCCTAAATGCAGTGTGAAGGAAGACACCATTTAGCATCACCAGAAAATGGCTGCCTGCACAGTCTGTACAGCAAATTAAAGGTCACCAGCATCACAATGTCAGAAAGTGCACAGAGGGAAGACAGAGGGAGAAGACATTTTACAGTAATTTCTTTCTTCAAAATGGAAAAAGACCCTGAAAAACTACTGAGACTAGAACAAGGGATTAATTGACCAACCCAATATATTAATCATGTTACTGACTTGAGCATCTTACAAAAAAAAATACTATTTCTTCCCAACACCGGCAGCAGCCAATGGCTGTTTAGATTCCTCCAGCACTGAGCAGTTGAGAAAGAAAAATTTATCAAGCTTTCAAGCATAGCTAAAGACTCAGCTCTCTAGTCAGACATTTTAAGTCAACAAACGCGCTCTGTTAGAGCTTCAGTTGCTCTTTAGATTCTTCCAAGACAAAAAAGTTCCCTCTGTGGCACTGTTTTGCCATCTAAAATGAAGCTGAACAATTTGCTCAGTATTTTTTTGGTTTTGCTACCACCAAAAGGAAAAAAAAGAAAGCCCTGAATACATGATACAGTCATGCACCGTTTCCATCTTCTCAAAAATCAGAGCTTATGAGAGCATTTATTTTGGGCAAGAATTTAATCACTTAATCTATCTGTGTAGAAGAGGCATCTTTATCAATTGCATTTTCAAAAGGCAACTCTACTTTTTTTTCCTCCCCCTTCATATTTGTCAAGTACCTGTATGCTAGAAAACTTGGAGAGGGCTTGCAGATGAAAGGTCAATATACTCGCCTTCAAAACCTCCCATTTTCCACTTCCACTAAGAAGAAATGGAATGTTTCTTAAGATGTCTAAGACCCTGACAATTTAGACTACACAAGCACTTTGTTTTGGAGCATAAGGCTTCCATTGGGAGCCACAGTAGCAGAATAATCTGTTCAAGTTTGCAGTAGCTTTTCCCTCTATCCCTGCACTTCTAATGTACACGGGTCCTAATTTAACTGTGTGCCGAACTCAATTTAGCACTAAGTACTTAAACCTAGCAAAGCTGATTTCAGCTACGGGAAAGTTAACATTAGGTATTTTGGACAAGCCTTAAAAAATAGACTATACAATTCTGAATACGTCACTGGCTTGCTATCTTCTCCCCATTCTCCTCATAGAATTACAACAGGGTCGCTACAGTTCAAAAATAGACTACCACAGCAGCACAGATAGCTTAGCTTGAGCCAGGCACAGGGGATGCAACAAGCTGGAAAAAGATAAAGGAAAAACTCAAAATTGTATGCATCTTCCTTGTTCTTTCCAATATTGCATATTCCTGCCTCGCTAAAACACTGGCAATAAAAGGAAAGCAAGTAAAAAGGACTCTCCTGCACATATGGCAGGGAAGGGCACTGAGAGCATAACTGGTAAAAGCTAAAAAATCTTTGAAAATGCTTCTAGGAATAACCAGATATATACATACATTTCCTTAAGGTTTTGCCACTTGAATTTTTTGAAGCATCTAGTATTTTTAATTGAATTTAGATACTTGCCATTGTGTTATCTTTGCTTCTGACATATTTCCCCAGATGCAACTTTCTGAAAAGCAAAGAACGCATGACGGCCATGTATTTTATCTACCTTTTGCAACAAATTTCCTGCTCTTGTGCTGCCAAATATTGGGTCACCAATACACATCTGCCAATCCGAATGCATTAAGGAAGACTTTGTAATGCATTAACAAATTTGGCTTGCTATTTTCTAGCAGCAACATATTTGACCACAATGGCATGAGAGAACCATTTTTCAAACTGTTCTAGAAAACAAGCAAACAGAAACCTACCTCCAAAAAATAAATCCAATAAAAGCAGCTGAGCTTTCAATGCCAGAGCATTTGACTCCAGGGAGCATGCTGAAAGACTTGAGTACAGAAACAAAATACCTAAAATCTGAAAAGGGCATCGTATCTGAACACACAACAACCCACTTTGTTTCTGCTATACTCAGGAAAACACTCTCCAAAGAAGCTTGTAGGGAAGCATTTCAAGAACAAAAACAGAGCTGCAATGTATGTCAAGAATGAAAAGCTTCTCCTGTTCTCCTTTAAGCTCTCTATCTCAGAAGAGATGCTGGAAATCTTAAAAAATTATCTCAGGCACTCCTTTCAAGTTTTCTTTCTTCTTAAAAAGCATTATTGCTTGAACATCCACAGATCAAGCAAAAACAGAAAAAGGAAAATGTGTGTACACATAGAGCTCTGATTATCACAATTTATGCTTAAAAAGCTACTCATGCACAAAATTCAGCATATCAAGATGACAGCAAGTCTCTAATTAATACTTAATTTTACTTAAAACAGAAATATAATACCTCTAAATGTTGATTAAAACACACAGAAATACCCAGAATTTGCGCCTGTGCATTAAATTTAAACTGAACAGAAACATTTGCATTTATGTTGAATGCTGAGAAAGCAGTTCATTTTCTTGCAAATGAAAGATCATCTTTTTTTGCAAATGAAAGGGGGACTAGGGGAGGGATATGACTGCAATATCTCAGGAAGAATATATTGAGAAAATAGTCCCTTTTAGTATTGAAATGGTCTCAGGTGAAAAACTTCCATTCACATTAGAAACGAATTTTGTCACCGAACAGCTAATGTGATAATTATATGACATTAATGTAATGTTTGAAAGCAGAATAGATGGTTACATTTACATATAATTCCTAAATGCAGATATGCTGTGTGTACCTCTCAGAAAAGAAAGCCTGAATTAATTTTTGCCTTTCCAAATAGAAAATAGCAATAAAATAAAATAAATTTTTAAAGTGAAGTTCCAAGAACCAGTGTACCCAGCATGCAACTATGGAGATACATAAGTAGCTTAGTGCTCTTTTGTACTTCTGTAGTAAAATAAAAACAATAAATACTTTCTAAGCAATACATGCCAAGTGTCAAAAATGTTCTTTTCCCTCCACTTCTGTGTATAATTCTCACAACCTGAAAACAAGAAAAACACATGAAAATCAAATATCTAATAAAGAAAATTGATATATTAAAAAGTATTTCTTTTAAAACAGATGGGGCTAGAAACACTACTTGTCCAACAATCTCTCTTTGCCTTGACCATTGGCATTTATGTACACACACATACACAGAACTTCCCTCTCATGGAGGGACAGATTGCATTAGATTTCTAAACCAGGTCAAAAATAGCCATCTGTGAACAGATTTTGATGATCTGGAAAATGAGATTTTTAGATGACCTGTTCTTAATCTAAAAGCCCTTGCCTGCCAGCCTCTTTCCACGTGAAATGGTCATCACATTACAAGTCTGAGGGAAGGCAATTCCTCAACAAAACAATCCTGAGGCCTGGGCATCAGTAACAACCCCCAAGGAGCCCGGTACCACAGAGTTGCTCCAGCAAGCAGCTATCAAGGAAAGCACACTACGCTAATTACAACATTTAGACAAGAGTATCATGTGCAAACCCTCTTGGCTTCAGGGAAAGAGCATCAACCCCAAATCTTTTGGCATGAAACTGAAGACCAGCACCAGCTGATACATCTATTCACAGCCTAGTGACAGGAACATTTGGCATCTGTTAAAATCCTATCTGCACAATCCACTTCACCAGTACACCCAGTGCCATACTACTATACTACCTGATGTCCCCATTAAATGATTAAACTTATTCTGTACCAGTTTGGAACCTTCATACAGATCCTTCTCTGATCTGGAGCCTGTTCTGGCCCAGCAAACAGGCCGTTCTGTCCTCTGTAACAATTGCAAACCCTAATCAGCCCCAGCCTGCATGGTGAACAGACTCAGACCTATCACTCAGAATGGCAAGTAGCCGAATTCCCTTTTTCCTATACACGTGTGATCAGACATGCCAGTTCTCCTTTTGCAGCCCTGGAAGTCCAATAAACTGTCCACATATCTTGCTTTATTTTTCTGGGTGTAACAGAAGCAGTTGAGGATATTTTCACTGGAGAGCAATGAGAAGCTGCAGGCTGACAGTCTTACTTTTCTTGTAAGAAGAATGAACACAGAGAAGGCTCAAAAGATCTTGTCATGATCTAAAGTACTTAAGTGCTTACAGCACAACGGCTGTTAATCAAATCCCAGGGCTGAGAGGAAATATGCCTACAAAGCAAGTTTCATAAGAGCTGCTTGCAAAATTAAGATTTTAGTTTGTACAAGAAGAGAAGCGTAATTCTCCTCAATTCTTTAATAACTGGTTGCATGCTACTTGCCAATATAGTGGTCAACAGCAGGCATCAGGTTTCTCTAAAGATCCCCTTAGAATAGTAACTTAATCCCACAAAATAAAAAATACACAGTCCAGCTGCTTTTTAACAAGACTGAAGCTATTCTGTGTAAAAAGACACTTTGAAGATACTATTTTAAAATCGAATACTGCCAGGAAAAAGGTGTTCTCAAGGAGTTTACACTTGAATTCAGTTTTCCTATGGCATTCTGGGGTTAGCATTCTAAGTTGCTTTAATGTGATTTTTTTCGTATTTCTGCAGCAAAACTGATGAATTAGCTAGACTCCCTCTTTATCTGTGTTGACACAAAGTTAGACTCAGTTCCACATATATTATTTTTCAATCCAGCTTGAGTTTTGAAGATGGTACTTTGCATTAAGACATTTCATGCAACTTCCCAGCTGCATTTGATAGAGACTCGTGAGGTTTTTCCTACAGCTTCAGTACTGTAGGGACTGGCTACAGGTTGTTCTGTAGCCTCTGAATTGTGACCTTTGTTTAGATTGTGGCTTGTGCAGTTCTCGATAGGTTTTTTGTTTTTATTCTGAGGTGGGGTATTTGTGGGGGTGAGTTGTTTGGTTTGGTGGTAGCTGTTTTTTTACTAAAGAAAATCAGCTTCCTAAAGTTATAAAAGACCTTCTCTCAGCAAAGTTTAAGTCACTGAACATCTGTTGTGGGAGGCCATGAGAGAGAGATTCAGGCTGCAGGAGGGGCAGAGTAGCTGAGAGGAAGTAACTTTAAACAGGCTATTCCATCATGGAGCTGCACTGAGCAAACAGTGAGCAATTTCGGCTATTTTTAGAAAAACAGTATGACACAGGAAATACAAGCAAATTATTTACAGCATCAAACAACAAAATCCAACAACAATGCAAGTGTTCCCTTTTGAGAGCCTCTGTACTTCAGTATAATTTAAGATTGTTGCTCTGTAGTAAGGAACCAAGTCACTGCTAAGGAACGAAAGTCGTGTTCTCAAAAACACCAGCACAAGCAAAAAGAAGTATCTGTCGAAAAAAGTATTTTTACTTTCATTTATATTATTCACAGACAAAACCAAAAGTCACATCACAAAAACATAAGAAAAAGGACAATTTTTATTTATGTACATCCCATTTTTTTTATTGTAGATCAAAAAGCAACAGCTGTGCAGAAAAAAACAACAAAACAAAAGCAATGAAAAAGGAGTGATGCCCTCACTCTTCCAGGACACTAATCACTTCTATCACAACAAGCGACACCAAAAATCTTTAGAGTACAGTAACATGAAAAGTACAATCTGCCAAAGGCTGTGTTTTGCTTAGATTAAAAACTACTAACCAAAAGGAATAATTGCTGAAAAGCCAAAGCTTTACTGGAACTGTTAAGAAACCGTTAACTTTTTCCTCTAATGATTCCGCTGTCCACAATGGCTCTTGCTTTAGAATTACATATTTAGAAACACCTTCACCAAGCAGAGTCTCACAGGATCGAGTGTAGATCAGGTTCAGTTTTGTCCTTTGACCCCACAGTGTTCAAACCAAAATAAAACCTGGCTGTTGAGAAACTGGGTGATTTTGAGCACAGAAGTTCAAGGCCATCTTGAAAACCATCTAAGATTTAGGAATTAACTGAGAAAAGAGTGTCTTCCTCCACATTCAAAACACTCTTCCTATTACAGAGTTAATCATCATAAGGTAGAGAACAAGGTTTTGATATCTCCTCAACTTATTTTACTTCAGTCTTCCTTCAAGAACAGTGAAAATAGGTACTTTCCTACAATGAGATCAAATTCTTTTTCTCCCATTTAAATATTTCTCATGTGTTTCCTCACACACAACAAGCATCCTCCACACTAAGGAACAAGATAAAAGGAAACCCTTTAAGAGAAGTGTGGTCATAACCAGTTCTCAGTCTACATGGTTATCCATGGGTTTTGAATGAGAAAGGGAAATCATAACTTTCTAGCTGTAGTCTTAGGTGGCTGACAAATGTTATGTTACAAACTCAGCTCTAAGATCAGGACATTATCAAACCCATCCACAGTATTTGTTTAACTTTACTTACTGAGCCTTTATTTGCATAGCACTTTTTCCAGTAGAGTGAAACAAAAATAAATTCCACCTGGACATGACTATGGTTGGTGTCTTATATGATTAGAGGTGACTTTAAAAAATATATTTCACTGTTGAATAGCCTGTATTGCACAGATGCATGACAATACACAGGAATTTACATAAATTATGCTAATTTCTTGCTGCTAGCTTGCAGTTCCATTGATGAAGCAAAACCAATAGCATCTCCCCCTGTGACATTTTAAGGTGCTTAAAAGTATTTGAGCTTGACTATCAAAGCAATCACTTGCCAGCTTGCAGTGCTGTGCAGCTTAACTCGTAAGTCTGCAGATGCAAGGATACTGCAATTGATCTACAAACCTATTGATTTCTTCATAGAAAGAAAGAGGACAACATGCCTCTACTCTGAAGCCAGACTGCCTTAACTACTGCCACAACACAGTTTGGCCCAAGAATTTCTAGGAGTGGCTACTGCCAGAACATCCATACACTGACAGAACTGGACCATCATCATCTAAGATCCTAAACATTCCATTTATCATGTCAGCAGACTTACTAAACAAGTATCTGTTTTTTCAGAAATCCCATCAGCACAGGATTCCTGACTCCTTGTTGAAACAAAATTTTCACTTAGAAAATACAGAGGAAGACAAACTGGCCCAAGTATAGGGAGGAAATGACAATTGTAGCTACCACTGCCTTGGAAAGTTTTCAAGTTGCAAGCTAGGAGTGTATAAGATTATTTTTAAAACAAGCTGTAAAGATCTACCCACAAATCTAGAGAAGTATAAGGGATTTGACTGACCAGCACTGAGCAGAACGAACTGTAAAAAAACAAACAAGAATTCCCCCATCCAATTTCCCAGTGTCCCAGGTGGTGGCTGGGGGAAGAATCTTTCAAGGAAATGAAGTTCACATGCACAAATACCTAGGCATTTACTTGTTCTTGCTTCATCTGCAGTCACAGGATCAGGTCCTCATCTCAAAGTACGTAAGACCCAACATACTCATCTCTGCACAAAGTAACTGCCAAAATACACTGTTATGTTGTCTTCCAGGGGAAGCCAATGCAGCAGGATTAAACAAGCTTCAAAGCAACACAGGTCTGTTCTATTCCAGTGGATAGTCTCACAAAAATAAGAGCAAGACTCAAAATTAAATTTTGGTTGTAGTTAATCACCTAGAGGCTGAGTATTTTTCAAATCTGGCAATGTTTTTTGGAAGCTGGGTATCCCCTATGAGCTGCTCATCCACACCCACAAAATTCATCCAAAGTTGAATTTTAGCATATCTCTTTAGTCACCACATGCATCTGTCTCACGCAGAATGAAAGGAAAACTAATAATGTGAACTAGTATTCATAACGATTGTGAGTGTCTGATACCTGTGAGAATCAGCTGAAAATTGGAGACAGAACAAGACCACCACAAAAAGCTTTGCAAAAAAACCCAAAACGCCACTATTTGGACTTTCTATAGATAATCTCATTTTCTCCCACACTGGTCTGCACCTCTGCCTACTTCATGAGTGTTTTCCTGTCAAAACACTGTTAACAACTTACAGCATGAAAAATGAAGCTGTTCATAAGAACCAGAATCAAAGTTTAATGTGGAACATTAATTAATCTTTCCTTCTACTCAGGTTTTCATCTATAAACTATGACAGAGTTTATAACCATTTATTTCAGCAACTTCCAATCCTTTATCACATCATAACCCTAATTCGCTCTCAAGGCACAAACCAGACATCGCTCCTGGGGATATTCGTAAGCTGCAACACTTTGCACAATCCAGGTGTCTGTATTAACATCTACTGTTGACAGACTCCTGTGTAAGATGATTCAGGCCGTGAACATAACACGATTTTTGAATCATAATTTGCTGTCCATTGACTAGATATGGAGTTCAGCCAGCTAACAGCAACATCTGGGTTATGTATTTACAACCACACTTTATATATTTTCCCCTCTCTCCTCCTACTTCTGATCTGGCCACCACACATTTTCTGCATTAGTTTGTCTTTCAAAATGCTACTTCCTACAACGAACCATCACCCCTAAAATCTTCTAGTACCAAGAACTTCAAGAGCCTTCATAACAGCATATCACATAGTAGGGACTGGAAACTGCTACTGTCCTAAAGTTCTTTGAAACCTCCATTAAATCTCAGCTCCATCAAACACTTCCAGGTACAGATAATTCAGCAAGAAGAGTTTCTGCCCCAAATACTAAAGTCTGATTCACGTACCATGATAGCAAGCCATCTGTGTCAACAATTTTTGTTATTACCATTGCTTTTATAAATCTATAGGTTTCACAAAGTTCAAGCTACTACTACAGTTGCAATGCAGTTTTTGTTCTTAACAGCATTATGAAAGAAGCCAAGTTTAAGTGAGATGTATTTCAGCACATTGAATTACTTAAAATTCACCTGCCTTATAGACGAGTCTTTGCTAGTTACTATGAGTCCTGAATTTAATACACTAATTTCAGTGGGACTCCAATAATGTGTCAGTTACCATGACTATAATATATTTTTCATTATAATGATGCTGCTGAACCCAAACTGCAAGCAGTGGGGGACATGTAACGGGTAAGCAGGCAACAACCTGTGGTGCGATTTATTTTTTAAACAAGATTTCAAACAGTGACTAATCTGATTGCCCAGAGAAGGGGAACATCACATGAATCCTGGCCTGAGGAACAAACCTAACGAAAAAAGCATGACTCATTGTGCAGGCAATGTGATGAGAACCAAATGCTTGACTATCCAACTTCAGTAACTATGGGAAGAGAAAACACATTTACTTCTTCACTCCTCAACACAGAGTATACATAACACAGGCACAACACTGCAGAAAAACAACTAAGAAGCTGAATATAGTCATTTATTTACAAGCAGTGATCAAAACTACAGACTTCAGAAGTTTGTGTAGCTGTGTGCTCCAAAAACACATCACTTGATACAAGCAGCTGAGATTCTGAAGAAACGTCTAAGCCAAAATTACAATATTCCTCTGCAATTTCCACAAGCATTCATATGATTAAAATTTGTATTTACAGGGAAATGTATAACCTTTCATGAACTGTCTGCAATCCTGTTGGGTTTTTATGCAAAGTATAAAGTGGGTATTAAAAATGGAAAGTGACCTACTTTCCTTTTCTAAATTATGCAAAGTGTTAATATAATGAAACTCAATTGATGTTAGTTTTCTTTCACTCTTCTGGTTTCAGTTTACAAGTTAGTCATATAAGCTGCAGAAAAGGGGTAAAGTCACACTGATTGTGAAGTATTCATGAAGTGTTAAATATTTTGCATACTTACTACTAGCGAAAAAGCAGAAATTATTTATCTATGCAGAAATGAAGGAATTCAAAAACATGAACAAGAGGAATATCTGGCAACCACTCCAGAATGAATATGAAATACATTCACAAAGTTTTATTGTTATATGCATCTTCAGTTTCATAATTCTGTCTTAACACAGCACAAACCTACTCTGACTTCACCTCAGTAGCAGAGGTCCAGCGGTAATGAGAGCTGTACCAACAAAGAAGACATTCTCTTTCTTAAAATGCTTAAGTCTACACAAATATTCATACATGATAATGGAGGATTAAGCTTTAAAAAGGGAAAGGAAGGTTAAGGATATGTGACAGGATGGAAGTATAAAGGTGCAGCATTCCTAAACATAATGCAATATACAAGATATACTGAAATGTGATGTTAATCTTAATTTAGAAGTCTTATTCTGAAAACTTTGCCAAATCAAACCAAGATCCAGTTTCACAGTCTTTGAGCCAAAACAGCTAGTTGGTGACAGTGGCTTGCTTTCACGACACACAGGTAGAGACCCACTGCAACCAAGC
The DNA here is from genome assembly GCA_013397845.1 of Melanocharis versteri. Taxonomy (NCBI): domain Eukaryota; kingdom Metazoa; phylum Chordata; class Aves; order Passeriformes; family Melanocharitidae; genus Melanocharis; species Melanocharis versteri. Next base: position 24,741 of record VZTG01005253.1, on the reverse strand, counting down.
TTATTCCTCAGTCCAATGACCAAAAAGGACAACACATATTTAACTAAACTTAAACTCACAGTTTTGAATCACAGTTATGTGGTGCAACTACTCAGTCATCAAAAGCCCAAAATACACAAAACCTTGGTTAACTCTGTCATCAGCACTTTACAGAACACATCAAGCAGGCAAAAAGTGATAATTTACCCACACACATCAACTTACAGTTCAGCTTTTTCAGAGCCCAACAGAAGTGAGAAAATCATGTTTTTCTTGCTGATACAGCATGTACTAGTTTTATCTCAAACTCAAAAAATAAAAAGCAATAAATCCTTTCATATTTATTGAGGGTCACATGAAGCTATGCTGTCACATGCAGACAGTGTCAATAGGTATCTAAAGGCCAAACTATACACGTGCAATATCAAGTTGTCTTGAAATAATCTCCTCAAATCCCTGTCCAAATTCATGGCTTGCAAAAGAACAGGAGACTGGAGTCAGGGAATGCTTCTGATAATCATGTATAAAATGAAGTTGATTTCTGGATTATATCACACACTTTCACAGGCTGTAAGGAAGTTCTTCACAGACATTTACAATGACCAGCTGCAAAAGTTAAAGCACATAAATAGACACGCCTATCCAAAGACTATTTGTTGGATAAAAATATTCCCTTTTTTTACCTTTTAGGGTAGAACACAAGTTACATAGAGTAGATGGACACAAATCCACGTGCAAGCGGTAATCATTACTTTTAATGCTGTGGGATGGGGATGAACATGCCAGATATTTGGCTACCAAAACAAACTAATGCTTCTTTGCAGAGATCGCCCAAGAATGGAAAGTCCTTCATTCAGCCCCAGTTAACCCCTTTCTCATTTCATGTGGTTTCAAAAGCAGTCCATTTGTTTGTACAAAGCAATACCACACAGCAGAGCTGTTCTGTGCAGGAAGTTTCCATCCCTGTGCAAGAAGCTGGCTCATTTGGTTGAAGACCTGGATTCCACCCTGGCTCTGCTGCAGACTCCATCTGTGACTGTGCATAGTAAGTCACACAGCAAACTTCCATGGTCAAACTCCGTCCCTCCCTAGTACTTCATAATCAAAGTGCAACTTCAGATCCCGCAGATGAGACTACATGGGAGCAATGCATTACAGTATTTGCTAATGCAACTGCATGAGAGATTGCAGAATCTGCATCTGAGAGATTGCAGAATCTGCATCTGAGCGCCAGCAAAGCCATCGCAGCCTGGCCCACCTTCCCTACACCAAAGGGCTCTCCTGTGTAGCATGTCAAGATCAGCATCTTGGTCAGGGAAGCCTCTTGCCTGCTATGATAATAGCACAAGAGGGGAAATCAAACACAAAGCAGAATTTACCAACGCAGAGCAGAAGACAAAGCACCTGGTCCTTCTAACAAACAGCTCCCAGTAACCATGACAGGAAATACCTCATTGTCAGCAGTGTATACTTCCAGCAATGCTGTCACCTCCATACAGAGGAAAAAAAATGGCCCCCAAGGGCTTTATTATGGAAAGAACACCAATTTAGGCATAAAAAGGTACTATAACTGTTGCAAAGCAACCTGGCAGAAAAATGCCCCTTGACAGAAATTACTTTGCTAGGAAAGACGCTCTTCATGGGAAGCTGCCTGAGGTATTCCATACCAAAACAGAAGGGCAGAGGAACTCCCAAGTGGAGAGAGGGTACATACACACAAGAGAAGCACAGAGTAACACAGACATAAGCCCAACAACAGTTCCCACTAAGGCAAAGTTCACCTCTACGTACTCCAGCACTGTTACACCCCAAATAACCACGCCATAACCATGGCATAACCATGCTGCTGCCAGCTTTGGAGTCAAGGCATCCGAAGAAAGACACTTTCTTCCCATCTTCCCAAGATGAACTGTTTGTGAATAGGAATGTTAATTATTTCAAAAGATGTGCAGTCAGAAGAGATCTTTCCTATACTGAAGATTTTCTAACTGGTGGGAGTTTCTGCGAAAGAAACTACTTGTTTCTTATTTCCAGCTCTAACTTGTTCTGAAATTAATATACTTGCATTATAAATTCAGAAGTGAGGCAGTGGGTATATCTGCAAGCAGGAAAACAAAAGCACGTTTGCTATTCAACCAAAGAAACCGCCTGTAAAGCTAAGCAAAAAAATCAGTCTTTAAAAGAAACATCTACGTAAGTAACAATACTCTGAGTCACTGTTACTTGCTTATTTCTTGAGAGTTCTTATAGTTATCAATCAAAGCTTCTCTCCTCTGAAAGGCAGATAGGTTTCTGTACTAATATGTTCTTAGCATATATAAGATACCCCTCCAGAAAAACAGCAAACGCTGTTTAACAGCATAAGTTTGGTAGGAAAGCTCAAAAGCAAGTATAACTGATTTTCAACTGAATTGCAAGTCAGTGTCTTACTTTCCTGAACTCCAACACACTCATTCTGCATCAGGAGACAAGAGTTAAAAGGGGGTTTTTGAGCAGGGAGCAGCAATGTCCTCACCTGTTTCAGTGACACTGCAGCTTCACAGCCACTTGAAGCCACCACAGGCCAGCTGACTGCTCACTGCCCATCTTCCCCCACGTGGTGCAAGCACACATTCCCGTGCTACACAAATCCATTAAGCAGAACAGACCACTTCAGCTCAAAACAGATCTTGTGCAGCCATTAGCTCTGACACTGCAGAGGCTCCTGATGGATCCACATAACAGACTTTTGCCTCGTTGCAAGAAATGCAGCACCAATGAGAGTGAACAGGACAGGGCTTGTGCAACTGCATGGCACTGGACACATATTTAATAGAGATTTATGAGATGTAAGCTCCTGGAAGACCTGAGGCTGCAATCTCAAGCACCTGAATTACAGGTTCATTTTTCATGGCTACTCTTGCTAGTGTTGTTCTATAATGCCATCGATCTTAAGACTAAAGCAAAAGCAACAAAGCCTCTGACAAAAAGGATCTGCTCTACTTACAGGAAGATCCAGTTCAATTCATTATCATTCTCCATTCAACTCTGTATTCCCTGACCACCACTTAATGCTCTCTAACTTAATGCTGGTTAGCTTCTCGGCTCTTCTTACTATTGAGCCCTTTGAAAAAAAAAACTACTAATCCTGCAAAGTTTTCCAGACCTAACAGTCTTTCTATCAAAATCAAAGGGAAATGAGTGAAGAAAGCCAATCTATGTAAAACGGTACTGAATCTTGGCCACTCTGCAATGCTTGAGTTCAAATAAACCAATCTCAACTTTTTTCCAAGGCATTCTTTGACAGTCAACTTCTCTACTTTAATTTATCCTTCCCTTATTCACTTGAATCACCACTGGGATGGAAGCTTATACTGTGCATCATCTCTTTCATGAGGTTTCTCGCTCCTTACCAAAATGAAGTCTAAAATACAATCAAGAAACCCACAAGGCAATCCGTTATTCAAGTGCACCCATACCCTGCTTACCATCAGTAACGCTTATTCCCCAAAATGGAGAACTGAATATTTTCCCCAAAATGGTATCACCTGCTAATGCACATGTTACCTCTAATTCCATAAAACTGCACACTGTCAGCTGAAGAGGCCGGGTCACTGGCTCTCCATCTCAGCTTTCCCTGAGGTCAAGTACAGCTATTGCCTCTGCTGGCTCAGCACACTGAAGATGGCACGGTGTGGCCACGAGTCAGTTTTTACATTCGATCAGCAGGTTCAGTCAGCTCCCCAGCTGCCTGCCAACCACCGCACTCGAGGGCAGAAGCTGCAGTAACAGCCCCCCCTCTACAAGACAATGCACAGTTAGAGCCAGTGAAGTGTGTCCCATCAACACTGATCTCACCAGCTGTATTCAAATCCAGCTATGGAGGAGATGTATCAGAATCACTGCTTTACCAACCTCATTACAGCTCCTACTGCAAAACCACATTTCCCCTCCAAGCCAGCACAGTCATTCCCTGTGATGCACATGCAAACTGAAGGTAAGCAGACCTATTAGACTTTATTAAAAATACTGTCTTGAGATTATTCACAACAGCTGCTTCCTCTTCAAGCTAGTGGAAAACAGATGGCAACATAACAAGAGCTAGATAATTTTAAAAATTAACTCTAAAACATGACACTTGTACAGGATGTCTTCCACTCATGCATCTCCAAATGGGATAGTAAAAATAAATTGATGCCAAATGTCATTTTGCTAGTACAATATAGCATAATTAACATATCAAGAAGAAGGGCAGAACAAAGAATACTTCAAATTGCACAGAAAAACTGCATGCTGTGTAGACCACAAAGCTGTTGCTGTAGATTCCCTACAAAACCACTGAGAACATTGTTTATCTCCTCTGTCAAACACCTACAAAGCCTGACAGCATCAAGACACATACAAAGCATCAAGATAGTGCAATTACAGGTGTGGAGAACAGGGGTGTATGCTTTTTAATAATCATTAGCAACTTCAGTCAAGATTCACATGGGTGGGAAACAGCAATGAAAATATTTAAAGTCATACTAATTATCTCTGTGAACATAATGAGAGGATTTTATTTGTGTCAGTCTGGCTCAACTGCAGCACATCAACTGCATTTCATGCATATTCCATATGCTAAAGAGTAGATTTAGGAAACTATAAATACACCACTGCAACAGTTTAAACACACATTGAGGGAGACCACGTATTATTGAGCTACCGCATGTTGAAACAATTCCTACCAAAACATCAGTATTTATGGACAGACAGCAATGAATCTTCAACCAGTTATGCATCTACAGGACCAATTTAGAGCCAAAGGAAAAATTTTGGACAGAAATGAAAGCTATGCTTCTGACCACCTACTTTATGGAAATAGTTTAGGTTAAGTGGTTATCTTTTTTTTCTAGTATGCTTAGCACTGAAATGCAGTATGCAACAGACCCCTGAACTACCAGCCCAGGTTTCAGGATCTACTAATGCTTCTGAGTCTCAAATTTAGAGTAGTGAAGAAAACAATGCTACAACACTTCATTTTTCTGGGCAGACTCCTGGAAGCAACTACTTAAGTCTGGTATACATTGAAGAACTTACAAGAACTTTTTCCCCTGGCAGAAGAATTTATTTATTTTAAAAGTTAACAAAGTAGTCTCTGCCAATCCAGACAACTTTCCAAACCCCACTGCAGATCTGCCGAGAAATACACTCACTTCTATTCTCCTACTCTATTAACATGCCTGGTAAGAGCCTCCACCACCTATTCTATTAACATTTCTTCGAAACTAGAAAGTAAATAACCAGAGCAGTTACACACCAGCTCTACAGCGGCAGCAAAACTGGTCCAAAAGAAAACTTACGTCTATGTGTATCTGTTCATCCCCCTTCAAAAAAAGCCTCAAGCATAAAACAAACCACATACACAAACTGTGCCAGATGGTTAGCACATTTAGAAACAGAGATGGTCCTAAAATCAGCTCTGGATACACTCAACCCTATCATTGACAGGACAACCCAAGCCACAGTCCCCGTGATTCTTCCACCCATCATGTTTATTGCCGTAATTTGAAGCCAATGTGCCTCAAAGCAGCAACGCTTGTGGCAAGTAAAGCATGTATACAAACTGAAATACTGTTCTCCATAATAATATATAGCATATATTAATAAAATACACTGCACACAATCATAACCTGCATAATATATACTGCAATAATTATGTAACTGCTTTACATTATATGTTTTTTTATACTGTACAGTCACGTGTTACAGAGATATATGAAAACCCTACACAACTTGCAAGCAACTTTTAACTGCGCAACTCTCTCTGTTCAGCTGACATTTAAAAAACCTTACTTTCATTTCTGACTACTTATTCTGCTGGGTTTTGATACAGCTTTATCTGAGATGAAAGAATTCTCTATTCTCTTTCTACAAGCATAATCAAATAGCACATGTTGTTAATCTTTTACTAGATCATAAATACATCGAAAGTGTCTGGAAGAGTGAAACTGTTTGGGGTATTGAAGAGCTAAGCAGTGAAAGAGAACAATTACAGCAAAAACAGGTATTTCCTTACACGCCATTTTATCTTTCTGACTTCCATTCTAAGGGTAGAAGACTGAATTTTGCAACTTGACTGCCATATTATTCAGCAAATTTGTGATCTCAAGCAAGACAGTGAAGTCTCTGACATACTCATGTACTCTCTAGCTGTGACTGTATGAATCAACTTCCTCTATTTATGGAAAGTGGGTACTAAATTAACTCTTGCCTTGGCATTTATCATCTACAAGCTTCATTCTCAAATTCACGGGATATCCTCTGTCCGGCACAGTCTGCCATTCCAAGTAAGTTGTGTAACTTCTGCTGGCAAGGCTGACCAAAGTTGACACATGTTCATGTTGCAGAGGTAAAAAAACCTAACCAACAAATCGTTACCGTCTTGTGAAACACAAAACTCAAGTAAATCACACCCAGACTGCCATTTCCCATGATCAGACCCACACCCAGACCTGTTCAAGAGGTACCTCTTCCATTAGTTCTGTCCTTTTTGTAAAGGCAAAGTAGACATAAACACATGTATGGGAAATTTGTCTTGTAGATCAGGAACTGAATTTCCAAATCTTAAACATAAATCCTGCCTCATTTTCTTCAGGAATCAGAAGTCACAAATGCTGCCAGTCAGGCTTACATTTAAATGGAAGGAGATGGGGCACATGTACAGTTGATAACTGCAAAATAACCACCTAAAATAAATCTGCCAAGGAATCCAATTACATCATTGAGCTTTAACTACTCACAGTGTACTTGCAGGAATGAGAAGGACACCCATTTAACAAGCTTCCTTCCTCTTTAACAAGCTTCCTTCCTCATCCTTTTGCCCCCCCGCCCCCCCATCCCCATTTAAAATGCTTTACAACAACGACCTATATTATGTGGACTATCTAAAAGTTCTCTTGCTTGTTATCATTAAGAACTTCAAATTACCAACAGCTCACACCCAGGGGAAGATGTTTACTGAATAGATAGTACAGCTCTGTGGTCTTCCCAGCAGGGAGGAAAAAGCCACTTAACCAGATAAGCCCTCCTTTCAACTTCTCTCCACTTCCACCTCCCTGCTGTACCCTTCAGCTCAAAGGAGCACCTAATCTAATTTAGACAGTGCCAGAATCAACACTGCACTTAAGTAAAAGAGCTCACATAAAACTCCAGCACTAATAGTCAAGCCATGCTATAAAGAAACATTCAATAACTTACTGAACACATCTCACAGGCACTCTCTGCTACTTTGTTTTGGGAGATCCTATACCACTTTCTTTACATAAGAATTGTGAATTTCCTTCCCCCAACCCTGCAACTGCTGTCTCTTTAATCTTTGCTTAACTTGATTGCCTGTCATATCCCTGCTCTTACACAAGCAGGATACCCTTAAACATATGGGAATGCTTGATGTCATGCAGCAAGGAATTACTAAACCCAGAAAGTGCAGACTTTATGTGCATCTTTAGAGAAGATAAAAATCTCACAGCAATTTGATAATGCAGAACAAGCCTCAGATGCATTTAATAGTACTCCAGTATGTGAATTTACCATTATATACATTTAGACTACAATCCAAAATATTTTGCATGAGTTTTCACTGCCCTTTCAGGAAAGGGGAAAAAAAAAGATTAATAGTGATAACTTCTAACTCTTTTAACCAGGCAGAACTAAAGAGGAAGACAAGGAACCACATGCCTATCTATAAAACACTGGTCATTACTCTCCCTTCTGTGGAAGGAGCACATTGCAAGTACTGCTGTTCTGAGACACACCACTGTCTTTCAAAGCAGCAGGAAACTCGAATGCAAACAGAACCAACCCTTTCATCTCAAGTACAGGTCTGCAGGGAGAACCACTGGTTGAGCTCATGAGCTAATTTCTGCACAACCCTCTGGCTGCTGCAAAGACTCCTTCAACACAGCTCCCACAGAAATAACACAGAGAAGTCTCTAAAAAAATCCTTCTGGGGAAGAGGGAAAGAGAAGAGGCAGGAAACAAAGGAACACTGAACTCTAATAGGTCTCTTCTGCGAATCAACAGAATGCTGCTGACATAATGTAAGGGCAGACTTGACAAAGCCTGGAGAGAAGTAAGAGCATGCACCAGAAACTTCACAAAAATCAGACACGGTTTTCAAACCACAGAAAGAGGGAAGAAGAATAAATCACTAAAAAATGTCATAGAATGAGAGCACGATATTAGTCAAAGTATATGGATGAATGAAGGCGCAAAAACACAGCTGCAAAAGGTTAAAGAGACTTCAAGAGAATTTACTTTCTGTCCATCCCAACACTCTAATTAGCAATCATTGTAACATACTGTAGCAATAGCTACCTAATACCTACTTGCCCTTATCCACAAAGAGCTGTGGAAATACCCACCATTCAATGCAAGTCACAGTGGCTGCAAGAATCACAACAGGGGGCTGGCTCCCCTCGCACACAGGATGCGTTTTATTGCCACAGTCAGTGTTTCAAAACACGCAGACCTATTTTCTGTTATTGCATCTCCACTTCCTCTTTTCACCCTTTACAGTTCACACCACGGCTATCCCAGGATCAGGAACTGCAGAAGGTTTTATGTGATTTAAGGCTAGCCCAGACAAGATCTTACCCAAACAGGAGCGGTGCCAGGGCGCTGAGCAGAGCCTCCCCCCAGCCCTCGGGGGTCTGGAGGCCCGGGCTCCGGGCCAGCTGTGACACAGCACAGCTGTGTAAACTCGGAGCAGGCTGCTGGGGAGGGAGCCCGGGGAGAAAGCGCTGCAGGAGGCCTCCCCGGGCACCCTTCCCCACTCCAGGGCTGCATTCCAGCTCAGACCCTCGGGCCTTTGTCAGAGCTCTGCAGGTTTGTCTGCACCTGGCCATCTGCCTTACCAACCCTGACTCTGCCCTGATGACTTAAATTCTGGTGTTACCTTGGACCTACTCCTCACTACAGAGTTTTCTGGTGGTCACCAGGCTCTTGGTTGACCCTGGCTAACATCATGGAGCTGCTCTTCCCTTGTTTGGCTACCATACGATTCCCCACCTCACTGGCAAGATCATTGCCCTGCATGCTTGGCTGTCACGCTCAGCTTCCAGCCTGCCTTTTTTTATCAAGTAATCCACTTTGTGCTCTGTGACAAGTGGAATAGGATAGCTTCACATTAAATTAATCTTTTGTTCATTCAGTTCTGCTCTAAATATTAATAAAACACACCCTTACACCAGCAAGGCACTGGAGTTCTGTTACTAAGGTCACAAGGATCAGTGGAGTATTTAACTCTTGTTATTCAGAATAGGGCAACACTTGTAAAGGCTAAGCAAAAGGTTATGTTGTAACATAAGTGAATAGCAGCTTTTCAAAAAGGTAAGCAGCTAGAATACAAAATGAAATTTATTACTAAGGCTATAGCAGACTTCTCTACATTGTTTAGACTCCAAGCAACCAGAACAGAAGTTATTTGCACAAAACAATGCTCTACACCAGGACTGAGACCTTGGTAGTGCAGTGCCCAAAATTCCATTTCTGTTAGCTTACAGAAAGACAAATACTGTATTAAACCCTGCAGATCAACAGGAAGAGTCTAGCAAGGAGGGGAAGATGGGTACACAGGGGAAAGATAGGAGAAAGCAACAATTTAGTACCAGTTTCTTAATAATAGCTTCCTCTTTAGCTTCTATTCTTCAGAACCAAATGGAGTACTAAAGCTGTTTTCTGCTAAACTCTTCCTACTCCCCTCAACTGTTTCAGCTAAAACAGGCAACATCAACTCAGGAGAAGTCAGCTTGTCGAGCAAATGTCCAGATGTCAAAATTAAGTATTAGGCAGCCCTTGGCTTTTGACCTTAAATAACTCGATCAAAATCCCCCAAAATCCCAGAGAACAGAAATCAACATCTTTTCTGATCCTTGTGAGAGATACTTGCTCTAGTACTGCATTTCATTTCTCCAATACTGGTTATGCCAGGCAAGACTTTCACTGCAAAAGCCCTCTCGCGTCAGGAAGACACAGAAGGCATTTGACTCCAAGTGCAGATTGACAAGAACAGGATCTTGAAAGGAAGGAAGCAAGACTTGGCTAGGCAGAGAAACAGAATCCTGCTTGTCCTCCCCTGTCCCTTCCCCTGGCAGGGCTCTCTCATCACTCTGGGCACTGCTTAACCAAAGCCAGTTGATTCCATCGCTGCATACAGCTGGGAGAGGTGCTTGTGAGGCACCTGCACACTGCATCTCAGCAGGGGGAAGGCACATCACAAATGAAGTAAGCAGGAAAAAAGATTGCCACAATGGAAAAACAATGGCCGGATACGTATTCAGGTCCAAGATCCTCGCCACTTCAACAAAACTGCCTTCCAGAAAAATGTAGAATTAGATGGAAATTTGCACCATGACTGGTAAATACCATTTCCCTACCCTGTCCCCCACTTGAGAGTCAGCTCTGCCTTGAAAAAGGCTGGATGATTAAAAATTCCATGGTACAGTAAGGAATGCAGCAAAAGTGCTCAACAACAATGCCAGAGCAGGTTTTGAACTAAACATATGGGCAGGAAACCATGTATTCCACTACAAAAACAGAATACAGATGATGGCAACGATAATAATAATAGTAATAGAATAATTACTCATTACACAAGTACCACCCATCCCATGGGCTGAAAGCAGTGTTTTTCTTTTAAAAGTAAATATATAATCCTGTAAAGGTAAGAATGTTGTGTACACAAAGGGACTCAATGAACAACTCTCATGATGGTAACCCTCCATTTCAAGTGTTTGACTCTGGAAGCTCACCAGTGCTTAGCAGACACGGATAAACAATACAAGCCTTTTAGACACTGCTTCCAGCTGCCAGGAACATGAATGAAGACATATGTCTGATATCATAACGTCACAGTGAGACAAATATCCAGGCTGCTTTACAGGCAGAACAGCAGCTACGTGTTTCAGTGACTTTCCTAAATCAGGCTGTCTTTCAAATAATTAGCATAAAAAACTCATTTATATCATTAAGGCTAATTAGGCAATTAATGAACTTAAAAAATGACACCTGAGGAGACTGTAAAATGAATTAAGTGGGCCAGGTCAAACTTACCTCTTATATCTTGAAGGTTTGGGGCTGAACCACCCAATCTGGATTATTACAAGAGTACAAACCAATTTTGTATCACAGTGATTACACTGTCTACAGCTAAGCTGTAACTCCTGATACGATTCTGAAGCCTGGGTATAACTAAAGACCTTTCAGAGGCATCACTAATACCACAGATGTACAGCAGCATCCTTTTGAGCTAGTTTTAATTTACAAGTCTCAACCTCCTTCCTTTCCCCCCCCGAAAGCTCTCAATCACAGCCCTACAACAGAATTCACGTTAGTCCCCATCAATATCCAACTAAGTGCTCCATTCCTCAAAAGAAATACTTAAACATACTCTTGATATTAAGCTATTTTGTTCCAAAGATTATACTTGAATGATTGTTGAAAAAAAAATTAAAAATCCTGATTAAAGTAAAGCTAACCCACTGGCTCAAAATCATGTTTAGAAGCTTTATATTGTCGTCATCTTCATCCTATGCTGGCCTATTTTAGTGCTAATCTCATGTTCCCAAAAGAAAACTATCATTCAACAAACAGAAAGCAATGCAAAGCAGAAAAAAAAAAAAAAAAACAAACTAGCACACACTGGCTAGGCTATGGCTCATCCTTCCCACACCCCGTTCCCCCCACTGCTGTGAAGGCTCAGTACTCCAGCACAGCTGGTTTCAGGTGTACCACAGAGGACAGAGAAAAAACAAACAATTTGTCAGCGGAAAGAAAAAAAATAAAGCATGCATTCATGTCCAAATCAATGGCAAAAATATCAAATAAATGCACATGACACCTGCACTAGACCAAAATGCACTGTGCTTTGCCTCTGTCAAAACTCAACCTACCCCAAGAGAAATATCCCAATTTTATCTTCTGCAGGCTGGTACCCTAGAAGATACATACACTGCAAAACATGTTAGCATTTCACCATGACCAAATGTTCTATCTACAATACAACAAAGGCACTGATAAGTCACCATCACTGCCTCCTCCAGAAGTACAAAGGGAACCAAATTCCTGTCTTTAAGGCACAACTACAAGGTCCTGCCTTGTGACTGACTCCATATTCTGAAGGAAGCAGGTGGGAGCTCCTGTCCATATCTCGTATTGTGGAGTTCTGGAGAGCAACAGAGAATCAGACCTAGCCCCATACCCAGTGTTTTCCCACTGCACAAGTAGTGGGTTTTTCCGATCACATTCTGTAGCACTGAGTTAACCCCACACGAGGCCAGAGGAGTTTTGGCATATCTGCAGCCTGGCACTAATTCACAGACATGTAAGCTCTTATTTGGTTCTAAGCCCTTCCTGGATAAGATATTCATGCCTGACCCCATTTCATTCTGTCACTGTGCATGGTCTGTTAAGCACAGAACTTGCTCCTATATGTTTCCCAATGCAGTGTGCATGGTAGTGCTGAAGTAGGGACCGCACCTTACAAGCATCTGGTACTTCTGGTTATAGCTCAAAAAGTCACCAAACATTAAAAAGGAAAAAAAAAAAA